>JAKELG010000207.1:0-69924 GCA_021527035.1 Lactarius vividus | reverse complement strand
AGCCGTGGAACACCCCAGGAAAATATGGAATATCGACAATACGGAAAATAAAGCGGGCAGTATCACCCACTTCATTGACCTAGACGTACAAACTAACCAACGACGGCCAAAAGATGCGCTTCCTGGTCACGGACCTAGGAAACGAAGACCTTGTACTCGGCTTATCCCTGGCTGGCAACTTATGAACCCCACGATCACTGGAGATACGCTACTATACACGAAAAAATGCTCCCTGTCGTCATCCGATCAATCAACCCCAACAAGGAAGATCACATCATCGGAAGTATCCTCACCGAGGAGAGAAAGAGGAAGCGGTGGCAGAGCTAGAAGAAGAAAGCCATCTACGGACTACGGCTACAGAACTGGCCATTGAAGCTAAGCAGTTCCACGACAACGTAGAGCTCCCTCCAGCTTACCAACAGTTCGCAAAAATCTTCAGCGAAGAAGCATCCAACCGATTCCCCCCTTCTCGACCATGGGACCACGCTATCGAATTCAAGGAAGGCACCCCATCAGCAATCGACTGCAAAGTTTACCCCATGACGCAAGAAGAGGACGGCAAACTCAAGGAATTCCTAGACGAACAGCTGAAAAAAGGATATATCCGCCCGTCCAAGTCCCCATACGCTTCATCCTTCTTCTTCATTAAGAAGAAGGACGGAAAACTACGACCAGTACAAGACTACAGGAAGATCAACGCCGTCACCATCCGTAACCAGTATCCCCTGCCCCTCATCTCGGACCTCATCACGGACCTCAGCCAAGCACACACGTACACAAAACTCGACGTCCGATGGGGGTACAACAACGTACGCATCAAGGAGGGAGACGAACATAAAGCGGCTTTCAAAACACGGTACGGTCTCTTTGAACCCACAGTCATGTACTTCGGACTCACCAACTCCCCGGCAACGTTTCAAACCATGATGAACACTATCTACCGAGACACAATCATCAAACACGAAGCCAAGGGAACGATCATACGCGTATACATGGACGACATAGGCATCGCAACTAGGGATCCAGCGGGACAAAAGGAACACGAAGAAGCAGTCCGCGACGTGCTACAGGTAGCTATGGAACATGACCTCTACTTCAAGCTCGAAAAATGCCTTTTCAACAAGCCGCGAATGGATTACCTGGGGGTAATCCTTGAAAAGGGGGTAACACGCATGGACCCGGTAAAAATTTCCGGCATCAAGGACTGGCCCACGCCCACCAAGGTCCGTGACGTCCGCTCATTCTTGGGATTCTGCAATTTTTACCGACTCTTCATTCGCGGCTTCGCCACACACGCCAAACCACTCAACAAACTCACGAGAAAGGACACCGAATGGAGATGGACGGATGAAGAAGACAAGGCGTTCCGCAAACTCAAGGCCCTAGTCACGGAGGAACCGGTACTCGCACACCCAAAACTCGATGACCCATTCGAACTCGAGGTGGATGCCTCGGGGTTCGCAACTGGCGCAGTACTACTCCAGAAGAAAGAAGACGGCAAACGACACCCACTTGGCTACTATTCGGCAACACTCAGCGAAGCAGAACGGAACTACGATATATACGACCTGGAACTGCTAGCGATAGTCAAAGCACTACGACACTGGAGACCCCTACTAGCAGGATCACCTCACAAGATCAAAATTTACTCCGACCACATGAATCTCCAGTACTGGAAATTACCGCAGAAGATCAGCCGAAGAGTCGCTAGGGAAGTACTGGAGCTTATGGAGTACAACTTTGAGATTCACCACATCCCAGGAAAGAAAAACGGCCGCGCAGACGCCCTATCCAGACGACCCGACTACGACCAAGGAGAACGAGACAATGAAGACGTGATCGTATTACCGGAAGACGTATTTGCACGGACAACCACGGTACAAGCGGAACAAGACCCTCCGCAAACCGAAATCGTACTACGGTATTGGGTGGACTCCCAGCAACTGAAATTTGTAAACGGAGCATGGTACCGACAAGGGAAGTATGTCATTACGGGATCACTAGATGAAAAGCGGAAGCTGATCGCCGCACACCACGACCCTCCGGTGCACGGACACCCTGGAATTGCACGAACCACGAGATTAGTAGAAAGAAGGTACTGGTGGCCAGAGTTGAAACTCGATGTCCGCAACTTCGTACAAGGATGCGCCGAATGCCAGCGTCACAAGGTCAACACACGCCCCACAAGAGCCCCACTCGTACCCATCACGCCAAAGGAAGACGCCCTACCATTTGAAACCATCGCCCTCGACTTTATTACCAAACTCCCAATATCCCAAGGGTACGACTCCATCCTGACCGTGACAGATCATGACTGCAGCAAAGCCTCGGTCTTTATTCCTTGTAACGAAGAAGTCACGGCAGAAGAAACAGCTGGCCTCTATGCTACCCACGTCTTCAAGCGATTTGGACTACCCTCAAAAATCATCAGCGATCGGGACCCCCGATTTGCCTCCAAGTTCACGCGGGAGCTGTGTCGAATCCTGGGAATCCAACAGAATATTTCCACGGCCTACCACCCCAGAACCGATGGACAATCGGAACGCACCAATCAGTGGCTGGAACAGTATCTACGCTTCTGGGCAAACGAGCGTCAAGATAACTGGGCGACTCTTCTGCCAATAGCAGAATTCGCGCACAACAACTGGCCCCATGAGGCGACAAGGAAGTCCCCATTTTCTCTCCTCATGGGATACGACCCACGCGCTGATTGGCTCGATAAGCCATCCCCTATCCCACAGGTCACCACGAGGATAGAACAATTCCGAGAAGCGCGGCGAGAAGCCCAGGATCTCATCAGGAAGGCACAATCTATGTGGGTCAAACACCGAGATACGCCCAAATTCCAAATCGGAGACTATGTATGGCTGGAAGGGCGACACCTTAGGACCAATCAGCCAACACCGAAGCTAGCGGCAAGACGGCACGGCCCCTTCAAAATCACACGAATACTATCACCGGTAAACTATCAATTGGAACTTCCCACGCAGTGGAGTATACACCCTGTATTTCACATCGATCTTCTCACGCCTTATCGCGAGACGCTCGTACACGGACCAAATTTCCAACGACCACCACCGGATCTAGTAGAAGGGGAAGAAGAATATGAGGTCGAGAAGGTTCTGGACCATCGGCACTTCGGCAGAAAGAAACGCCTTCAGTACCTGATCAAATGGAAAGGATACCCCGACTCGGAGAATCAGTGGGTCGATAAGGATGACGTGTTCGCGGACGAGGCAATAGCTGAGTACCAATTATTGAGCACCCGACGTCCAAGCAGCTTAAAAACAGGGCAAGTGGAACGACCATCCTCATCCCCCTCTCACTCTCGCCACGCTGGATCCTTCATCTCCTCCATACTTACAACAATGTCCGTTCCCTCTTCCGCCGACGCCATCGCTCGCGTTGCCCGAAACGCAGGACCTCTCACCTATCAAGAGGTCGTCGAGGCCCTCCAATCAACCATCCCAGCCTCCTACAACGCCGACACCAACAACCCCGCCACCTGGTGGATCCTCTCCCAGGACGGCCAGCGCATCAACGAGGTGCCATTCACGACGGCCGAAGTCGATCGGCTTCGCCAGGCTCTCCCAGAGCTTGAGCGTTCCCCATCTCGACCTGTCCCAGTACGAGTCGAGTATCGAGTCGAGGAAGAGGCCCAAGACACAGCCAACGATCGATTGGGAGCGGTGGAAGGAGCAGAAGTGGAGGGAGACGGCGGAGAATTGGCAGCGGGAGCAGCTGCGGAAAGCGGCGGAGAGGCGTCGGGAAGCACTACGGAGGAGACGCGAGTGGACGCGGGCGAAGAAGGAGCGCGAAGAGGCGAGGAGACAATCCTCGGACAAGTTCGAGGAAGCTTAGCGGATCATTACCCAGCTGAGCATCCTCTCATTTCCACAGCCACCGACACTGACGATCCCCGTGAAACCCCTTACGCGTGCGACACCAACGGTCGCCCTCTCTACCGCGGCGGCGTGCGAGCCGACGCACCCCCGCCGTTCCCTCTCTTCCGACTCCGCCACGCCGAGCTCGGCCCACCTCCCCACGGATACAAGTATAACCGCGGGGAGGATTACGTGCACTTCCCCATCACCGACGGGCAGAGGGTGACGCGCCAAGCGGCGTACGTGCAGGTCATCATGGGAGCCGACCCCATCGTCCTCGGCCTCATCCCCGACAGCGAGAAGGTGTACTCGCAGCCACTCTACGCCGAACCCCAGGTCAAAGCCACTGGGAAGGAGGTGTACCCTCAAGAGGACATGGTCCTGTTCGCCGGGGGCTACCACGACCGTCCCCGCCTCGATCGCGCCGTCGGCGAACTACACGACGTAAGTCTCCGAGCGGAGGTGCAGCGTTACCGCGCCTACGCGTACGAGGCCGAGCGGATGGAGCAACGGCTCCACCAACTGGCCGCCGCGCTCGGAGGGATTCGGGGGGAAATGACACGCAGTAAGTTCCGCCTCGAGATGGCTAACGCGTTGGAGCGCATTGAGGAAGTACAGTCGGGATGGATGTCGGGACCGCGCCTTCGCCGGCGTCGTGGGCGCCGCGGCTGAAAAGGGGGTGATGTCGCGGTTGGACTTACGGACTACGAGTACGATACGAGAGTCGAAGTGAACGCTTACTATACGGTTATGACTACGATAGTAAGTAGAGATTAGTCATGGACAAGGAGGATCAGTCAGCGAGTAGTACTAGCATGTGATTGCTTGTATGACTCATTACTAGTACAGCGGTAGTAGGGTTCGAGCTATTACTGCTATTAGTTGTTACGTTCAAGAGGAGCTTTAAAGCTACCTCTACAATATGTATAAATAGTGGATCGCGAAGACCAAGATAAGCCATCTTGGTCTTCTTCTCAATACCACTCTACTCCTCTTCTTTTGTTAAGGCTTTTCACGCCTTCCTGCGTCCAAGGGGAAACCCCTGTTATAAGTCTTGACCTTCGAGTCTAAGACCCTGGCCCTGTCGACACGACAAGTCGGAGTTGCCTTCATACTACTTGGGCGTATACTTTGGGTCGCCTTGGTAGTATTCTACGGGATCATCGAGACACTACGCGCGTGTCAATCACTAGCTAAGTCGTGAACGCCTTCATACGAGCTCAAGTCGGGCTAAACGCCGTGGTAGCGTTACAGATGAGGCATCCATCCGCGGTTCGCAGCGATCAAGAGGAGGAATCTGTGCAGGAGACCGAGAGTCGTGCGGAGACACCCCCTCCCAGGGGGTACGAGTACAACAGGGGAGTCCATTACATCCCTTTTCAGATTCGAGACGCTCAAGAACGCCTTTGGCCAGCCCGGTATACTCAGCTCATCCTCACCGCCGACCCCTTCGTGTTGGCCTTCCGGGCCAATTGCAACCAGCAGTATGGGAAGCCCGTTCACGCCACCCCCTATTACGACGAGCAGTCCTCTGCCCCCGCTTACACCGACGACGACCTCACGTTCCTGCTCTCCGATGCAGGACTAGTCGACTCGGTCGACCAGGCGCTCCTCCATCAGAAGGACGCGACCCTCATCACCGAGGTGCACCGCTATCGCTGCATGACGCTGGGATGGCGGGCGCAGCAGCACCGCGTAGCGGCGGAGCAGATGAAGCTGGAGAGACTGGAGATAGATCGCAACAGGTGCGTCGCCCGACTCCAGCGGGCGCATGCGATAGACCGCATCGAGAACATTCGGGCCTCGCTCCACCGCGGACCCAAGGCGGAGCAAGACGTGGAGGAGATATCCCGCATCAGGGCGCTGCGCTCCGTGGGCACTAATCCCCTCGCCGTCATGCGTGGTCAAGCTGGGGCTTGACGCTGAAAAGGGGGTGATGTTACGTTTCGTTCTCGGACTGCCCGGCCCGGTCGTGGACTCTGACGTATTCGCGATGACTCGGTATGTCAGATGTAATGTGTCATGGACTTCGGATCTTACCGCCTCGTGTCTCTGCTGACTGATGACTCTATTGTTGTACGTGTTATGGATTACGACGATGACTGCGCATTCTATTATTAGGATACGCGACTTACGCTATTGGCTACTTACAAGTTCGAGCGGAGTTGGAACTAACTCCCTTACATGTATTTAAACTCGTAGTACTACGGACCAGGATCCCCATCTTGGTCTTCTTCGAATACCACAGTCTAAACTCGTCTTCTGTACTAGGGGCCCGTCGTTGCCCTTAAGTGAACTAGCTCCGGCATATCCCTTCGAGACCAAGGGGGATCCCCGTGACCTTCATCTCCATCTTCCTTCGTGAATGGTAGATTCGCCAGTAGTGCCCTATCCGCCCGGAACTACGTGCCACCTCGTCTTTGAATACCTCAACGCCAAGACCGCCCGTCCGACCCATTGCTACTACATCGTCGACAACCTTCAGTGGGAGTACGTCCATACCGTCCCAAGTCCACCAGTAGGAGTCCCCGTAGAAGAAACTCTCTACACGTATAGAGACTCCACCGGCACGTATCAACCTCATCCCGCAGTATTTCCACTAGCGGATATACACAGATTCCACCCCAGAGGGAACCCACGTTACAACAGCGCCTAAGTCAGGCAAACGTCCGTGGTAGACGTTACATTTTGCTTCGTGTTTCGCGATGGTGTCTCGGTAGATGGTGTTCATCATGGTTTGGAAGGTTGCCGGGGAGTTAGTGAGTCCGAAGTACATGACCAGTAGGTTCAAAGAGTCCATACCGCGTTTTGAAGGCTGCCTTATGTTCGTCTCCCTCCTTGATGCGCACGTTGTTGTACCCCCATCGGACGTCTAGTTTTGTGTACGTGTGTGCTTGACTGAGGTCCGTGATGAGATCTGAAATGAGGGGGAGCGGGTATTGGTTGCGGATGGTGACGGCATTTATTTTTCGATAGTCTTGTACTGGCCGTAGTTTCCCATCTTTCTTCTTGATGAAGAAGAAAGATGAAGCGTAAGGGGATTTGGATGGGCGAATATACCCTTTCTTCAGCTGTTCTTCTAGGAATTCCTTGAGTTTGCCGTCTTCCTCCTGTGTCATAGGGTAGACTTTACAGTCGATTGCAAGTGGGGTACCTTCCTTGAACTCGATAGCGTGGTCCCAAGGTCGAGAGGGGGGAAATCGATTGGATGCTTCTTCGTTGAAGATCTTTGCGAACTGCTGATAAGCCGGGGGGAGTTCTACTTTGTCATGGAACTGTTTAGCTTCGATAGCCAGTTCCGTAGCTGTGGTTTGTAGATGGCTTTCTTCTTCTAGCTCTGCTACTGCGGCTTCCTTTTCTTCTTCCGTGATGATGCTTCCTATAACGTGATTTTCTTTGTTGGGATTGATTGATCGAATGACGACTGGGAGCATTTTTTCATGTATTGTGGCGTGTCTCCAGTTTATTGTGGGCTTGTATGTTGCCAGCCAAGGATATCCTAGTACCAGGTTTTCGTTTCCGAGATCCGTAACCAGGAATCGCATCTTTTGTCGTCGTTGGTTAGTTTGTACGTCCAAGTCAACGAAGTGGGTAATACTGCCCGCTTTGTTTTCCGTATTGTCGATGTTCCATATTTTTCTGGGATGCTCCAGTGTTTGGAGTCCCAGACCCATTCTTTTTGCGAACGAGGGGCGTATAAAGTTGTCTGTTGCCCCGGAGTCCACTAGTGTTCTTATGTCGGCCATTGCGTAATTCGTGCGAATCGAGACTGGGATTCTAAGAGATCGATAGTGAGTCATGATTACAGAATTACAGTTAACCGCCCTCACCCAGGCCGATGGGTTCAGGCGTTCTGAAAACCCTCCTTCCCCCACATCTCTTGGAGGATGAGGTCCTTTACGTCGTCTGATTCTCCCGCTACTCCTGCTAGCCAATCCTTGGCTCTTTGTTGAGGTGGCGCGGAGCTTGTCACTCTGGCTTGCGCAGGTGGTTCCTCCTGCGCATAGTAATCGGTGTCTGCCATCCGGCTGGTAGTTGCTCGGTGGCGTGGCTGTGGGCAGTTCCGTGAGAAGTGCCCTGTTTGGTTACAGTTGTAACAAACGACTGTCCTCATGTCTCGTGGCGGGGGTCCTCCTCCTCTCCCGTATCCTCCTCTTTGTGGTCTTGGGATGAAAGGGCGATTTGGGTCTCCGACCTCCGCGACTCGTGCGCGTGTTCGATCGGCGGACGTATCCATCATATTTGGGTCATATCTGGGAGGGGGAGGTCCCCTGGGTGGTCCCCAGTTCGGGGGTTGCGGTCTCCACCGAGGTTGGGCGGATGGCGGTGGTGCTTTTGTCTTGAAGTTGTCGAGGCGTGCTTTCATGTGTATGTATTGCTTTTGCCTTCGCAGCGCACATCTTTTCCAATCTTCGAATGTGTGCGGTTCATCCAGTTCGTAGACCTTCATGAACAGGGCTCGTGGTAGCCCCGCGGTGAATCGGTCGATCGTTTGCCGGTCGTTTAGGTTATAGTGAGCTTTTCTGGCTAGTTGCTCGAATTTGACCACATACGCGTCAATATCCTCTCCCGTCATTTTGATTCCTTTTTGTAGTTCCGCTTGTGCTTGTTCTTCCTCGAGTATGTTCGAAAATCGTTTGGCGAATTCTGCTGCCACATGGTTCCAGAGTGTCTGGGAGTATTGACTTACTCCTCGTCGTACTTCCCGATTGAGCCACTCGAGGATGGACAGCGTCCATTCGCTGACATTGATTCCTTTGACGTATCCCAGGAAGAGGAGGGATCGTCGGTATTCGTTCTGCATGATGGGGGCATCCAGGTTCATCCCCCAGTACACGTGCCATTGTGTAAGGAATGCTTCGTATTTAGTACGTTCTCCATCGAATACGGTCGGGGGTTCACCTGATAGTCTGTCCGACCCGTGTCCTCCTCCTGGAGGTCCTCCGATTGGGGGTCCTCCTGGTGGAGGTCCTCCTCCTCCATTCGGTGGTCGACCTCCTCCCGGGAATCCTCCTCCCGTCGGGCCTTGACCTGGGAAGCCACCTGGAAGTCCTCCTGGTGGTGGTGGTGGTCCTTCTGGTGGGTCCGGGTGATCTGGTCCTATCGCCCTGAAGAGGGCTGCGTCATCGGCCGTCATGCGGTGTCCGGTGTTGGGGTTGATAGGGTTGAGGATGGATTCGGCCTCTTCCCTGATGCGTTGTACTTCTTCCATTGTTTGTGTTTCGGTTGCTGTGGCCATAGGGCTTCGGATATGAATCTCTTCTGGTACTGTGATATGTAGTGACTCAGCTATGTGTGCCAATAAACTCGAATCGTCTCCCGTTCCTGGTCGTATTTCACTTTCTGTGGCTGTGTGTTCTTCTATTGGTTCCTCATGACTTGATTCCGAGGGTGCGCGTTCCCTGGGTACTTCTTCTTCTTCGCTGCTGCTGCTGTCTCCGTCCAATGATCCCCAGTCGTCTCCGTGGAGTTCTCTGGAGTCGATGTCGCAGCGGTAGTGTCTCCCTGCTGGTCTGACAACGTCCCACCGATTGTCTATGGGGTTCCACGTAATCTCCGTCCAACAGAAGTTGGAGTAGTTGAACTCAACTGGTCTATATCTGATTGCTTCCCCTGGGAAGTCCACGAAGTAGCCGGTATCTCCTCGGTACTCTCTCCACCTGGCTGCGCCTAGGAATCGTCGCGGTACTGATCGTTCTCCTCTAGTTTCGAGGTTGTAAGGTCGAAAGTTTCTCCACTGATCTCTTGCAGTGAACGCCACGTTTGGCTATCTTGGTCTTAATGTTACGCTACCACGGCGTTTAGCTCGACTTGAGCTCGTAGAAAGGCGTCCGCTACTTAGCTGGTCGTAGGTGTCCCTGTAGGGTCTCAACAAGACCGTAGAAAACGACTAAGGCGATCCACACTATGCGCCCAGTCAGTACCAAGGCAACTCCGACTTGTCGCGTCAAAAGGGCCAGACTCCTAGACTCGAAGGTCAGGACTAAGACAAGACCGTCCTCTAAGGGCGAAGGGGGTTTCAAGGATCCCTTCTAGAGATAGGAGATGAAAGTGGTATTTTAGAAGAAGACCAAGATGGCGTATCTTGGTCTTCGCATCCCACTATTTATACATGTTACGGAGGTAGCTTTGAAGCTCCTCCCGCGATGACTACTACTAGCAATAATAGCTCGAACCCTAGTATCGCTATCCTAGTAATGAGTCATAGTAACTATCACATGCTACTACGACTCCTGCTGACTGATGATAAGTCCATGACTAATTTACGCTTACTATCGTAGTCATAACCGTATAGTAAGCGTTCACTTCCAACCTCGTATCGTAATCTGAGTCCGCTGAGCTCGTACCGTGACATTCGGTGTTTGACCCACATGAGTTGTGCCTTTTTGATGAGCTCGTGGGCTTCTTTTTGGGCTTCCCGGAATTGTTCCAGTCTCGTGGTTACCTGTGGAATTGGGGAGGGCTTATCGAGCCAATCAGCGCGTGGGTCGTATCCCATGAGAAGCGAGAATGGGGACTTCCTTGTTGCCTCGTGGGGCCAGTTATTGTGAGCGAATTCTGCTATGGGTAGGAACACCACCCAGTTGTCCTGTCGCTCGTTAGCCCAGAATCGGAGATATTGTTCTAGCCACTGATTTGTCCTTTCCGACTGTCCATCCATTCGGGGGTGATACGCCGTAGAGATGTTCTGTTTGATTTCCAGTATATTGCAGAGTTCCCTCATGAATTTTGACGCGAAACGAGGGTCCCGGTCACTAATGATCTTCAAGGGGAGTCCAAATCGTTTGAAGACATGGGTTGCGTAAAGTCCCACGGTTTCTTCAGCTGAGATCTCTTCGTTGCAAGGTATGAATATGGACGCCTTGGTGCAGTCGTGATCCGTTACTGTGAGGATGGAGTCGTAACCCTGTGACAGGGGGAGTTTAGTGATGAAGTCCAGGGCTATGGTTTCGAATGGTAACGCATCTTCCTTAGGGGTTATGGGCATTAGTGGGGCTTTCGTTGGGCGCGTGTTGACTTTGTGTCTTTGACATTTGGCGCATCCCTGAATGTAGTTTCTTACATCCAGTTTTAATTCCGGCCACCAGTATCGTCGTTCTACCAGTCGTGTGGTTTTTGCGATTCCGGGGTGTCCGTGTACCGGTGGGTCGTGATGAGCGGATATGAGTTCTCGTTTCTCGTCTAGCGATCCTGTAATGACGTACTTCCCTTGTCGATACCACGCCCCGTCAATGTACTTCAGTTGGTGTGGGTCTACCCAGTAGCGAAGGGTGATTTCGGTCTGTGGTGGTTGTTGGGTGGCTTGTACGGTTGTAACCCTCGCGAATATGTCTTCTGGTAGAACTACGACATTTTCGTTGTCTCTTTCTCCTTGATCGTAGTCTGGTCTTCGTGACAGGGCGTCGGCCCTGCCATTTTTCTTCCCTGGGATGTGGTGAATTTCGAAGTTGTATTCCATTAGTTCGAGTACTTCCCGGGCTACTCTCCGGCTTATCTTTTGCGGGAGTTTCCAGTACTGGAGATTCATGTGGTCTGAGTAAATTTTGATTTTGTGTGGGGATCCGGCTAGTAACGGCCTCCAATGCCTGAGCGCCTTGACAATGGCGAGGAGTTCCAGATCGTAGATGTCGTAGTTTCTCTCGGCTTCGTTCAAGGTGGCTGAGTAATATCCGAGGGGGTGCTTTTTACCGTCTTCCTTCTTCTGAAGTAGCACTGCTCCGGTCGCGAATCCCAACGCGTCTACTTCCAGTTCAAATGGGTTGTCTAGCTTTGGGTGAGCTAGTACTGGTTCTTCCGTTACTAAGGACTTGAGCTTTTCAAATGCTTCATTTTCTTCATCCGTCCATCTCCATTCCGTGTCCTTCCTCATAAGTTTGTTGAGGGGTTTAGCGTGTGTGGCGAAGCCGCGAATGAAGAGTTGGTAAAAATTGCAAAAACCTAGAAATGAGCGTACGTCACGGACCTTCGTTGGTGTGGGCCAATCTTTGATGCCCGAGATTTTTACCGGGTCCATGCGTGTTACCCCCTTTTCAAGGATTACCCCCAGGTAATCCATTTGCGGCTTGTTAAAGAGGCATTTTTCGAGTTTGAAGTAGAGGTCGTGGTCCATTGCGACTTGTAGTACTTCACTTACAGCCTCTTCGTGTTCTTTTTGCCCCGCCGGGTCCCTTGTAGCTATACTGATGTCGTCCATGTAGACTCGTATGATGGTGCCTTTTTGTTCATGTTTTGCGATGGTGTCTTGGTATATGGTGTTCATCATGGTTTGGAAGGTTGCCGGTGAGTTGGTAAGTCCGAAATACATGACCGTGGGTTCGAAGAGCCCGTACCGTGTTTTAAACGCTGCTTTGTGCTCGTCTCCTTCTCGTATCCTTACATTATTGTATCCCCATCGAACGTCTAGTTTGGTGTAGGTGTGTGCTCGACTGAGATCTGTAATGAGGTCAGAGATGAGAGGGAGGGGGTATTGGTTGCGGATGGTGACTGCGTTAATTTTTCGGTAGTCTTGTACTGGTCGTAGTTTCCCATCCTTCTTCTTGATGAAGAAGAAGGACGATGCAGAGGGAGATTTGGAGGGGCGTATATATCCTTTCTTGAGCTGTTCGTCGAGGAACTCCTTGAGCTTGCCATCTTCTTCTTGAGTCATGGGATAGACCTTGCAGTCGATCGCCGATGGTGTGCCCTCTTTAAATTTGATTGCGTGATCCCATGGTCAAGAAGGGGGAAATCAGTTAGATGCTTCTTTGTTGAAGATCTTTGCGAACTGTGCGTAAGCTGGTGGGAGTTCTACTTTGTCATGGAACTGCTTAGCTTCGATAGCCAGTTCCATTGCCATGGTACGTAGATGATTTTCCCCTTCTAGTTCTTCAACGATATTCCTTTTTTCTTCTTCTGTGACAGTAGTTCCTATGATATGGTGTTCCTTGCTGGGATTAATCGATTGGATGACTATTGGCAGCATTTTCTCGTGTATGGTGGCGTATCTCCAGTTGATCGTTGGTTCGTAGACGGCCAACCAGGGGTATCCGAGTACTAAGTCCTCGTTTCCTAAGTTGGTGACTAGAAACCGCATTTTTTGTTGTTGCTGGTTAGTTTGAACGTCTAGGTCCACGAAGTGAGTGATACTGCCCGCTTTGTTTTCTGTATTATCTATGTTCCATATTTTCCTTGGTCGTTCAAGCATCTGCAACCCAAGACCCATTCTTTTGGCGAATGAGGGGCGTATGAAGTTATCCATTGCTCCTGAGTCTACCAATGTTTTGATGTCGGCCATAGCATAATTCGTGCGGATCAAGACTGGAATTCGAAGAGATCGATAGCGAGTCATGATTACAGAATTACAATTGACTGCCCTCACCCAGGCCGATGGGTTCAGGCGTTCTGAAAACCCTCCTTGATGAACAGCAGAGATGGACAGCATACTCACAGTGACAAGGGGAACTGTGGTGAGATACACTGAGCAACTGGTAAGCAGCTTGCAAGAGAAGCTAAAGAATAGTTCTGGCACACAAGCAGTGAGGAACTGATGTTACATTGGAAAAGGGAAGACATACCTGGCACACAAGCAGTGAGGAACTGATGTGGACCAGGAGCGTACAAGCTACACTACTTATACTTTACAGAGAGTGACACTGATACAAGGAGAGTAACACAGAGTCACGTATTACAAGGAGCATTGTTCTTAGTATGGGACCAGAGGAATGTACAGAAAGAGAACAAGGCGATAAGAACAAAAGGAATCCAGACCAAGATGATATCATAGCAACATCACAATAAGGATAGAACAAAAGAAAGTACAAAGACGCAAAGTACAATGTAAAGTCCAGAGGAGTCCGAATGATGTCATTGTACATGATGTCATAGATAAGAAAGAAGTCCGAAATTGTACAGATCATAATATCTAATCTATAAGTCCTATGAATCTTATCTAAAGCAGTCCATGCTGCAAGTCCAGTCCGTCCAGAGCCACTAAGTGCACAAAGGTCACTTATCAACACTCCTTCCCCCACATTTCTTGGAGGATGAGGTCCTTTACATCATCCGTTTCTCCTGCCACTCCCGCCAACCAATCCTTTGCTCATTGTTGTGGGGGTGTCGTGTTGGCTACTCGGACTTGTGCTGGGGTTTCTTCTTGCGTGTAATAGTCGGTCTCGGTCATTCGACTAGTAGTTGCTCGTTTGCGTGGCTGTGGGCAGTTTCGTGTGAAGTGTCCAGTCTGGTTACAGTTATAGCAGATAACTGTCCTCATGTCTCGGGGTGGAGGTCCTCCTCCTCGTCCGTATCCTCCTCGTTGCGGCCTTGGAATGAAGGGCCTATTTGCATCTCCTACTTCTGCTACTCTTGCGCGTGTTCTGTCTGCCGATGTGTCCATTGCGTTTGGGTTGAATCTGGGTGGTGGTGGTCCTCGTGGCGGACCCCAGTTGGGGGGTTGTGGCCTCCAGCGGGGTTGTGCGGATGAAGGGGGTGTCTTGCTCTTGAAGTTGTCGAGGTGTGCCTTCATATGGATGTATTGTTTTTGTTGGCGTAGGGTGCATCTTTTCCAGTCTTCAAAGGTGTGGGGTTCATCTAGTTCATACACCTTCATGAATAGGGCTCGTGGTAGCCCCGCCGTAAATCGATCAATGGTTTGTCGATCGTTGAGGTTGTAGTGAGCTTTCCTGGCCAGGCGTTCGAACTGGACCACGTACGCGTCAATGTCTTCCCCTGTCATCTTAATCCCCTTCTGGAGTTCGGCTTGGGCTTGCTCTTCCTCCAGTATGTTGGAGAATCGTTTGGCGAACTCGGTGGCGATGTGATTCCACAGGGTTTGGGAGTATTGACTTACTCCTCTTCACACTTCTTGGTTTAGCCATTCGAGCATGGTTAACGTCCATTCGCTGACGTTGACTCCTTTGACATATCCCAGGAAGAGGAGCGATCTTCGGTATTCATTTTGCATGATGGGGGCGTCCAGATTCATTCCCCAGTACACATGCCATTGTGTCAAGAAAGCTTCGTATTTAGTACGGTCTCCGTCATATACTGTCGGAGGTTCACCTGATAGTCTGTCTGATCCGTGTCCTCCGCCTCCTCCTAGTCCAGGAGGGGGTCCTCCTCCTGGTGGTCCTGGTGGTCCTTCCCCACCGGGTGGTCATCCCCCTCCAGGGAATCCTCCTCCTGTGGGTCCTTGTCCAGGAAATCCCCCTGGTAGTCCTCCAGGTGGCGGTGGCGGTCCTGTCGGTGGGTCCGGCTGATCTGGACCTATTGCTCTGAATAGAGCTGCGTCGTCTGCTGTCATTCTGTGGCCCGTGGAGGGGTTTATGGGGTTGAGGATGGCCTCTGCCTCTTCTCTGATGCGTCATACTTCTTCTATGGTTTGAATTTCTGTGACGGTCGCCATGGGACTTCTGATGTGAATTTCTTCTGGAACCGTGATGTGTAAGGACTCAGCTATATGGGCTAGTAGGCTGGAGTCGTCTCCCATTCCTGGTCTTATTTCGCTTTCCGTTGCGGTGTGTTCTTCTGCCGGTTCTTCGTGGTTTGACTCTGAGGGTGTTTGTTCCCTTGGTTGTTCTTCTTCATGTTCGTCTTCGCTGCTGCTGTCTCCGTCGAGTGGTCCCCAATCGTCTCCGTGAAGTTCCCTCGAGTCGATGTCGCAATGGTAGTGTCTTCCTGCTGGTCTGACAACGTCCCACCGATTGTCTATTGGGTTCCACATAATTTCCGTCCAGCAGAAGTTAGAGTAGTTAAACTCAACTGGTCGGTACCTGATAGCTTCTCCTGGGAAGTCGACGAAGTATCCGGTATCTCCTCTGTATTCTCTCCACCTGGCTGCTCCTAGAAATCGTCGTGGTACTGATCTTTCTCCTCTTGTTTCGAGGTTGTAGGGTCTGAAGTTTCTCCACTGGTCTCTTGTGGTGAACACCACGGTTGGGGGATCTTGGTCTTAATGTAACGCTACCACGGCGTTGGTCCGACTTGGACACGTAAGAAGGCGTTCACGACTCAGCGAGTTTTGCTATAGTGCAGATAGGTACAAAGAATCCCTTGATAGACGACCAAGGCAGTCCAGAAGGCCCTAAGAGTCAGGACCAGGGCAACGAGTACTTGTTGACGTGAAATGACGAGAGCCTTAGACGCGAAGGTCAAGGAAAGTAACAAGTCGAGGTGCGAAGACCCGAGGATAGAGATTGAAAGTGGTATTGCAAAGAAGACCAAGATGGCATATCTTGGTCTTCTGAGTCCACTATTTATACATGTAAGAGGTCGCTTTAAAGCTCCTCTGCAAGTCCGATATCCCGTAGCATAAGTAGCTTGAACCCTACTATCGCTATCCTAGTAATGAGTCATACTAGCAATCACATGCTAGTACAACATGTGGTGACTAAGTCCATGACTAATTCCTACTTACTATTGTAGTCATAACCGTATAGTAAGAGTTCACTTCGCCTTCGTATCGTACTCCTGTCCATAAAAGTCCCGATCGTGACAACTACCGAAAGATCAATGCCGTCACCATCCGAAACCAATATCCCCTTCCTCTCATTTCAGACCTCATCACAGACCTCAGCCAGGCGCACACCTACACGAAGCTGGATGTAAGATGGGGATACAACAATGTACACATCAGAGAGGGAGATGAACACAAAGCAGCTTTCAAAACATGGTACGGACTCTTCGAGCCTATGGTCATGTATTTCAGACTCACAAATTCCCCGGCAACCTTCCAAACAATGATGAACACCATCTACCAAGACACCATCGCTAAACATGAGATTAAGGGAACGACTATATGAGTCTACATGGATGACATCAGCATTGCAACTAGAGACCCAGCAGGACAACAGGACCATGAAGATGCTGTACGCAACGTACTACAAGTTGCCATGGATCATGACCTCTACTTCAAACTGGAAAAGTGCCTTTTCCATAAGCCATGGATGGATTACCTGGGGGTAATCCTTGAAAAGGGGGTAACACGTATGGACCTGGTAAAAATTTCGGGCATCAAAGACTGGCCCACACCGACTAAGGTCCGTGACATACGCTCATTCCTAGGCTTCTGCAATTTTACCGACTCTTCATTCGCGGCTTCACAACACACGCCAAACCTCTTAACAAACTCACGAGGAAGGACACGGAATGGCAGTGGACAGACGAAGAAGATAAGGCATTCAGAAAACTCAAGGCACTTGTCACAGAGGAACTGGTGCTCACACACCCCAAACTAGATGACCCATTCGAACTTGAGGTAGATGCCTCAGGGTTTGCAACAGGTGCCGTCCTGCTCCAAAAGAAAGACGATGGCAAATGACACCCAATCGGCTACTACTCGGCCACCCTAAATGAAGCGGAACGCAACTATGACATATACAACCTAGAACTCCTGGCTATCGTCAAAGCACTCAGACACTGGAGACCATTACTGGCCGGATCGCCTCACAAAATCAAGATCTACTCCAACCACATGAACCTCCAATACTGGAAACTGCTGCAAAAAATAAGCTGAAGGATTGCCAGGGAAGTACTTGAGTTAATGGAGTACAACTTCGAGATTCACCACATCCCAGGAAAGAAGAACAGTCAAGCAGATGCACTATCGAGAAGACCGGACTACGATCAAGGAGAAAGAGACAACGAAAATGTTGTAGTACTGCCGGAAGACGTTTTCGCAAGAACCACCATGGTACAGGCCATGCAAGACCCACCTCAAACAGAAATCATACTACGCTACTGGGTGGATCCACAACAGTTAAAATACGTCAATGGAGTGTGGTATCGACAAGGGAAGTACGTCATAACTGGTTTGTTGGACGAAAAGCGGAAGCTCATTTCTGCCCATCATGACCCGCCGGTACATGGACATCCAGGAATTGTGAGGACCACAAGACTGGTGGAACGACGATATTGGTGGCCGGAATTGAAGATGGATGTGCAGAACTACATGCAGGGATGCGCAGAATGTCAAAGACACAAAGTTAACACCTGTCCAACCAAAGCCCCACTAGTGCCCATAACTCCAAAGGAAAACGCGCTACCCTTCGAAACCATAGCCCTCAATTTTATAACCAAACTCCCTGAGTCTATGGGATACAACACCATCCTTACCGTCACAGATCACGACTGCACCAAAGCGTCAATATTCATCCCATGCATGGAGGAAGTGACAGCAGAAGAAACCGCTGGAATGTATGTCTCTCACGTGTTTAGATGCTTCGGACTACCGTCCAAAATCATCAGTGACCGAGACCCCCGGTTCACGTCAAAGTTCACAAGAGAACTGTGCAGAATATTGGGGATTCAACAGAATGTATCCATGGCCTACCATCCTAGGACCGACAGACAATCTGAATGAACGAATCAATGGCTGGAACAATACCTCCAATTCTGGACAAACGAACGCCAAGACAACTGGGCAACACTCCTACTGATTGCAGAATTCGCACACAATAACTGGCCACATGAAGCGACAAAGAAATCTCCATTCTCACTTCTCATGGGGTACAACCCACGCGCCGATTGGCTTGATAAGCCCTCCCCTATCCCACAGGTCACCACGAGACTCGAACAGTTCTGAGAAGCACGGAGGGAAGCGCATGACCTTATCAAGAAGGCACAATCGCTATGGGTCAAACACTGAGATACGCCTAAACTCCGACTTGGAGATTATGTGTGGCTGGAAGGACGTCACCTATGAACCAATCAGCCAACCCCTAAGCTAGCTGCACGACGGCATGGACCCTTCAAAATCTCACAGGTCCTATCTCCAGTCAATTACCGACTGGAACTTCCCACACAATGGAGCATTCATCCTGTGTTTCACATCGATCTTCTCACCCCTTATCGAGAGACACTCATGCATGGAGAAAATTTCCAGCGCCCACCACCGGATTTAGTAGGAGAAGAGGAAGAATACAAAGTCGAAAAGGTCCTAGATCATAGGCACTTCAGCAGAAGACGACGCCTCCAGTACCTGATCAAATGGAAGGGGTATCCTGATTCGGAAAATCAGTGGGTTGACAAGGATGACGTATTCGCAGATGAGGCCCTAGCTGAGTACCAATCTTTGAATCCCCAAACCACATGCAACTTAAAAGCCAGAAAAGTATCGCTGCACCCCCCATCACCTCTCCTCACTCATCACACTGGATTCCTTCATTCCATACTCACAACCATGTCCGTTCCCTCTGCCGCCGATGCCATCGCTCGTGTTGCCTCAAACATGGGACCTATCACCCACCAAGAACTCATCACTGCCCTTCAAAGCCTTGTCCCTGCCAAGCACATGCCTGACACCAGCAACGCAGCCAGCTGGTGGCTTGTCACCGAAGACGGACAGCGGCTCAACACCGTGCCGCTCACGATGCCCGAAGTTGACAGGCTTCGTGCAGCTCTCTGCGACAGTGCGGAGTCCTCACCTTGACCTCTCCCAGTATGAGTGGAGCAATGGGTCGAAGAAGAGTCCATCACCAGCAACGTTGCGATGGCAAGACTGGAAGAGGGAGGAGAAGTGGAGGCAAGTAGCAGAGGCCTGGAGGCGGGAGCAACTTCAGAGGGCAACCAAACGGTGGTCAGAAATGATGAGGTGGTGGAAGGAGGGAGCCGTTGAACGCATGAAACAATTCTGGAACAGGCGAGAGGAAGCCTCCAGGACTATTACCCAGATGAGCACCCGCTCATTGTCACTGCAACCGATACTGACGACCCCCGCGAAACCCCATACATGTGCGACACCACCAGATGTCCGCTGTACCGAGGAGGAGTCCGAGCCAACGCTCCTCCCCTCTTTCCCCTGCTCCAACTCTGACATTGCGCCTTAGGGCCCCCTCCCCATGGGTACAAGTACAACCACGGTGTCACAGTTCGAGCTCAATGGACTCACATTACGATACGAAGGATGAAGTGGACGCTTACTATATGGTTATGACTATGATAGTAAGCGTAGATTAGTCATGGACTCATCATCAGTCAGCAGAAGTTGTGGTAGCATGTGATAGTTACCATGACTCATTACTAGGATAGTGATAGTAGGGTTCGAGCTATTATTGCTAGTAGTAGTCGTCTTAAAGAGGAGCTTTAAAGCTGCCTCTGTAACATGTATAAATAGTGGGTAGTAAAGACCAAGATACGCCATCTTGGTCTTCTTCTCAATACCACTACTCTCACTCGTCTACAAGGGGGCTTTAAGACCTTCTTACTTCTAGGAGGGAACGACCTTTCTAAATCCTGACCTACGAGTCTAGGATCCTGGCCCTTTCGACGTGCCAAGTCGGAGTTGCCTTAATACTCTTGGGACGGATACTGTGGATCGCCTTAGTCGTATTCTACGGGCTTATTGAGACCCTGCGAGCGGGTCTACAACCAGCTAAGTCGTGAACGCCTTCATACGAGTTCAAGTCGAACTAAAGCGCTGTGGTAGCGTTACATGCGGGGAGGACTTTGTACATTACCTGATCACCAACAGACAGGGGCGCACCTGCCAGGCTGTGTATGTGCAGATGATCATGAATGCAGACCCCCTGGTATTGGGGTTGGTGGAAGACAGCGAGAAGGTGTACTCAAAGCCACTGTACGCCGAGCCGCAGGTCCAAGCTTGCGGTAAGCCTCACTACCCACAAGAGGACCTCATTGTTTTTGCCGGCAGTTATCACAACCACCCCCGCTTCGACCGCGCTCTCGAGGAACTGCATGACGTAAGCCTCAAAGCAGAGATTCACCGCTACTGCTCATACGTGTATGAGGCTGAGTGAATGGAGCAGCAGCTTCATCAACTCGCTGCCGCGTTGGGAGGCATCAAGGGGGAGCTTGCCCACAGTAAGTTCCATCTTGAAATGGCAAACACATTGGATAGGGTGGAAGAAGTTCAGTTGGGTTGGATGGGAGGCACCAGAGATTGTTGGCGTCGTGGGTGCCGCAGCTGAAAAGGGGGTGATGTTGCAGTTGGACCTCAAGAACTTGGCATACGGTACGAAGTTTTTGACGTGGACACTTACTATACGGTTATGACTATGGTAGTAAGTAGCAATTAGTCATGGACTCAGATCAGTCAGCACGTTGTGCTAGCATGTGATTGCTAGCATGACTCATTACTAGTACAGCGATAGTAGGGTTCAAGCTACTTACGCTATAGGATACAGGACTCACAGGGGAGTTTCAAAACTACCCCTTCCATATGTATAAATAGTGGCCTGCGAAGACCAAGATCGCCATCTTGGTCTTCTTCTAATACCACTCCCTTGACTTGCTTCTCTGAGCCTTTGCGCTTCAGTCTACCCTTTTCCGCTTGACCTTCAAGTCTAAGATCCTGGCAAGACTACAAGTTGTCTTCGCCTTGATAATACTTGCACATACTGCGTGGACAGCCCTCGTAGTATTCTGGTGTTACGTTTCGTTCTCGGACTGCCCAGCCCGGTTGTGAACTCTGACGTGTTCGCGATGACCCGACGTGTCAGTAGTAATGTGTCATGGACTTTGGATCTTAACCGCCTCGTGTCTTGGCTGACTGATGATCCCTATTGTTGTATGTGATGTGTCTTATGCATTCGTTTCCGAGTTCTATTGTTGTACGATATCAGTGTTACTGTTACGTTTCGTTCTCGGACTGCCCGGACCGGTTGTGGACTCTGACGTACTCGCGATGACTCGGTATGTCAGATGTAATGTGTCATGGACCTCGGATCATGTCGCCTCGTGTCTGGATGACTGATACTCCTTATTGTTGTACGTGATCGTGATTAGGCTTGCTGACTGATGTTCCCTATTGTTGTACGTGTTCCGTGTTACGATAACGACTGCGCGTTCTATTATTAGGATACGCTACTTACGCTATTGGTTACTTACGAGTTCGAGCGGAGCTGGAACTAGCTCCCTTACTTGTATTTAAGTTCACAGTAGTACGGACCAGGATCCCCATCTTGGTCTTCTTCGAATACCACCTTCTAACTCGACCTCTGTGCTAAGGGCCCGCAGTCGCCCTTAAGTGAACTAGCTCCGGCATATCCCTCTAAGACCAAGAGGGGATCCCCGTGACATCATCTCCATCTTCCTTAGTGAATGGTAGATCAGCCGACCGAGACTTACCCGCCTGGTACCACGTGTCATCTCGTCTTCGAATACCTCAACTCGCGCACCGCTCGTCCCACTCACTGTTACTACATCGTCGACAACCTCCAGTGGGAATACATACGCAAAGTTCCTGCCCCACCTCCCAACGTACCCATCGAAGAGACGCTGTACACCTATCGAGACTCTACAGGCACGTATTGGCCGCATCCCGCAGTCTTCCCAGAGCACTCGGACAACCACAGATTCCATCCCCGAGGGAACCCACGTCACAACAGCGCCTAAGTCAGGCAAACGTCCGTGGTAGACGTTACAGTTACATTGTGGATGACTGATTCCTAGGATCCCTGTCCTAGGATTTATGCTACTTACGCTATTGGCTACATATGAGTTTGAGCGGAGTTGGAACTGACTCCCTTACGTGTATTTAAGCTCATAGTAGTACGGACCAGGATCCCCATCTTGGTCTTCTTTGAATACCACTCTCTAACTCTCCTTCTGTGCTAAGAGTCTGTGAGACTCTTAAGTGAGCTAGCTCTGGCATATCCCTTAGACCAAGAAGGGATCCCCGTGACCTCCGTCCCTAGTTCCCTCATGAATGGTGGATACGCCAACTGTAACTTACCCACCCGGTACAACGTGTCACCTAGTCTTTGAATACCTCAACTCTCGAGTCACAAGACCTTACAAATCTTACTACATCATCGACCATCCCAGTTGGAGGTACATTTGTAAAGTCTCTGAGCCTCCCCCAAACGTCCCTCTCGATCTACCCCTCTATACTTACCAGGATCATCTCGGAGCCTATCAGCGTCATCCCGCGGTCTTCCCCAACTCCCTCAACAACCATCGTTTCTGCCCAGAAGGGAACCCACATTACACCAACGCCTAAGTCAGGCCAATGTCCATGGTAGACGTTACATTAAGACCAAGATCCTTCAACGTGGCTTCCACAGCAGTAACAACCCGAGATCTTTGGATCCCATTCCGATCTTATCACATTGACAGAAGGGGGGAACGCAATGTCCCCAAGCAATACCTCAAAGGAGCATTTTGGCAGACCGAACAAGGAGACCCAGGCTACATCATCTCTTACACCTATAAAGACAGTTCTACAGGACTCATCCCCATAGAATTTAACTTTGAACACACCTGTTGGACAGAACTCAAGTGGGACGCACTCCACTACAAATTACAAGTCGTCAGACCCGCCGGCTCAAGCCTCCATCTCGATGTACTACAAAGTGAAGTAACCACAAGAGATCAGTGGGGCCCTCTTGACCGAGAAGAAGAAGAACCCGTCAGATCACCTACACCGAAGACACCTGCACCTTCCCCATCCCTTGCCAGCAATCCAGAGGAAATTCATATCCTTGAAGCCCAAGCCAAAGAAGAAGAAATTCAATTGGGATTAATAGCTGAGTCCATCCCTACAAACATGACGACCACTATCACTGAACAACCCACTACGTTCCAGGAACCCGCGCATATCAGCCAGGGAGAAGGCCCGCCCAGAGATGAAGGCGGAGGAGGAGGTGGAGGAGGAGGAGACCCTGGAGGACCCCTCTTCACCTGTCATGGTTCGAGCTCGATGGACTCACATTACGGTACGAAGATTAGAGTGGACGCTTACTATACGGTTATGACTACGATAGTAAGCGTAGATTAGTCATGGACTCACCATCAGTCAGCAGAAGTCGTGGTAGCATGTGATAGTTACCATGACTCATTACTAGGATAGCGATAGTAGGGTTCGAGCTATTATTGCTAGTAGTAGTCGTCTTAGAGAGGAGCTTTAAAGCTACCTCTGTAACATGTATAAATAGTGGGTAGTGAAGACCAAGATACGCCATCTTGGTCTTCTTCTCAATACCACTACTCTCACTCGTCTACAAGGAGGCTTCTAGGCTTTCCTACTTCTAAGAGGGAACAACCCTTCTAAGTCCTGACCTATGAGTCTAGGACCCTGGCCCTTTCGACATACCAAGTCGGAGTTGCCTTAGTACTATTGGGGCGAATACTGTGGATTGCCTTAGTCGTATTCTACGGACTCACTGAGACCCTGCGACCGGATCAGCAGCCAGCTAAGTAGTGAACGCCTTCATACAAGTTCAAGTTGGACTAAAGCGCTGTGGTAGCGTTACATCACCGGACCAAATGTATCAAGTGGAACCAAACCCGAGAAGTTCATGGGCAAGGAACCCCTCATGTTCACAGGAGATCGCACCAAAGTCCAGCAGTTTCTCACCCAATGGGAGCTGTTTGTTGAAACCAACTACGATAACCCTGCGTTCACTCTCCCTTATCGCAAAGCGCTGATCTTCCTCACCTACATCCAAGGAGACCACGTCAATGAATGGGTCTTATCCACCACCAAATGGGTCAAAGCGTACAAAGCCAAGCACGGCCCATATGACAAGTGGATTTGGGAAGCCATCGAGTTAGGCTTCCGCAACACCTTCACCGACACCCTTGAAAGGGAATGCACTCAGCAGGACCTCCAGAAAGGATTCCAAATGGAAGGTCAAGACATCGACTCGTACATTGCCAAATTCGAGAAGGCGGTGTGAGAAGCAGGATATCGATTCAACGATTCCCTAGTCCTTGACAAGTTCACCAGCGGAATCCCTGTCAAGTTATACAAGAACGCATACAACTTCCACAGCCCAAACACCTACGCCCAATGGAAGATAGCCATACTGGAACAGCAGCGCAAATGGATGCACTTGCAGACGCATTTGGGGGGATGTAAACCCCCAGGACCCAGTAAGCTGGGCAATACTTCATTGAGAACGTTCAACGCTCCAAACCGTCCCCAACAGCTGCGACAAGGATGGCAGGCATTCTGAAGCCACCCAGAGGCAATGGACACCACTCCAGGAAGAATCCACACCTGTCTTGCAGGATCCGAAGAAATCAACTACACCAAGCCACCGTATACCCCTCAAGGAGGTTGCCAGCAAGGCAGAGGAGTCGTAGACATGAAGAACATCAACTGCTTCAACTGCGGCAAACCAGGTCATTTCTCTTGCAACTGTCTCCAACCACGCCGCCAACGCAACAATCCGAACTGGCAACCTCGCCAAGGACATGGTGCGTTCATTGAAGAAGTTCAAAGTGTCCATGAGGAACCCCTCGTTCAATTTGAGGACGATGGCGGTAGCAGCTGCAGCACCTGCACCACCACTGAGACGCCGCAAGAACAGGCAACCAGCTGGATAAACGGGGTTCGAAACCTTGACGAAGAAGCCAGGGACTTGGTAGTCAGGGACCTAATGGGGCGAGAGGATTTTCAAAGCGCCTGAACCCGATGGCCTGGGTGAGGGCATTACGGTGCAACTCTGTGTTCATAATGCGCTATCAATCTATGCATGTTCCAGTTTCATTGCGCGCAAGTTACGCCATGGCCGACAAACAAGCACTAGTGGACTCTGGAGCCACTAACAATTTTATCCATCCGGACTTCGCAAGGAGAATGAGGCTAGGCCTCAAAGAGTTAGACCGTCACCGAAAGATCTGGAATATTGACAGCACGCATAACAAAGGGGGCAAGATAACCCATTGTGTGGATCTTGAAGTCGAAACCAAAGGAGTCAAGAAAGACATGAGGTTCCTTGTCACCGACATAGGAGGAGAAGACATCATCCTGGGATACCCTTGGCTGGCTACATTCCAGCCAGATATTCAATGGGCCTCTGCTACCCTGAACGAAGCTGAGTATCCAGTTGTACTTCGCACCATCAATCCTACCAAACCATGCATAGACCCCGTCATCACCCGACTTATACTCCAAAAAGTACTGGGTGTACCCGACAAATTACGTGTCGAAGAAGAATTACGACAAGAATGTGACCTGGAAGTGACGCAACTCTGGGCCACCACGTCCACAGAATTAGCCATTGAAGCTCAACAGTACATGGAAAAGAAGGCAGTCCCGGAAGAGTACAAGCAACACGTCAAGATCTTCAGTGAAGAAGAATCTCATCGTTTCCCCCTTTCCAAACCATAGGACCATGCCATTGAATTCAAACCAGACGCTCCGGACACTATCGACTGCAAAGTATATCCAATGAGCCAAGCAGAAGACAAAGTGCTGAAGGAATGGATCGACGAACAATTGGCTAAAGGGTATATTAGACCCTCTAAATCCCCATATGCATTGTCATTCTTCTTTATCAAAAAGAAGGACGGAAAGCTACGCCCAGTACAGGACTACCGGAATATCAACAAATGGACCATACACAACCAGTATCCTCTTCCGCTCATACCTGAACTCATCGCTGACCTTAGTGGAGCATTCATATTCACTAAGCTCAATATTCAGTGGGAGTACAACAATGTACATATCAAGGAAGGAGACCAGGAAAAAGCAGCGTTCAAAACGTGCTACAGACTCTTTGAACCTACGGTAATGTTCTTCGGACTAACAAACTCCCCAGCCACCTTCCAAACCATGATGAACGAAATCTGTAAAGATCTCATCGCCCACCACGAGAAAAAAGGGACAGTTATTAGGGTATACATGGACGACATTGGCATCGCTACACGGTCTAATGAACAAGCACACATCGATGCGGTACACAACATATTGGACTTACTAGAACAGAACGACCTCTTCCTCAAACCAGAAAAGTGCATCTTCCATGCCCCTAGCATCGATTACCTGGGGGTAATCATTGAAAAGGGGGTGACTTGTATGGACCCTGTCAAAATTTCCGGCATCAAAGACTGGCCCACTCCCAAAAATGTCAAACAGGTGCGATCCTTCCTAGGTTTCTGTAACTTTTACCACGCTTTCATTCGAAATTTTGCCACCTACGCGCGACCACTCAACAAACTAACATGCAAAGACACTGAATGGACATGGGCAACAGCAGAACAAGAAGTGTTCGACAAGATCAAGAAACTTGTCACGGAAGAACCAGTACTCGCACATGCCAACCTAGAAGAGCAATTCGAATTGGAAGTAGACGCATCAGGCTTCGCAGTGGGAGTGGTACTGCTCCAACACAAAGAAGACAGCAAAAGACACCCCATCGCATCCTACTCAAACACCCTTAGCGGGGCAGAATGGAACTACGATATCTATGACTTGGAACTCCTGGCAATCGTCAAGGCACTTCGGAACTGGCGCCACTATCTGGCAGGATCCCCCCACAAGATCAAAGCCTTTTCAGATCACATGAACCTACAGTATTGGCGCTCCCCACAAAAGATAAGCCACCGAGTAGCCCGGGAAGTACTCAAGCTCTCTGAATATGACATCGAAATTCACCACATCAAAGGTACAGCAAATGGAAGAGCCTGACACCTTATCTAGACGCCCCGATTATGACCAGGGAGAAGGTGATAATGAACAGGTCACGGTATTACTGGATGAGGTCTTTGTTAGAGCTGCGCTATTGGACACCACAGACAACCCACTTCGGATCAATGCCACCATATCAGTACAGGAGATGGAAAAGATCAACCCAATATACGCCCAAGACATCGAGAAAATACGCCCATGGGTAGACCCACACAGCCTCAAACTGATCGAAGGCACATGGTACAAAGATGGAAGGCACACGGTCACCGGAGGACTCCATGAGAAGCGCGAAATCATCAAAACGCATCATGACCCACCCGTATACGGACACCCTGGAATCAGTCAAACTATCAAACTCGTGGAACGATACTACTGGTGGCCTGGACTACGCCAAGAAGTTATGGACTACGTCAAAGGATGCACCGACTGCCAACAAATCAAAGTCAATACCAGGGCCATCAAAGCGCCACTACACCCAATATTCCCCAAACCGGAAGCTATGCTGTTCAAAACTATTGCCCTTGACTTCATCACTAAACTTCCAGTAGCACAAGATTGCAATACAATCCTCACGATAACAGATCATGATTGCACAAAGATGTCCCTGTTCATTCCCTGTCAAGAAGAGATATCAGCAGAAGGAACCACCGCCCTGTACATGAAACATGTCTTTCCCCGATTTGGATTACCTGGCAAGATAATCAGTGACAGAGATCCGCGATTCGCATCAAAGTTCACACACGAATTATGCAAAATCCTTGGCATTGAGCAGAACATCTCCACTGCTTACCACCCTCGCACAGATGGACAATCCGAGCGTACCAATCAATGGCTAGAACAATACTTGCAATTCTGGGTCAATGAACGACAAGACGACTGGATCCACTACCTCCCCATGGCTGAGTTTATGCACAACAACTGGCCTAGCAAAACCACTAAAGAATCCCCTTTCCAGCTCCTTATGGGGTATAACTCTTGAGCCGATTGGACGGACTGACCATCCCCTATTCTGCAAGTAGCGCTCAGGGTCAAACAGTTCAAGGAACTCTGACAGCGCGCACAGTCACTGATGATCAAAGCGCAGCAGGGATGGATCAAGGCCAAAGATATGCCCAAGTTCCAAATTGGAGATCAGGTGTGGTTAGAGGGACGCCACTTATGTACCCATCAGCCAACCGCAAAACTCGTGGCACAAAGACACGAACCCTTTAAGATTGTTCAGGTGATGTCTGCAGTCAACTACCAATTAGAGCTTCCCACACAGTGGCAGATTCACCCAGTGTTCCATGTGGACCTCCTTACACCCTATCACGAAACACCCACACACAGGCCCAATTATCAGTGCCCCCCACCAGATCAAGTTGGTGGCGAGGAAGAATACGAAGTCAAAAAGATTCTAGACTCTCGGCATTTCGGCAGAAGTCGCAAGCTGCAGTATTTGGTCAAATGGAAAGGATACCCAGACTCGGACAACCAATGGGTCAACAAGGATGACATGTTTGCAGATGACGCGATTCAGGAATTCAAAGATTCTAACCCCGCTCGAGAAACACATATAAGTGCAGGGAAATCCCAAGAGACGTCCCCATCTTCTCTCCCTACTACCACTTCCACTTATGCGTCCTTCCTCATCAGTCAACTTCCGCTATGTCATCGATACTAGTCTGGCAGCTCCTTACTGAGCACAGTCCACACCATCGTCACCCCTGTCGTCTACCCTCTCCCTTCACCAACAAGGAAGTCATCCTGTTTCCCCCACGACATCCTGAATTCCTTTGCCGTCCCCCACTCTTTATTCCAAGAGCAACCAGCCCAGCAGACTCGGGAGCGACTACATCCCCACCAGAGCGCCTACTCTAGCGGGCGATGAACAGGGCTACGTGCCCAGCCGACCAGCGACCCCACCAGGACCTGACGAGGGTGGGGATCCATATGACCCAGCCGAGCATCTTGAAACGCATCTGTATCTGCATTATGCCACCCATCTTACCACGACACACTTGGAAACCCCCCCGCTATGCGGACCCACTGGGGAAGCTCTCACACTACCAGTGCCACCTCAACCCACGCTTCACCGCGATCAAGAGGAGGAATATGTGTCGGAGGCCGAGGATTGGCCAGAGACTCCCCTGCCCAGGGGATATCAGTTCAACTGGGGAGTACATTACATTCCATTCCAGATTCGAGACGCTCAAGAACATCTTTGGCCAGCCCAGTATACTCAGCTCATTCTCACCGCCGACCCCTTCATCCTGGCCTTCCATGCTGGGAACCACCAGCAATACAGAAAGCCCGTCCATGCAGTTCCCTACTTCAAGGGACAGTCCGCTTCCCCCACTTACACCGACGACGACCTCACGTTCCTGCTCTCCAACGTGGGATTAGTCGACTTGGTCGACCAAGTGCTCCTTCACATGAAGGATCTTACCCTTGTGGCCGAGGTACACCGTTATCAGTGCATGACCCTCGGATGGTGCACCTGTAGCGGTATGACTATCAGCTACGCCAAGTCAAGTGAAGTTGAGGTGAACTGTCAAGGGCGAAGACTCAACGTCAGCGCGGAGATAAATCACGCGCTAAAACCTACAGACGGCGTGGAGCGTATGTCAGCGTAAGACCTTTGTACAAGGTCCAAGACAAGGTGTCACACGACGGCAGGCTGAGTGGAGAACCAAGAGGACAAGTTAGATAGGCAGGTGTAAGGAAGTACAGAAGAATGCGCACCTGAGTGGAGAACCAAGAGGACAAGTTGGTTCCACTCAGGACGCTACAGGCAAGCTTAAGTATCTACTGCGGCTGCGATTAAGTCGGAGCTTGAACACTGTTACTAAGTGTAAAGTAATCGACTATGACTAGGGAGCTGACGCGTCGTGTCTATTAATAGCCTTATCTTTAGTGTTGACTGATGCACTGTCATCAAGGCTGACTACTTATGACGTGTCGCTGAGTAAAACCTAATACAGTGTGTAATACATGCCTACTAAGCGTAATCTAGAGCGTACTAGAAGGTTCTATCCTTATCTACCAATCAGAGAGTCTGTCCGTATATAGAATGTGACCATAAAGGGATATCCCATGTATGGGTATACTTTCCCAGGGTCACGTGATGAAAGGTGCACGATATTTCACGTGACTAACTAGAGAACGTGATGGCAGGTCACGTGATTCACAAAAGGCGAAAATGAATGCGTCCGTGACAGCGCCCAACAACATCGGGTCGCGGCGGAGCAGATGAAGTTGGAACGCATAGAGATTGAGAGGAACCAATGCATAACCCGACTCCAGCGTGCCCACACAGTCGACCACATCGAGAACGAGCGGTCCTCACTCCATCGAGGCCCCTGGGCAGACGAAGACGCCAAGGAGATGGAGGTGATTTGTCACATATGGTCCCTTGGGACGAACCCCCTTGTGGTCATGCGCGATCAAGCTGGGGCTTGAACCTGAAAAGGGGGTGATGTTACGTTTTGTTCTCGGACTGCCTGGCCCAGTTGTGAACTCTGACGTGTTTGCGATGACCCGACGTGTCAGTAGTAATGTGTCATGGACTTTGGATCTTAACCACCTTGTGTCTTGGCTGACTGATGATCCCTATTGTTGTACGTGATGTGTTTTATGCATTCGTCTCTGAGTTCTATTGTTGTACGATATCAGTGTTACATTGTGGATGACTGATTCCTAGGATCCCTGTCCTAGGATTTATGCTACTTACGCTATTGGCTACATATGAGTTTGAGCGGAGTTGGAACTGACTCCCTTACGTGTATTTAAGCTCATAGTAGTACGGACCAGGATCCCCATCTTGGTCTTCTTTGAATACCACTCTCTAACTCTCCTTCTGTGCTAAGAGTCTGTGAGACTCTTAAGTGAGCTAGCTCTGGCATATCCCTTAGACCAAGAAGGGATCCCCATGACCTCCATCCCCAGTTCCCTCGTGAATGGTGGATACGCTGACCGTAACTTACCCACCCGGTACAACATGTCACCTAGTCTTCGAATACCTCAACTCTTGAGTCGCAAGACCTTACAAATCTTACTACATCGTCGACCATCCCAGTTGGAGGTACATTTGTAAAGTCTCTGAGCCTCCCCTTAACATCCCTCTCGATCTACCCCTCTATACTTACCGGGATCATCTCGGAGCCTATCAGCGTCATCCCGTGGTCTTCCCCGACTCCCTCGATGTAACGTCTACCACGGACGTCTGTCTGACTTAGACGCTGTTGTGACGTGGGTTCCCTCGGGGATAAAACCTGTGATTGTCCGAGTGCTCGGGGAATACGGCGGGGTGAGGCCAATACGTGCCTGTAGAATCCCGATAGGTGTACAAGGTCTCTTCGACGGGTACGTTCGGGGGAGGGCAGGGGACTTTGCGGATATACTCCCACTGGAGGTTGTCGACGATGTAATAGCAATGGGTTGGACGCGCGGTTCGAGAGTTGAGATACTCGAAGACGAGATGACACGTGGTACCAGGCGGATAAGTCACGGTCGGCTGTTCTACCATTCACGGAGGAAGATGGAGACAAGGTCACGGGGATCCCTCTTGGTCTACGGGATATGCCGGAGCTAGTTCACTTGAGGGCGCTGCGAGCCCTTTAGCACAGAAGACGAGTAGAGGTGGTATTGGAAGAAGACCAAGATGGGGATCCTGGTCCGTACTACTGTGAGCTTAAATACAAGTAAGGAAGCCCTTTCCAGCTCCGCTCGAACTCGTAGGTAGCCAATAGCGTAAGTAGCGTATCCTAATAATAGAATGCGCAGTCGTTATCGTAATCCGAAACTCGTACAACAATAAAGCCTCAGTCAGCGGGTCTCATCACAATCACGTACAACAATAGCGAGCCTCAGTCATCCAAACGCGAGGCAACATGATCCGAAGTCCATGACGTATTACTGCTTAACGCGCCGAGTCATCACGAACGCGTCAGAGTCCACAACCGGTCCGATCCTTCCGAGAACGAAACGTAACACTCGACAACCATCGTTTCCGCCCAGAAGGGAACCCACGTTACACCAACGCCTAAGTCAGGCCAATGTCCGTGGTAGACGTTACACACACGCTGATTGGCTCGATAAGCCATCTCCCATACCACAGGTCACCACGAGGCTTGAACAGTTCTGAGAAGCACAGAGGGAGGTGCATGACCTTATCAAAAGGGCACAATCTCTTTGGGTAAAACACTGAGATATGCCCAAACTCCACGTAGGAGACTACGTACGGCTCGAAGGGAAACATCTCTGTACTAACCAACCCACTCCCAAACTGGCCACGAGAAGACACAGGCCCTTCAAAATCACAAGGGTCCTACCCCCGGTGAACTACCAACTGCAACTTCCCACGCAGTGGAGCATCCACCCCGTGTTTCACGTCGATCTTCTCACACCCTATCGCGAGATGCTGATGCATGGAGAAAATTTTCAGCGCCCACCACCGGATCTAGTAGAAGGGGAGGAGGAATACGAAGTTGAGAAAGTTCTGGACCACCGGCACTTCAGCAGAAGACGGTGTTTGCAATACCTGATCAAATGGAAGGGATACCCCGACTTGGAGAATCAGTGGGTTGATAAGGATGACGTATTTGCAGACGAAATTATAGCTGAGTATCAACTATCAAATCCCCGACTTGCAAGTAGCTTAAAAACAGGAAGGACCGTTCAACATTCCCCATTCCCGTCCCCACTTCGCAACACTGGATTCCTCCTCTCTTCCGTACTCACAACCATGTCCATTCCCTCTGCCGCCGATGCCATCGCTCGTGTTGCCGGAAACACAAGCCCTGTCACCTATGAAGAACTCGTCACTGCCCTCCAGTCCACCATCCCCGCAAGCTACAATGATGGGACCAGCAATCCCACCACCTGGTGGATCCTCACCGAGGATGGCCAGTGCATCAACGAGGTCCCCTTCACGATGGCCAAAGTTGATCGGCTACGTGCAGCTCTCCCAGACACTGCGCCTTCCTCACCTCGACCTATCCCAGTACAAGTTGAGTATTGAACCGAGGGTCAGACCCAAGACGAAGGCGACGGACAGGTGGGAGGCCTATCGGGAGGAGCAGCGGTGGAGGCAAGTAGCGAAGGGCTGGCAGTGAGAACAGTTGAGGAAAGCGGCCGAACGACAGAGAAGAGCCCTTCAGAGGTGACGAGAGTGGATGCGAGAGAAGAGGGAGCAGCAAGAGGCGAGGAATCGATCCTCGAGCAAGTCTGAGGAAGCTTAGCAGACCACTACCCAGCTGAGCACCCTCTCATCCCCATGGCCACCGATACTGACAACCCCATTGAAACCCCGTATGCCTGTGACACCATGGGGCGCCCCCTCTACCATGGCAGCGTGAGAGCAGACGCTCCGCCCCCATTCCCACTTTTCCAACTCCAACACTCAACCATGGGGCTGCCGCCCCACAGGTATCGTTACAACTGCGGGGAGGATTTCATCCACTATCCCATCACCGATGGACAGGGACAAACATGCCAGGCCATGTATGTCCAGGTCATCATGGGCTTGGACCCCATCGTGCTCGGCCTGGTGGAGGACAGCGAGAAGGTTTACTTGCAGTGTTACGTTTCGCTCTCGGACTGCCCGGACCGGTTGTGGACTCTGACGTGTCTGTGATGACTCGGCGCGTCAGCAGTAATACGTCATGGACTTCGGATCTTACTGCCTCGTGTTATGCTGACTGATGACTCCCATTGTTGTACGTGATTGTGATTAGGCTCGCTGACTGATGCCCTATTGTTGTACGTGTTTCGGATTACTACGACGACTGCGCATTCTATTGTTAGAGTACGCTACTTACGCTATTGGCTACCTACGAGTTCGAGCAGAGCTGGAACTAGCTCCCTTACTTGTATTTAAGTTCGTAGCATTACAGACCAGGATCCCCATCTTGGTCTTCTTCAATTACCACGTCTTCTACTCGTCTTCTGTGCTAGGGACTCGCGACGTCCTTAAGTGAGTTAGCTCTGGCATATCCCTTCGTGACCAAGGGGGATCCCCGTGACTTTGTCTCCATATTTCCTCGTGAATGGTAGACCAGCCGACCGTTGTGTATCCGCCAAATACCACGTGTCACCTCGTATTCGAATACCTCAACTCGCGTACCGCTCGCCCCACCCACTGTTATTACATTGTCGACAACCCTCGGTGGAGGTATATTCGCAAGGTCCCTAGCCCACCGCCCAACGTACCCGTGGAAGAAACCCTCTACACCTTTCGCGACTCCACAGGCACGTACTGGCCTCATCCCGCAGTGTTCTCTAGCTCTCCCGACAACCACAGATTCTACCCTCAAGGGAACCCACGTTACAACAGTGTCTAAGTCAGACAAACGTCCGTGGTAGACGTAACATTAAGACCAAGATCCCTCAACGTGGCTTCCGCAGTAACAACCCGTGATCTTTGGATCCCGTTCCGACCGTATCACATTGACAGAAGAGGGGAACACAACGTCCCCAAACAATATCTCAAAGGAGCCTTTTGGCAGACAGAACAAGGAGACCCAGGCTACGTAGTCCTTTACACTTATAAGGACGGCAAGACCGGACTCATCCCGGTAGAATTCAACTTCGATCACACCTGTTGGACAGAAATCAGGTGGGACGAACTCCACGGCAAGTTACAAGTCGTCAGACCCGCAGGATCCGGCCTCCACCTCGATATTCGCCAAAGCGAAACAACTACTAGAGATCAGTGGGGACCCATTGACGGACAAGAGGAAGAACCAGTCCACTCCCCGACTCCCAAAACACCCGCACCCTCCCCATCACTGGGAAGCAACCCGGAAGAGATCCGCATCCTCGAAGCACAAGCAGAGGAAGAAGAAGCACAGTTGGGACTATTAGCTGAGTCCATACCTACAGACATGACCACTACGATTACCGAACAACCAACTACATTCCAGGAACCCGCGCGCATCAGCCGCGGTGAAGGACCCCCACCGGGAGGACCCGGAGGTGGGGGCGGAGGCGATGGAGGAGGAGATCCAGGAGGACCCCTCTTCACCGGACCAAATGTGTCAAGCGGAACCAAGCCCGAGAAATTCATGGGCAAGGAACCCCTCGTGTTTACAGGGGACCGCACCAAAGTGCAACAGTTTCTCACTCAGTGGGAACTATTCGTAGAAACCAACTACGACAACCCTGCGTTCACCCTTCCCTATCGCAAAGCGCTGATCTTTCTCACCTACATCCAAGGGGACCACGTCAACGAATGGGTCCTATCCACCACCAAATGGGTCAAAGCATACAAGGCCAAACACGGACCCTATGATCGGTGGATCTGGGAAGCTATCGAACTCGGGTTCCGCAACACATTTGCCGATACACTCGAGAAGGAAAGGGCGCAGCAAGAGCTCCAGAAGGGATTCCGAATGGAAGGACAAGATATAGACTCCTACGTCGCCAAATTCGAGAAGGCAGTCAGAGAAGCAGGATATCGTTTCAACGACTCTTTAGTCCTCGACAAGTTTACCAGTGGGCTCCCGGTAGAGCTTTACAAGAGTGCGTACAACTTCCACAGTCCAAACACATATGCCCAGTGGAAGACGGCGGCACTCGAACAACAACGCAAGTGGATGCATCTGCAAACGCGTTTGGGGGGACGTAAACCCCCGGGACCCGGTAAGCCGGGCAATACATCTCTCAGAACTTTCAACGCTCCAAATCGCCCGCAGCAGCCACGCCAAGGATGGCAGGCATTCCAGAACCACCCGGACGCCATGGACACCACTCCCGGAAGAGTTCGCGCCCGACTTGCAGGCTCGGAAGAGATCGATTATACGAGACCCCCGTACACCCCACAAGGAGGACGGCCCAACAAAGGGATCATAGATGCGAGCAACGTCAAGTGCTTCAACTGCGGCAAACTAGGCCACTTCCAGCGCGACTGCCGCCAACCGCGCAGACCCAAACCCAACGCAAATTGGCAACCCCGCCAAGGAAGAGGGGCATTCATCGAAGAAATCCAGAGTGTCCAAGAAGAACCCCTAATCCAACTTGAGGATAACGGTGGCAGCAGCCGCGGCGCCCGCGCCACCACTGATACGCCACAAGAACGGGCGACCAGCTGGATAAACGGAGTCCGAAGTCTGGACGATGAAGCCAGGGACTTGGTAGTCCGAGACTTGTTGGGACAAGAGGATTTTCAAAGCGCCTGAACCCGACGGCCTGGGTGAGGGCATTACGGTGTAATTCTGTGTTCATAACGCGCTATCAATCTATGCATGTTCCAGTTTCATTGCGCGCAAGTTACGCCATGGCCGACAAACGAGCACTAGTGGACTCCGGAGCCACTAATAACTTCATACATCCAGAATTCGTCAAAAGAATGCGACTAGGCCTCAAGGAGCTAGACCGTCATCGGAAAATCTGGAACATCGACGGCACGCACAACAAAGGAGGCAAGATCACTCACTGCGTAGACCTGGAGGTACAGACCAAAGGAGTCACCAAAGAAATGAGATTCCTGGTAACGGACGTAGGAGGAGAAGACATCATCCTGGGATATCCATGGCTAGCAACCTTCCAACCCGACATTCAATGGGCTACGGCCACGCTTAACGAAGCTGAGTACCCAATTGTCCTTCGCACCATCAACCCTACCAAACCCCGGATAGATCCGGTTATCGCACGTCTCGTACTCGAGAAGCTTCTACTTCCGAATAAGCAGAAGATCGAAGAACAACTACGACGAGAATGCGATCTCGAAGATACACGCCTACGCGCAACAATGTCGACCGAAATGGCGATAGAAGCCAAGCAGTATACGGAAAAGCAAGCGGTCCTGGAAGAATACCAACGACACGTCAAGATCTTTAGCGAGGAAGAGTCCAATCGTTTCCCGCTGTCAAAACCCTGGGATCACGCAATTGACTTCAAACCAAACGCACCGGACACGATCGACTGCAAAATCTACCCAATGAGCCAAACGGAAGATAAAGCACTCAAGGAATGGATCAATGAACAACTGGCCAAAGGATATATCAGACCCTCTAAATCCCCGTACGCATCATCCTTTTTTTTCATCAAAAAGAAGGACGGAAAGCTACGCCCCGTACAGGATTACCGGAATATCAACAACTGGACCATACGCAACCAATACCCCCTCCCACTCATTCCAGAACTTATCGCAGACCTAAGCGGGGCGTTCATATTCACCAAATTAGACATTCGTTGGGGCTACAATAACGTAAGAATCAAAGAGGGGGACCAGGAAAAAGCCGCGTTCAAAACAAAATACGGACTCTTCGAACCAACGGTAATGTTTTTCGGACTAACCAACTCTCCGGCGACCTTTCAAACCATGATGAACGAGATCTGCAAGGACCTTATCGCGTATCACGAAACAAAAGGTACAACCATCAGAGTATACATGGACGATATAGGTATAGCCACTCGATCAACGGAGCAAGCACATATTGACGCGGTACACGACATCCTGGACCTATTAGAAGAAAACGACCTATTCCTCAAACCGGAAAAATGCATCTTCCACGCACCAAGCATCGATTACCTGGGGGTAATCATTGAAAAGGGGGTGACACGCATGGACCCTGTCAAAATTTCCGGCATCAAAGATTGGCCAACCCCCAAAAACGTCAAACAGGTGAGATCGTTCCTAGGTTTCTGCAACTTCTATCGCGCTTTCATCCAAAATTTTGCCACACACGCTCGACCCCTCAACAAACTCACGCGCAAAGACACGGAATGGACGTGGACAACGGTAGAGCAAGAGGCATTTGACAAGATCAAGAAACTAGTCACAGAAGAACCGGTCCTCGCACACGCCAAACTGGAAGACCAATTCGAGCTCGAAGTAGACGCCTCAGGATTCGCAGTAGGAGCAGTGTTGCTCCAACGCAAAGAAGACGGCAAAAGACACCCCATCGCCTACTACTCGAACACCCTCAGCGCAGCAGAACGAAACTACGACATCTACGACCTTGAACTACTGGCAATAGTCAAAGCGCTTCGAAATTGGCGCCATTACTTGGCGGGATCCCCACACAAAATCAAAGTGTTCTCGGACCACATGAACCTCCAATACTGGCGCTCACCGCAAAAAATAAGCCGCCGAGTAGCACGGGAAGTACTAGAACTTTCAGAGTATGACATTGAAATTCACCACATTAAGGGAACGGCAAACGGACGGGCCAACACCCTATCTAGACGCCCGGACTACGACCAAGGAGACGGCGACAACGACCAGGTCACGGTACTACCCGATGACATCTTCGTCAGGGCCGCAGCAATAGACACAACGGAAGACCCTCTCCGAATCAACGCCACCATATCAGTACAGGAAATGGAGAAAACGAATCCGGTATACGCCCAGGACGACAGCAAGCTTCGCCCCTGGATAGACCCACACGGACTAAAGAAAATCGAAGGCACCTGGTACAAAGACGGACGACGAGTGGTAACAGGGGGACTCCTCGAGAAACGGGAACTCATCAAAAACCATCACGACCCCCCAGTATACGGACACCCAGGGATCAGTCGAACCATCAAACTCGTGGAATGATATTACTGGTGGCCAGGGCTAAGGAACGATGTCATGGACTACGTCAAAGGATGCGCCGACTGTCAACATATCAAAGTTAACACGAGGACCGTCAAAGCGCCACTGCGCCCAATATTCCCAAAACCCGAAGCTATGCCCTTTGAAACCATCGCCCTTGATTTCATCACTAAACTCCCCGAAGCGCAGGGCTGCGATACGATACTCACGATAACGGACCACGACTGCACAAAGATGTCCCTATTCATCCCGTGCCAAGAAGAAGTATCAGCCGAAGGCACGGCCGCATTATATGTCAAACACGTGTTTCCCCGATTCGGACTACCTGGCAAGATAATCAGCGATCGAGATCCCAGGTTCGCCTCAAAGTTCACACGCGAATTGTGCAAAATCCTGGGGATCGAACAAAATATCTCCACCGCATACCACCCACGAACCGATGGACAATCAGAACGCACGAACCAGTGGCTGGAACAGTATTTGAGATTTTGGGTTAACGAGCGACAAGACGACTGGATCCACTACCTCCCCATGGCTGAGTTCACACACAACAACTGGCCCAGCGAAACCACTAAAGAATCCCCTTTCCAGCTCCTCATGGGATACAATCCCCGAGCTGATTGGACCGATAGACCATCGCCAATTCCGCAGGTGGCACTCAGGGTCAAACAATTCAAGGAACTCCGACAGCGCGCGCAGTCACTGATGATCAAAGCGCAGCAGGGGTGGATCAAGGCTAAAGATACGCCCAAGTTCCAAGTAGGAGACCAAGTATGGCTAGAAGGACGCCACTTGCGTACCCATCAGCCAACGGCGAAACTAGCGGCGCGACGCCATGGCCCGTTTAAGATTCACCCAGTGTTCCATGTGGACCTCCTAACACCTTATCGTGAAACACCCACGCATGGACCCAACTATCAGCGCCCACCACCGGATCTAGTCGGTGGTGAAGAAGAATACGAAGTCGAGAAGATTCTAGACTCTCGGCGGTTCGGCAGAAGTCGCAAACTCCAATATCTAGTCAAATGGAAGGGGTACCCAGACTCGGACAATCAGTGGGTCGACAAGGATGACGTGTTTGCGGACGACGCGATAAGGGAGTTCAAAAATTCCAACCCCGCTCGTGAAACACATATAAGCACAGGGAGATCCCAAGAGACGTCCCCAGCTCCTTCCTTCACTTCACTCCCCACTTATGAGGCCCTCTTCCCCAATAGACTTCCGCTATGTCGTCAACGACGAACTATCCACACCTTACCGAGTACCATCCGCGCCATCGTCACCCCTGTCATCTACCCTCGCCCTTTACCAACGAGGAAGTCGTCCTCCTTCCCCTGGGCCATCCCCAGTTCCTTCGCCGACCCCCACTGTTTATTCCGAGACCAACCAGCCCAGTCGACTCGGAAGTCAATACATCCCGACACGAGCGCCCACACCAGCGGGCGACGAACAACAGGGGTACATGCCCAGTCGACCTGTCTCCCCGCCAGGACCCGACGAAGGTGGGGACCCATACGACCGGCGGAGCGCCTCGAGGCGCATCAGTATTTACGTTATGCCACCCATCTTACCACAACACACTCGGAAACCCCCCCGCTATGCGGACCCACCGGGGAGGCTATCACATTACCGACGCCACATCCATCCGCGCTTCGAGCAGATCAAGAGGAGGAACATGTGCAGGAGACCGAGGATCGGCCGGAGACACCCCCACCCAGGGGGTACCAATACAACAGGGGAGTCCATTACATCCCTTTTCAGATACGAGACGCTCAGGAACGTCTTTGGCCAGCCCGTTTTACTCAACTCATCCTCACCGCCGACCCCTTCGTTCTGGCCTTCAGGGCCGGATGCAACCAACAGTACGGGAAACCCGTCCATGCCGTCCCCTACTACGACGAGCAGTCCTCTGCCCCCTCTTACACCGACGACGACCTCACGTTCCTGCTCTCCGACGCAGGATTAGTCGACTCGGTCGACCAGGCGCTCCTTTATATGAAGGATGCGACTCTCGCGGCCGAAGTCCATCGCTACCGCTGTATGACGTTAGGCTGGCGAGCGCAGCAACATCGATTGGCGGCGGAGCAGATGAAGTTGGAGCGCATAGAGATCGAGCGCAACAGGTGTGTCGCCAGACTTCAGCGAGCGCATGCGGTGGACCGCATCGAGAACGTTCGGGCCTCGCTCCACCGAGGACCCAAAGCAGAGCAGGATGCCGAAGAGCTCGCCCGCATTCGAGCCCTCTGTGAAGTCGGCACCAACCCGCTCGCTGTCATGCGTGGTCAAGCTGGGGCTTGACGCTGAAAAGGGGGTGATGTTACGTTTCGCTCTCGGACTGCCCGGACCGGTTGTGGACTCTGACGTGTCTGTGATGACTCGGCGCGTCAGCAGTAATACATCATGGACTTCGGATCTTACTGCCTCGTGTTATGCTGACTGATGACTCCCATTGTTGTACGTGATTGTGATTAGGCTCGCTGACTGATGCCCTATTGTTGTACGTGTTTCGGATTACTACGACGACTGCGCATTCTATTGTTAGAGTACGCTACTTATGCTATTGGCTACCTACGAGTTCGAGCGGAGCTGGAACTAGCTCCCTTACTTGTATTTAAGTTCGTAGCATTACAGACCAGGATCCCCATCTTGGTCTTCTTCAATTACCACGTCTTCTACTCGTCTTCTGTGCTAGGGACTCGCGACGTCCCTAAGTGAGTTAGCTCTGGCATATCCCTTCGTGACCAAGGGGGATCCCCGTGACTTTGTCTCCATATTTCCTCGTGAATGGTAGACCAGCCGACCGTTGTGTATCCGCCAAATACCACGTGTCACCTCGTATTCGAATACCTCAACTCGCGTACCGCTCGCCCCACCCACTGTTATTACATTGTCGACAACCCTCGGTGGAGGTATATTCGCAAGGTCCCTAGCCCACCACCCAATGTACCTGTGGAAGAAACCCTCTACACCTTTCGCGACTCCACAGGCACGTACTGGCCTCATCCCGCAGTGTTCTCTAGCTCTCCCGACAACCACAGATTCTACCCTCAAGGGAACCCACGTTACAACAGCGTCTAAGTCAGACAAACGTCCGTGGTAGACGTAACATGCAGCCCCTCTACGCCGAGCCCTACATCAAAGCTACAGGCAAGGAGCAGTACCCACAAGAAGACATGCACCTCTTTGCCGGCAGTTACCACGACCGCCCTCGCCTTGACTGTGCAATCATGGAGCTCCACGACATCAGCCTCAAAGTGGAAGTCCATCGCTACTGTGCCTACGTGTACAAGGCTGAGAGGATGGAGCAATGGCTCCACCAACTCGCCACTGCACTTGGAGGGGTCAAGGCAGAATTGGGGCGCAGTAAGTTCAGGCTGGAGATGGCTAGCGCATTAGAGAGGATTGAGGAGGTGCAGGAAGGTTGGATGACGGGACCGCATCTTCGCCGGCATCATGGGCGCCACAGCTGAAAAGGGGGTGATGTCGCAGTTGGGACTCTACGGACTGACGACACGATACGGAGGTGAAGTGGACTCTTACTATACGGTGATGACTACAATAGTAAGCAGGAATTAGTCACGGACTCGGGTTACCACACGTTGTACTAGCATGTGATTACTAGTATGACTCATTACTAGGATAGCAGTAGTAGGGTTCGAGCTACTTACGCTACAGGATATCAGACTCATAGAGGAGCTTTAAAGCTACCTCTTACATGTATAAATAGTGGCCTTAGAAGACCAAGCAAGACACGCCATCTTGGTCTTCTTCCAAATACCACTTGTCTCCCTCTATCTTCAGGCCTTCGGGCCTCGCTGTCTTATTCTCCTTGACCTTCAAGTCTAAGGCAGTCACTATTTCGATCCACCAAGTCTTCGTAGCTTCGATCCTGGTCCTTAAGGCTTTCTGGATTGCCTTAGTCGTTTTCCAGGGAATCCTACGAACCTGGGTACACTATTGCGAAACCCGCTAAGTCATGAACACCTTAGTATGAGTCCAAGTCAGGCTAACACCGTGGTAGCGTAACACCGCCCCCCATCAGCTCTTATCCTCAAACGACTCACAGTCCCCTCTCAGTCAGATGGGATCCCCACCCCATTTGTCACACGAACCCCATACTCTGTAGTCCCTTCACGACCCCCAACTCCTGTCCTTGCTATAGCACTCAATGTCTCCCCTACTGATCCCACTGATGAACAGCAAAGATGGACAGCATACTCACAGTGACAAAGTAGACTGTGGTGAGATAGACTGAGCAGCTGGAAGCAGCAGAGGGAGATCTTGCAGAAGAAGCTAAAGATAATTCTGGCACACAAGCAGTGAGGAACTGATGTTACATTGGAGAGGAGGGAACATACCTGGCACACAAGCAGTGAGGAACTGATGTGGACCAGGAGCGTACAAGCTACACTACTTATACTTTACAGAGAGTGACATTGATACAAGGGAAGTAACACAGAGTCACATATTACAAGGAGCATTGTTCTCAGTATGGGACAAGAGGAATATACAAAAGGAGAACAAGGCGATAAGAAACAAAAGGAATCCAGACCAAGATGATATCATAGTGACATCACAATAAAGATAGAACAAAGGAAAGTACAAGGACGCAAAGTACAATGTAAAGTCCAGAGGAGTCCGAATGATGTCATTGTACATGATGTCATAGATAAGAAAGAAGTCCGAAATTGTACAGATCATAATATCTAATCTATAAGTCCTATGAATCTTATCTAAAGCAGTCCATGCTGCAAGTCCGGTCCATCCAGAGCCGCTAAGTGCGCAAAGGTCACTTATCAACACCCACACCACCACCATCTTCCCCACCACCACTTGAACCTGCAGTAGCACCCCTGTTGGAGGCACCTCCGGGCCTCACACCTGTCGTCCCGATGTTGCAACTAGCATCTGACCTTCCCCACCCATACTCACTAATGCCCACCATACCCCCTCGTCGGTTATGACCAGATCCTCGGCTCGCATCCTTAGATGATGACAAGGAACCAATCGATGAGGGGGAGGACGAGGAATCTGATAACCCTGGCCTCCCCTTCTTCCTTAACGCTCCTGATACACCATTCTTTTTCCCCCTTATGCTCCCATTAGAGGATGATGTCATGAAAGTCCTGGCAAAGTATATCTACTATCGCCACAACTATCAGGACATCGTCGGAACTCAGGGGAGGGGAAAGCCTTGTTACTGCCAGGAAGTCTACCTGTCAACACCTCACCCTTCAGCCCTGCACCCAGCCATCTCCCCTCATCAGCTAGCAGTCTTCAGCCTGCAAGATCTGTGTGCTGTTATGATCAACGAGGTGTTGAGCGAACTCAAAAACCCCTGCCTGTCTGCGGAGGTTGCAAGGTTGCAACAATGCCTCGGGGACAAGATCACCCTGGATGCACGCTGGGCAGATCTGCACCGACTCGAGCAAGAGGCCACACAGGACCAGTTTCATTTGGATGCCAAGTTGCAGGGCATTACGAAGCACATGCAGTATGCAGGCGCTATCCCCCTTATCACCGACAAGTTTGTCAAGCTCACCACTTGTCCTACACACCCCCACCACTACTTCCCTGAACTTCCCCTTGTGCCACGTCCTGGGGGACCCGTAGAGATGCCCTGTCTTGTGGATGGACCCAGTTGCACTCAGAAATGGCAGAAGTGCTACTTGTGCAAGAAGCGCAGCCACAAGATGAGTGAGTGCCCCAACTGACCTCCATCTGGGGTATGTACATGGTGCGCCAGTTGAGCTCATGCGTCTGAGAACTGCCTCATCCATCGACTTGCACCCATCACCCCAGCATTCGAGGAACACTCTGAGCATCCCCACTGGTGCAGGAAGTGCTTGAGGTTTGATGCGCAGCACAATGAGATTGAATGCCCCCAGTATGAGGCATGTCAAAGATGTAGGGAGCACAGGAGGTACTTATTCCTCTGTCAACATGTGTGCCTGGTGGATGACTGGGATGACGAGGCGAACAACCCCAGTGCTGACGTGTATGACTACATTGGCAGTGACTGAAGTCGTGGCAACTTCAGGTCTAATGGGGGGGTAATGTTATGATTCTCTTCTTCTTCTCCCTGGATGTCCCCATTCTCTGCTTCCTACTTCCTTACCGCACCTTGATACGCCCATGACTCCTCATGCGCCCAACTGTTTCCCATGATTCCTTCCCCACACAATATGTCTTTACGCCCCCTTCCTTGTATATCAAAAGTTCACAGCGCTCCGGCCTCAGCTGACTCACACATGACCCCATGCAATCACCACGTCTCCTACTATAGCTATGTCCTTGTTCCATGTTTGCTCGAGAACCCATATATCGCGCCATATGTTTGTTGTGTGCAAACATCCTGTACTAGTATATAAGTCGCACGCTACCTAGCTTGTATGGTAGACTTGACTTCTTGTGTAATACCACATTGTTGTCAATCCACGAACGACTTTACGCTCGCCCTTCTTGCTTGAGCACAACTTTGGTTTGCCTTTGCACTTGAACCCCAGAACTTTCCAACTATCACCTACGTGTCTGAGGAGACCGTGTGGTGCTTGTACATCATCGAACTTAGTCCTAACCAACTACTTCCCATCCTGTTACCTCGGCCTGAGCGACTTAGTGACATGCACGTTGCACATAATGTTCCTGTGGTAACATTACACAGTGGTGGTGGTCCTTCAGGTGGGTCTGGCTGATCTGGTCCTATGGCACAGAAGATGGCAGCGTCATCAGCCATCATCCTATGTCCAGTGTCTGGATTGATGGGGCAGAGGATCACTTCCGCTTCTTCTCGTATGTGTTGTACTTCTTCAGTGGTTTGTACCTCTGTCTGGGTGGTTGTTACAATTTTCCCTTCTCTTTCCCCTGGGATGCTCTCGTTCTTTGCTTCTCATTCCCATACCTCATCTTGATACACCCATATCTCCTTATGCGCCCAACCGTTTCTGATGATCTCTTCACCGCACGATATGTCTTTATGCCCCCTTCCTTGTATATCAAAGTTCACGGCGCTTCGGTCTCAGCTGACCCGCACATGACCCCGCGCAATTGCCATGTTTCTTACTATAGCTATGCCTTTGTTCTGTTTGTGTTCAGAACCCATATATCGCGCCATATGTTTGTTGCGTACAAACATCCTGTACTAGTATATAAGTCACACGCTACCTAGCCTGTACGGTAGACTTGACTTCTTGTATAATACCACATCATTGTCAATCCACGAATGACTTTATGCTCGCCCTTTTTGCTTGAGCACAACTTTGGTTCACTTTTGTGCTTGAACCCCAGAACTTCCCAACTATCACCAACGTGTCCAAGGAGACCATGTGGTACTTGTTCATCACCAAACTCAGTCCTAACCGACTATTTCTTATCCTGTTACCTTGGCCTGAGCGACTTAGTGACATGCATGTCGCACATAATGTTCCTGTGGTAATGTTACATTAAGTCAAGTCTCTCGCAACCCTGGTGACTAGTAGGAGTCGCATGAAATTCCAGCCGCAGTACATCGATCGGTACTTGACCAATGAACTCTCCAGCCATGAAAAGGGGGCAGTAATCTGGGAAGAAATTCATAACCAAGAGGGGTACTTCATCTTTGATGCCAAAAACCAGGAATACCACCAGGTCCATTACTTTGACGACCTCCACATTTGGGCCTACATTGACTACAACCCAAAACAAGGATGGTGGTACGCATACAAACCTGTCCCTCCACAATTCGGCACAGGACCCCTCGGGTTAACCAACATCACTGGGATTAATGTTGACCCCGATGAATCAACCACCCTCACTCCCATACAGCCAGAGATGGCCACCAACACTCAGGTTGCCACCAGCCTTACTACTGCAGGAGCCTCCGGCTCAGGCAGTGGAGACCCATATGCTACAGGAGGTCAATCGGCTGCTCAGATGAGCAGAGCGACTCATAGCTCTAGCACCCAACCGATGACAGGGTCAGGCAGTGGCCCAACTACTGGACCTAGTGGAGGCATACATGGTAGCGGTGGAGGCCCACCAGGCGGTGGTGCCCCTGGTGGCAGTGGAGGTGGTCTGGGAGGTGGAGCCCCTGGTGGCAGCACCCCAGGAGGAGGAGTGCTCCCCATTGGCCCAGCCGGGGCAATACCAGCACCGGGAGGGGGAAAACTTGGGGGCAACCCACCACCTATCTTCAATGGAAATCGAGAGGAGAGTCAAAACTTTCTTTGATCCTTTCGAATTTATCGAGGAATGAACCCAACTGTTGATCAGCTTAGAGTACCCTATTCGTGAGCCATGACCTTCCTCTTGTATATGAGGGGGCATCTGGTAGACAATTGGGTAGATGAGCAGACCACATGGCTGGACACCCAGATAGCAGGAGGAGTACTGCATAACAAAGAGAACCTATGGAACACGGTCCTTGACCAGTTCACGAATGCCTACACCAACACCACCAAACAAACCAGAGCGTGCCAGGACATCAATAAATTGAAGATGATTGGCGAAGATATCGACACGTATATTGTGAAATTCCAAAACCTTGCAGCAAAAGCCAGCTATAATCCAGACAAAGCCAACATTATTGAGAAGTTCCAGGTGGGACTTCCTGACAACCTCATAATCAACGTGATATGTTTCCAACATCCTGTTACATGGGATCAATGGAAGGCGGCAGCACGGCTCCAGCAAGCCAAGTATCTCATGCTGAAGCCCTGCCTCATGCGCAACCAACAAAACGAAAAACGAGGAGGTCACACCCAAGACCAATGGGTCCAAGCCCTCAACAAGGCACGTGACCCAAACGCCATGGATATTAGCTGCACTAGAGCCTGCACAACCCTCACAGACACTGAGAAGCAAAGGATGGTCGTGGAGGGGAGATGTTTCTGATGCAGGGAAAAAGGTCATGTGTCATGTAATTGCCCACAAAAAGGCACTCGCGCTGCTGAGACCACAAGCAACGGAGGAGCGCCTCCTCCCGTCCCCACTACCCCCGCAGTATCGCCTCCCCCCCTCGTTACTTGAGTCATCATATCAGCAAACTGCGTACTGTCAAATGATGAAGCAGCTGACACTCAGATCACAGTGCTGGCTGCTCAACCAAAAGAAGTGCAGGACCTCTTGGTGGAGAAGCTTTTTGGAGGAAAGGATTTTCCAAATGCCTGAACCCGTTGGCCTGGGCAAAGGCACTACACATGTATTATAGCAGATACCAATCTATGCGAATCCCAGTTCTTTTTGAATCTGCAAATGCGATGGCCGAACAACAGGTCCTATTGGACTCTGAAGCAACCGACAATTTTATCTGTGTGGAACTGCTCAAACGAACGCACCTTGGAACATGACCCATCTCCATCCCCATCACCATATGGAATGTTGACAGAACCTATAACCAAGATGGTGCAATAACCCAGTACACTGATTTGGTGGTGTGGACTGGTGAGCGCACGAAGATGCTTCATTTCCTAGTCACCAACCTAGGAAAGGATGAAGCGATCCTGGGCTACCCCTGGTTCTCGGCCTTTGAGCCTGAGATAGAGTGAAGAAATGCCACTGTCGCGGTCGGACTTCTGGGACTAATACGAAGTACGAGATTCGAAGTGGACGCTTACTATACGGTTATGACTACGGTAGTAAGTAGATATTAGTCATGGACATTTACGATCAGTCAGCAGGAGGAGTACTAGCATGTGATAGCTAGTATGACTCATTCCTAGGATAGCGGTAGTAGGGTTCGAGCTACTTACGCTAGAGGACATTACTTACAGGAGGAGCTTTAAAGCTGCCTCTGCAATATGTATAAATAGTGGGATGTGAAGACCAAGATATGCATCTTGGTCTTCTTCGAAATACCACTCTTCTAGAACTTGCCTCTCTAAAGGCCTTTGCGCCTTCTTCCTTCAAGCTAGATCACTTTATACTCCTGACCTTCGTGTCTAGGACACTGGCACTCTCGAGACAGCAACTCGGAGTTGTCTTGGTACTGTTGGGGCGAGTACTGTGGATCGCCTTAGTCGTATTCTACGGAATCACCGAGACTCTCAAAGGGTCCTTCAAACCTGCTAAGTTGTGAACGTCACTATACGAGTCCAAGTCAGACTAACGCCATGGTAGCGTTACAGCCACGCTGAACGAGAACTTCCAACCAGTCGTAATCTCTAGCCTGAACCTCCAGAGCGATGCCATGCCTGTAGAAGCTGCTATCAGGGCCATAGAGGCATATGGGCTCGGCGAGGAGGCCTGGGAGCAGGTTGTGAACGAAGAACCAGAGCCAAGTATCACCTTCCTGTGGAAGACAACGACCGCATCAGAACTTGCGCAGCAGGAAGCAGCAAAAAGGCAGATCTGAACATTTGAGGAAATGGTTCCTCCAGAATATTGGTCACACCGCAAGGTGTTTAGCGAAGAAGCATCACATTGCTTTCCCCCATCCCAAGTATGGGACCATGCCATCAAGTTACTCCCTGACGCACCTGCCACCCTTGATTGTAAAGTGTACCCCCTAACTGCAAACAAAGGAGAGGCACTCATGACCTTCCTGAATGAACAACTTGAAAAAGGATACATTCGCCCATCAAAGTCCACCTATGTGTTGCCTTTCTTCTTTATCAAAAAGAAAGACAGGAAACTACACCCAGTACAAGACTATCAACACCTTAATGAACTCACTGTAAAGAACCACTACCCCCTCCCTCTCATTCCTGAACTCGTTGACTGTATCTGGACCACATGTCTGTACTCAAAACTAGACATCCGATGGGGATACAACAACATTCGTATTCAGGAAGGGGATGAGTGGAAAGCAGCATTCAAAACCAACCAAGGACTATTTGAACCACATGTTATGTTCTTCGGCCTCACCAACTCTCCCTCCCTCCACTTTCCAAACAATGATGGATACCATATTCCACAACCTTATTCTAACCAACGAGGTCGTCGTCTACATGGATGACATCCTCATTGCCACCGCTGATGACAAAGACCATCATTGGAGGGTCCTCCACAAAGTACTACAGCTTTGTGAAGAACATGACCTTTACGTGAAGCCGGAAAAATGCGAATTTGAGGTCTATGAGACCGAGTACCTTGGCCTCATCATCGGCCATGGACGACTGTGGATGGATCCTGTCAAAGTCTGAGGAATCTGAGAATGGCAACCTCCGAAGGGCCTCAAGGAGGTTCGTGCATTTCTAGGATTCTGCAACTTCTACCAAAGATTCATACGAGGGTTCTCCCAACTTGCTCGACCCCTTCACGACCTCACAAAAAAGGATGTCCAGTGGCATTGGGACAATGTGCAGCAAAATGCCTTCGAAGATATTAAGAAGCACATATGCGAGGAACCAGTTCTACTATTCCCAGACCTTGCAAAACCATTCGAACTAGAAGTTGATGCGTCGAACATCGCAACAGGGGCAGTACTAAATCAATTAGGCCCCAACCAGGAGTTCCACCCAGTAGCCTTTCACTCTGAATCGTTCACCGAAACGGAGCAAAACTACAACATTTATGATCAGGAATTGTTGGCGGTGGTTAAGGCGTTAAGAGCATGGAGGACGTACCTCGTAGGATCCCCCCATAAAATCATCATTCACACCAACCACGCCAACCTCCAATACTGGAAGGAACCCCGAAAAATCAACCAAAGGATCACGCAAGAGTTCCTAGAGCTGTCAGAATATGACTTCATTCTGAGGCATGTAGCAGGGACAAAGAATGCACACGCAGACGCCCTGTCCAGGCGGTCAGACTATGAGTCTGGCAAAGGGGATAACACCAACGTTGTCGTCCTACCAGCCAAACGATTCATCTGAGCCACCCAAATGTCAATATGTGATATGGATATTTGGTCCCAGGTGGCACAGAACGCCAGCAAAGAAGAGGCTGCACGATGGGCTGGACACCACAACCTCAAACTACATGATGGGCTGTGGTGGAAAGATGAAGCATTAGTCGTTGTTGGGGACAACGATCTTAAGTGGGGGGTAATCGCCTTCTTTCACAACTCTCCAAGCATGGGCCATCCTGGAATTGCCAACACATGCGAACTAGTACGACGCGACTACTGGTGGCCCACCATACAAGAAGATGTCGAAGAGTATGTTAAAGGATGTGCCATATGCCAAGCCAATAAAATTAACCCCCATCGACAAAAACCCCACCTATTCCCTATATCCACTGACCCTGAAGCAGAACCATTGCTATGGACTTCATCACCAAATTACCCCTGTCCCAGGGATTTGACTCCATTCTCACGATTACTGACCACGATTGCTTGAAAGCCGCAATCTTCATACCCTGTCACAAGACCATTACCGCTGAAGGAGTAGTGTGACTATACCTTCAACACGTCTACCCACATTATGGAATCCCCCGCAAACTCATCACAGACCAAGATCCACGATTCATGTCCACGTTCATGAAGGGGTTGTGCAGCACACTTGGGATACGACAGAACATTTCCTCCGCATATTGTAATGCTACCACGGCGTTAGCCCAACTTGGACTTGATAAAAGGTGTTCACGACTTAGCAACTCTGATGATATTGTTCATAAGTCCTTAGTATCCCCTGGAATACAACCAAGGCGACCCAAAAGGACCTAAGGGCAAGGACCAAAGCGACGAAGACTTGGTGAGACGTAACGATGATGGCCTTAGACTTGAAGGTCAAGGGAAGTTTAGGAAGACGAAGCATGAAGGCTCGAGGAGGCGAGAATAGACAAGTGGTATTTAGAAGAAGACCAAGATGACTTTCCTTGGTCTTCACGGTCCACTATTTATACATATAAAGGGGCAACTTTAAAGCTCCCCTACAAGTCCGATACCCTATAGTGTAAGTAGCTCGAACCCTACTATTGCTGTACTAGTAACGAGTCATACTAACAATCACATGTTAGTTACAATGTATGCTGACTGATGATGAGTCCATGACTAATTCCTGCTTACTATCGTAGTCATAACCATATAGTAAGCATCCACTTCCTTTCGTATCGTAACTTTGAGTCCAACTTGCTTGTACTGTGACATCACCCCCTTTTCAGCCGTGGCGCCCATGCTGCCTCCTAAGTCCGGAACCCCCCATCCATCCCAATTGCGTCTCTTCTACACGGTCCAGGGTGTTAGCCATCTCGAGGCAGAACTTACTGCACGCTAGTTCCCCCTTAACGCGGCAGCGAGCTGGTGGAGCTGCTGCTCCATCTGCTCAGCTTCATACACATACACCCGGTATCAGTGCACCTCCACCTTGAGACTTACGTCATGCAGCTCGTTGAGAGCATGGTCAAAGTGGGGGCAATCGTGGTAGCCGCCGGCGAAGAGGATCAGATCCTCTTGAGGGTAGTGAGGCTTACTGGTGGCCTTCACCTGTGGCTCCGCATACAGGGGTTGCGAGTACACCTTCTCACTGTCTTCGATGAGCCCCAAGATGATGGGGTCGGAGTTCATGATGACCTGGATATAGGACGCTTGGCGCATCCTGCCCTGGCTGTCGGTGATTGGGTAGTGGACGAAATCTTCCCCTCGGTTGTACTTGTACCCATGAGGCAGGGGTCCGAGGGTGCAGTGGTGAAGTTGGAGAGTGGGGAAAAGTGGGGGTGTGTCCACGTGCACGCCTCCACGATACAGGGGCCTGCCTAGGGTGTTGCAGGCGTAGGGGGTCTCGGAGGGGTGGTCAGTGTCGGTGGCAGTGACAATGAGCGGATGCTCAGCTGGGTAGTAATTGTGGAGGCTCCCTGTCGTTTGCTCCAGTACCGTCTCATCCACTCTACCGCTCCGTCCTTCCATCGCTTCATCATCTCCAACCGCTGTTCAGTTGCCCTCTGAAGTTGCTCCCACCTCCATGCCTCCACTACTTGCCTCCACCTCTCCTCCTTCCTCCATTCTTGCCACTGCAATGTTGCCCGCGACAGGCTCTTCTTCAGTCCATTGTTCCACTTGGACTGGGAGAGGTCAAGGTGAGGACACCTCACTGTCGCAGAGAGCGTGGCAAAGCCTATCAACTTCAGGTGTCGTGAGTGGGACTCTGTTGAGGCATTGCCCATCCTTGGTGACGAGCCACCACCCCGTGGTGTTGCTGGTGTCAGGGGCGTGTTCGGCGGGGATGAGGCTCTGCAGAGCTGTGACAAGCTCTTGATGGGTGATGGGGCCTGTGTTTGAGGCAACACGAGTGATGGCGTCAGCGGCAGAGGGAATAGACATCATTAAGACAAGGGATTGGAGGAAGCCAGTGTGAATAGATGAGGAGGTTGGTGGGGATTGTTGCAATGTCCTTTCGTCTTTTAAGCTGTTTGTGGAGTGGAGATTCGACAATTGATACTCAGCTATTGCTCTGTCTGTGAATACGTCATCCTTGTTGACCCACTGATTCTCCGAGTCAGGATATCCCTTCCATTTGATCAAGTACTGGAGACACCGTTTTTTTGCCAAACTGCCGATGGTCTAGAATCTTCTCGACCTCGTATTCCTCTTCTCCCTCTACCAGATCTGGTGGTGGGCACTGGAAATTTTCTCCGTGCATGAGCGTCTTGTGGTAGGGGGTGAGAAGATTGATGTGAAACACAGGGTGGATGCTCCACTGTGTGGGAAGTTCCAGTCAGTAATTGACTGGGGATAGGACCTGTGAGATTTTGAAGGGTCCATGTCGTCTTGCAGCTAGTTTGGGAGTCGGTTGATTGGTCCTCAGGTGGCGTCCCTCCAGCCATACGTAATCTCCAAGTCGGAGTTTGGGTGTATCTCGGTGTTTGACCCATAGTGATTGTGCCTTTCTGATAAGGTCATGCGCTTCTTTCCATGCTTCTTGGAATTGCTCGAGCCTTGTGGTGACTTGTGGGATGGGGGATGGCTTATCGAGCCAATCAGCGTGTGGGTCATACCCCATGAGGAGTGAGAAAGGGGACTTCCTTGTCGCCTCATGCAGTCAATTGTTATGCGCAAATTCCACTATTGGCAGGAACGTTGCCCAGTTATCTTGATGCTCATTTGCCCAGAAACGAAGGTATTGTTCTAGCCATTGATTTGTTCATTCAGACTGTCTGTCGGTTTGAGGGTGGTAGGCTGTGGATATGTTTTGTTGAATCCCCAGTATTTGACATAGTTCTCTTGTAAATTTTGATGCGAATCAGGGGTCTCAATCACTGATGATCTTGGATGGTAATCTGAAGCGTCTGAATACATGAATGACATACAATCCTGCGGTTTCTTCTGCCGTTATTTCCTCTGTACATGGGATGAATACTGAAGCCTTGGTGCAGTTGTGATCTGTGACGGTAAGGATGGCATCATGTCCCATGGACTCAGGGAGTTTGGTGATGAAGTCCAGGGCAATGGTTTCGAAGGGCAGTGCATTTTCCTTCGGGGTTATGGGTACTAGTGGGGCTTTGGTTGAACGTGTGTTGACTTTGTGTCATTGACATTCTGCGCATCCTTGCACGTAGTTTCGTACATCTAGCTTCAGTTCTGGCCACCAGTATCATCTTTCTACTAGTCTTGTGGTTCTCACAATTCCAGGGTGTCCGTGTACCAGTGGATCATGGTGGGCAGAGATGAGTTCTTGTTTCTCATTTAATGAGCCGGTTATGATGTACTTTCCTTGTCGATACCACGCTCCATCGATGTATTTCAGCTGTTGCAGATCTACCCAGTAGCGCAGCGTGATTTCTGCTTGAGGTGGGTCTTGTGCAGCCTGTACCATGGTGGTTTTTGCGAAGACGTCCTCTGGCAGTACTATGACATCTTCATTGTCCCTCTCTCCCTGGTCATAGTCTGGTCTTCTTGACAGGGCATCTGCTTGGCCGTTTTTCTTTCCTGGGATGTGGTGAATCTCAAAGTTGTATTCCATTGACTCAAGTACTTCCCTAGCAACCCTTCAACTTATCTTTTGCAGGAGTTTCCAGTATTGAAGGTTCATATGGTCAGAGTAGATTTTGATCTTGTGTGGTGATCCCGCCAGTAATGGTCTCCAGTGTCTGAGTGCTTTGACGATAGCTAGGAGCTCTAGATCATATATGTCGTAGTTCTGCTCTGCCTCGTTTAAAGTAGCTGAATAGTAGCTGATTGGGTGTTGTTTGCCGTCTTCTTTCTTTTGGAGTAGGACGGTGCCCGTTGCGAATCCTGAAGTGTCTACTTCAAGTTTGAATGGGTCATCCAGTTTGGGGTGGGCGAGTACTGGTTCTTCTGTGACGAGTGCCTTGAGCTTTCTGAAAGCTTTATCTTCTTCGTCTGTCCAGTGCCATTCTGCATCCTTCCTTGTGAGTTTATTGAGGGGTTTGACATGTGTTGCAAAGCCACGGATGAAGAGTCAGTAAAAATTGCAGAAGCCCAGAAATGAGCGTACGTCACGGACCTTGGTTGGTGTTGGCCAGTCCTTGATACCCGAAATTTTTACTGGGTCCATATGTGTTACCCCCTTTTCAAGGATTACCCCCAGGTAATCCATTTGTGGCTTGTGGAATAGGCATTTCTCGAGTTTAAAGTAGAGGTCGTGTTCCATGGCTACTTGTAGTACGTCGCAGACCACTTCTTCGTGTTCTCACTGTCCTGCTGGTTCCTGGGTTGCGATGCCTATGTCATCCATGTAGACTCTTATAATAGTTCCCTTGCTCTCATGTTTAGCGATGGTGTCCCGATATATTGTGTTCATCATTGTTTGGAAGGTCGCTGGAGAGTTGGTGAGTCCAAAGTACATGACCATGGGTTCGAAAAGTCCGTACCATGTTTTAAATGCTGCCTTGTGTTCATCTCCTTCTCATATTCATACATTATTGTACCCCCATCGGATGTCCAGTTTTGTGTAGGTGTGTGCTTGGCTGAGGTCCATAATGAGGTTGGAAATGAGAGGGAGGGGGTATTGATTGCGAATGGTGACTGCATTGATTTTCCTGTAGTCTTGTACCGGTTGTAGTTTCCTGTCCTTCTTCTTGATGAAGAAGAAGGATGACGCATAATGTGAAGAACGTACTGCCACTCGACAAATACGTTCAGTCTGACAAGGGGTTGGTAGAGCCAGGGGCGAAGTATCGGATAACAGTAGGGGGAATAGGACTGGGGGAAGGGCTGCTTGCTTGACCAACAGAACTTGGCGCTCAGCCAAGGGATAGTGGCGCTTGTGAGAGGGGCTACGTCCACTCACTGAAGGGGCACTGTTGACAGAACTCAGTGCTCAGCTGAGGGGTAGTGGCGCTTGTTAAAGGTGCTTCGTCCAATAACTGAAGGGGCACAGGAGGTGAGAGGCAGGCAGGAGAGTTGTCAGACTTTGAGAGGAGTACAAAGTGGACAGTCTGAGGACTGATCCATGGAATTCGCAGGCCTTATATACCTAGGGACATGGTCTGTGCGTAGGTGTTTAGGGCAGGCTTAGGGCCTTTCCACGGGTGCTGCGGAAACTGCACAGGGAATATCTGAGTACTTCTAATAATAGCGTCCAATCGCAATAAGTAACGGGATCGTACAATAGATCCGCAGTCCAATCAGAATAAAGCATAGGGTGGTACGACTCTTCCGCAGTCAATGGTGCGATATGACACAATCCGCAGTCAATATGACGCGATAATGACGTGACTGCTCCGCAGTCCAATAGGATAAATCCGTGACAGTGGCACGACTGCGCCGCAGTCGGTGACGTGTTGGCGATGTGTCTTCTCTATCAGCCAATGGGATAATTCCTCGGATATGGTACGATTTGCTCCAAATTGTGGGGTGGATCTTGACAAATGGGAATGACTCTTCCATAGTCCTCAGGGGGGTGCTCTGCACGTGGTGGATAAACAGAGGCTTGATTACGTGATCAGTCACATGATCATCGGAGTATGAAATTCGAACTCCGCTTCCAGATTTCCCAATTAGGAAGGTGATTACATAAGACTGGGCCGGTCCGGAACAGTCTTGAACGCCTGAGTCGTGAACGAGTTTCTAGGTTCACGACACATAAGGGGATTTAGAAGGGCGTATGTACCCCTTCTTTAACTGTTCGTCCAGGAATTCCTTGAGTTTGCCATCTTCTTCCTGAGTCATGGGATAGACATTGCCAGTGGCATGTCTTCCTTGAACTCTATGGCATGGTCCCATGGTCATGAAGAGGGGAATCGGTTAGACGCTTCTTCACTGAAGATTTTTGCGAACTATTGGTAAGCTTGGGGAAGTTCTACTTTATCATGGAACTGCTTAGCTTCAATAGCAAGTTCTGTTGCGGTGGTGCGTAAGTGGCTTTCCTCCTTTAGTTCTTCTACGATGTTGTGTTTTTCCTCTTCTGTGATGGTGGCTCCTATGACGTGATGTTCTTTGTAGGGATTAATAGATCAGATTACTACGGGGAGCATATTTTCGTGTATAGTGGTGTATCTCCAGTTGATTGTTGGTTCATAAGTGGCAAGCCAAGGATATCCAAGGACCAAATCTTCGTTTCTGATGTCGGTGATTAGAAACCACATTTTCTGACACTTTTGGTTAGTTTGGACCTCAAGATCCACATAGTGAGTGATACTGCCAGCCTTATTTTCCGTGTTATCTATGTTCCATATTTTTCGGGGTCTGTTCAGTTTCTGGAGACTGAGTCCCATCCTTTTGGCGAATGAAGGGTGTATGAAGTTGTCAGTGGCTCTGAAGTCTATGAGCCCTTTAATGTTGGCCATTGCGTGTTGAGACGTCACCAAATTGAAGTGTGATGTCTCGTGGGATATGATTGTGTCATTCCCTTCCTTTTACAGTATCTGACCCTTATGGTTAGATTATGGACTTCCGGACTTGTACGGACCGGTTATTGTTTATCTTTATTTTGTAGTTCCTTATTAGGTTCTCCTTGTTCCTATTGTTAAGATACCGATCACATCCGCATTAGGCGGTTTTATTGTTCTCTGCCCTCCAATGGCATTTCTCCCTCTGGCGCACAGACCAGGTGTATTTTGTTTGAGTCACCAGTGCGCACAGACCATTATTAGCTAAGCGTCCTGTATATAAGGTCTGCTGTTTTCGCCCTCACACTTCAGAGTTTCTTCAACCTCTGAAGTGTAAGTTCCCTTTACTACTAAGCCTCTCTACCTTACGCTGACACTAGTATAGTTACTTGTTTGTCTTAGGTGTGTAGCGCTGCTATAGAGTTTCTTCAACCTCTGAAGTTTACTTGTTTGTCTTAGCCGCTCTTGCTTTATCTCGCTGTTAGTGCTGCCAGCTCAACATTGCGTAACTGGTGCGAATCAAGACTGGAATTTGAAGTGAACGATAGCGAGTCATGATTACAGAGTTACAGTTAACTGCCCTCACCCAGGCCACCGGGTTCAGGTGTTTTGAAAATCCTCTTTTCCCCACATTTCCTGGAGGATGAGGTCCTTGACATCGTCCGTTTCTCCTGCTACTCCTGCTAGCCAGTCCTTGGCTCTCTTGTTGCGGCGGGGTTGTGTTGGTACTTCTGGCCTGGACTGGGGGTGCTTCTTGTGAGTAGTAGTCAGTTTCTGCTACTCAGCTCGTAGTTTGTCTCCTCCTAGGCTGGGTACAGTTTCGTGAGAAGTGTCCTGTCTGGTTACAGTTATAGCAGATGACTGTCCTCATATCTCAGGGTGGAGGTCCTCCTCCTTTCCCATATCCTCCGCGTTGGGGTCTCGGGATGAACGGCCTATTGGGGTCTCCTACTTCGGCCACTCTTGCGCGCGTTCTATCTGCCGAGGTGTCCATCATGTTTGGATCATATCTGGGTGGTGGTGGCCCTCGTGGTGGACCCAATTGGGGGGTTGTGGTCTCCAGCATGGTTGGGCTGACAATGGAGGTGTTTTGCTTTTGAAGTTGTTGAGGCGCACCTTCATATGAATGTACTGTTTCTGTCGGTGCAGGGCACATCTTTTCCAGTCTTCAAATGTGTGGGGTTCATCTAGTTCGTATACTTTCATAAAAAGGGCTTGGGGTAGTCCCGCTGTGAATCAGTCGATTGTTTGGCGGTCATTGAGATTATAGTGAGCCTTCTGTGCTAGTCATTCGAATTGGACTACATACGTGTCAATGTCCTCTCCTGCCATTTTGATTCCTTTTTGCAGCTCTGCTTGAGCTTGCTCTTCTTCCAGGATGTTGGAGAATCATTTGGCAAATTCAGTTGCAATGTGATTCCACAAGGTTTGGGAGTATTGGCTTACCCCTTGTTGTACCTCTCTGTTTAGCCATTTTAGCATGGTTAGCGTCCATTCGCTGACATTGACCCCTTTGACGTATCCTAGGAATAGGAGTGATTGTCAGTACTCGTTTTGCATTATGGGGGCGTCCAGATTCATGCCCCAGTACACGTGCCATTGTGTTAAGAAGGCTTCATATTTAGTGCGATCCCCATCATATACAGTCGGAGGTTCACCTGACAGTCTGTCTGACCCATGTCCTCCACCTCCTCCTTGTAGCGGTGTGACTATCAGCTACACCGGGCCAAGATAGATTGAAGTGAACTGTCAAGGGCAAAGACTCAACACCGGCGTGGAGATAAATCACGCGCTAGAACCTACAGACAATGTGGAGCGTGTGTCAGCATATGACCTTTATTCAAGGTCGAGGCACGGTGTCACACAAAGGCAGGCTGAGTGGAGAACCAAGAGGACAAGTTAGATTGGACAGAGGTAAGGAAGTACAATGAATGCGCACCTGAGTGGAGAACCAAGAGGACAAGTTGGTTCCACTCAGGACGCTACAGGCAAGCTTAAGTATCTACTGCGGCTGAGATTAAGTCGGAGCTTAAACACTGTTACTAAGTGTAAAGTAATCGACTATGACTAAAGAGCTGATGTGTTGTGTCTATTAATAGCCTTATCTTTAGTGCTGACTGATGCACTGTCATCAAGGCTGACTATGTATGACGTGTCGCTGAGTAAAGCCTAATACAGCGCATAATACATGCCTACTAAGCGTAATCTAGAGCGTACTAGAAGGTTCTATCCTTATCTACCAATCAGAGAGTCTGTCTGTATATAGAATGTGACCATAAGGGGGTATACCTATGTATGGGTATACTTTCCCAGGGTCATGTGATGAAGTGCACAATATTTCATGTGACTGACTAGGTAACGTGATGGCAGGTCATGTGATCCACAAAAGGCGAAAATAAATGCGTCTGTGACACTCCTGGTTGTTACGCTCCAGTGGGCGCACCTTCCGGAGTCTGACTACTCGACAGGAAACTTGGGGTTCTTGCAGTATCACGGTGGCGACCAAGACTTCGACTGGTCTATCTTCCAGTCGGATTCTCGAGATCTTGGGATTTGCTGAGTTCTTCTAAGGTCTGAGCGATGCCGTAGGCAATGGCGACAAGGATATGTGTAATGCAAGTGGCAAAGAAGAAGAGGATGACGTGCTCAAGCAAAGGAGACAGGATCGGAGAGAGGAATATATACAGGGGTTGCCTGTATCTGCTTCGGTCTACTTGTAGGCTGGTAGAATACAAGAAGTCAAGCTGAGGGATATCAGCGAGACTGGGGTGCTACTTATACACTTCCAAGAGCTTTCAAGCTCAGCTTGGAGTCCAAAACCTAGTACGTATCGTCCAATCGTAAGTAAAACAACACGAGTCAGGGGCATACAGTCACAGGGTTAACAATGAGGCAAAGGTGAAACAGGGTCGGAAGTCCATCAATCAGTGGCTGAAACATACAGTGAACGGGCGCATCAAGCCACAGGCACAATCGATCAATCCATCAGAAACTAGGAACCATACAATCCATGAGGCAGATCCAATCACAATCCAGGCACAAGCTCATCTGGATCCTTCTGGTGCAAATCTAGACCAGGTCACATGCCAGGGTCACGTGACGGGCGCTTGACGTCTTCTTCGGCTATTCCCAGGGCACTTGCCAGCCCGGGTCACGCTCGTAATGCAAGACATTTCCGGGGTCGATACCTTCACTTCTGGCAGCTGCAACCCATTCGCTGCGGTACTTCTCGGCCATGCTGCACGAGTCGGTACTTGTCGCACGGGGTCCAGGACGGAACGTAACACTGGTCCTACGGGTGGTCTTCCTCCTTCTGGAGGTCCTTCAGGTGGCCTTCCTCCACCTGGGAACCCTCCTCCCATTGGTCCTGGTCTGGGGAATCCTCCCGGTAATCCACCTGGTGGTGGTGGTGGTGGTCCCGCTGGGGGATCTGGGTGGTCGGGTCCTATGGCTCAGAACAATGCTACGTCATCTGCAGTCATCCAATGTCCTGTATTGGGGTTTATGGGGTTGAGAATGGCTTTGGCCTCTTCTCAGATGTGTTGGACTTCCTCCATGGTTTGAATTTCTGTGGCCATGGGACTTCTGATATGAATCTCTTCTGGGACTGTGATGTGTAGTGACTCAGCTATATGGGCCAGTAGGCTTGAATCATCTCCTGTTCCTGGTTGTACTTCGCTCTCCATGGCTGTGTGTTCCTCTGCTGGTTCTTTGTGACTTGATTCTGAGGATGCTTGCTCCCTTGGTTGTTCTTCTTCACTTTTGTTCTCACTATCTCCATCAAGGGTTCCCCAGTCTTCCCCTTGGAGTTCTCTTGAGTTGATGTCGCAGCAATAATGCCTTCCGGCCAGTCATACGACATCCCACCAATTATCTACGGGATTCCACGTAACCTCTGTCCAACAGAAATTTGAATAGTTGAACTTAACTGGTCGGTATCTGGTGGGTTCTGTAGGGAAGTCGACAAAATACCCTGTGCTGCCTCTATACTCTCTCCACCTTGCTGCACCTAGGAATCATCGTGGTACAGATCTTTTTCCTCTTGTTTCGAGGCTATAGGGGTGGAAGTTTCTCCACTGTTCTCTTGTAGTGAACTCCACATTTGGGGGATCTTGGTCTTAATGTAACGCTACCACAGCGTTAGCCCAACTTGGACTCAATAAAAGGCGTTCATGACTTAGCAACTCTGATGATATCATTCGTAAGTCCTTAGTATCCCCTGGAATACGACCAAGGCGACCCAAAAGGACCTAAGGGCAAGGACCAAAGCGATGAAGACTTGGTGAGACGTAATGATGATGGCCTTAAACTCGAAGGTCAAGGGAAGTTTAGGAAGACGAAGCACAAAGGCTCAAGGAGGCGAGAATAGACAAGTGGTATTTAGAAGAAGACCAAGATGACTTTCCTTGGTCTTCACGGTCCACTATTTATACATATAAAGGGGCAACTTTAAAGCTCCCCTACGAGTCCGATACCCTATAGTGTAAGTAGCTCGAACCCTACTATCGCTGTACTAGTAATGAGTCATACTAACAATCACATGTTAGTTACAATGTATGCTGACTGATGATGAGTCCATGACTAATTCCTGCTTACTATCGTAGTCATAACCATATAGTAAGCATCCACTTCCTTTCATATTGTAACTTTGAGTCTGACTTGCTTGTACCGTGACACATATCACCCCCAAACAGACAGTCAATTGGAACATACCAACCAATGGCTGGAACAATACTTACACCATTGGAGCAATGTTCAGCAGGACTGTAATGTCTACCACAGACATTTACCTGACTTAGGTACTGGCGTTACATGGGTTCCCGTGGGGGTAGTATCAATGGTTCGCAGATACAAGGGGGAAGACGGCGGGATGCCTGCAATATACACCGGTAGCGTTGCGATAGGTATAAAGGGAGAAACCTATCGGGACAGTGGCTGGAGGAGTCTTGACTTTGTGTATGAGTGTCCAACGGGGGTTGTTGAGTACGTAGTAACACGTGTAGGGGCGTGCAGTACGGGAATTGAGATATTTGAAGATGAGATAACACATGGTATCTGGAGGGTAAGTCACGGTCAGGTTATCCACAATCCACTCGGAGTTGGAATGGGGTAGTAGGTCACAGGGATCCCCTTGGTCTCAAAGGGATATGCTGGAGCTAGTTCACTAAGGGACACTAGGCCCTTGTATGGACGAGAGGATGAGAGTGGTATTCGAAGAAGACCAAGATGGGGATCCTGGTCTGTACTACTACGAGCTTAAATACACATAAGGGAACCAGTTCTAGCTCCACTTGAACATGTAGGTAGCCAATAGCGTAAGTAGCGTAAATCCTAGTACGACGATCCTAGGAATCAGTCATCCGTATTGTAATGTCATATACATACAACAATAGAGAGCATCAGTCAGCATAGTAATCCTCATTGCGTACAACAATAGAAATCATCAGTCAGCAAAACATGAGGCAACGAGATCTGAAGTCCATGACACATTACTACTGACATGTCGGGTCATCACGAATGCATCAGAGTTCACAACCGGGCCGGGCAGTCCAAGGACGAAACGTAACATCACCCCCTTTTCAGGTTCAAGCCCCAGCTTGACCGTGCATGACCTGTGAGGGGGTTCGTGCCAAGGGATCACATGTGACGGATCACTTCTATCTCCTTGGCATCTTCCTCCGCCCGAGGGCTGTGATGAAGCGCAGACCGCTTGTTCTCGATGCGGTTGATCACGTGGGCTCTCTGAAGGTGGGCTACGCACTGGTTCTGCTCTATCTCAATTCGCTCCAACTTCATCTGCTCCGCCACCACATGATGTTTCTGGGCGCACCAGCCGAGGGTCATGCACCGATAGCGGTGTACCTCGGCTACGAGTGGAAGGTCCTTCATGTGAAGGAGGGCTTGGTTGACCAAGTCAACTAGTTCTGTGTCGGAGAGCAGGAATGTGAGGTCGTCGTCAGTGTAAGTGGGGGGAGCGGACTGTCCCTCGAAGTAGGGTGTGGCATGAACGGGTTTGCTGTACTGTTGGTTGCTTCCGGCTTGGAAGGCCAGGATGAAGGGGTCAGCTGTGAGGATGAGCTGAGTATACTGGGCAGGCCAAAGGTGTTCTTGAGCATCTTGAATCTGGAATGGAATGTAGTGTACTCCCTGATTGAACTGGTATCCCCTGGGCAGGGGAGTCTCCAGCCAATCTTCGGCCTCCGACACATGTTCCTCGTCTTGATTGTGGCAAAGCGCAGATTGAGGTGGCACCAGTAGTGTGAGAGCTTCCCCAGTGGGTCCGCATAGCAGGGGGGTTTCCGAGTGTGTCGTGGTGAGATGGGTGGCGTAACGCAGATACAGATGTGTTTCGAGGTGTTTGGCTGGGTCGTATGGATCCCTGCCTTCATCAGGTCCTGGTGGGGTCACTGGTCAGCTGGGTACGTAACCCTGTTCGTTGCCCACTGGAGTAGGTGCTCTGGTGGGGATGTAGTTGCTTCCGAGTCGGCTGGGCTGGTTGCTCTTGGAATAAAGAGTGGGGGACGGCGAAGGAACTTGGGATGACGTGGGGGAAGTAAGACGACTTCCTCGTTGGTGAAGGGAGAGGGTAGACGACAGGGGTGACAATGGCATGGACTGTGTTCTGTAAGGAGCCGCCAGACTGGTATCGATGACATAGTGGAAGTGAACTGGGGAGGGAGATTGCATGAGTAGTGGTGATAGTAGAGGGAGGAGATGGGGACGTCTCTTTGGATTTCCCTGTGCTTATATGTGTTTCTCGTGCGGGGTTGGAATTTTTGAATTCCTGAATTGCATCATCTGCGAACACATCATCCTTATCGACCCACTGATTGTCCAAGTCTGGATATCCCTTCCATTTGACCAAATACTGCAACTTGCAACTTCTGCTGAAGTGCCAAGAGTCTAGAATCTTCTTGACCTTGTATTCTTCTTTGCCTCCAACTAGATCCGGTGGTGGGCGCTGATAGTTGGGTCTGTGCTTGGGTGTTTTGCGATAGGGCGTAAGGAGGTCCACATGGAATACTGGATGTATCTGCCATTGCGTGGGAAGCTCTAGTCAATAGTTGACTGCGGACATCACCTGAACAACCTTAAAGGGGCCATGTCTTTGTGCTGCAAGCTTCACGGTTGGCTGGTGAGTGCATAAGTGGTGTCCTTCTAGCCACACCTGATCCCCGATCTGGAATTTGGGCGTATCTTTTGCCTTGATCCACCCCTGCTGCGCTTTGATCATCAGTGATTGTGCATGCTGTCGGAGTTCTTTGAACTGTTTGACTCTGAGTGCCACTTGTGGGATAGGGGATGGTCGATCCGTCCAGTCAGCTCGGGGGTTGTACCCCATGAGGAGCTGGAAAGGAGATTCTTTAGTGGTTTTGCTGGGCCAATTGTTGTGTGTGAACTCAGCCATGGGGAGATAGTGGATCCAATCGTCTTGCCGCTTGTTGACCCAGAATCGTAAGTATTGCTCTAGCCATTGGTTGGTGCGTTCTGATTGTCCGTCCATGTGTGGATGGTATGCTGTGGAGATGTTTTGTTCAATACCCAAGATTTTGCATAGTTTGCGTGTGAATTTGGACGTGAATCGTGGATCTCTGTCGCTAATGATCTTGCCAGGTAATCCAAATCGTGGGAAAATGTGTTTTATGTACAGAGCTGCAGTTCCTTCTGCCAATATCTCTTCCTGACAGGGGATAAACAGGGACATCTTTGTGCAATCGTGATCCGTTATCGTGAGAATCGTATCACAGTCCTGTGCTACAGGAAGTTTAGTGATGAAGTCGAGCGCGATAGTTTCGAACGGCATAGCTTCCGGTTTGGGGAATATTGGGCGCAATGGTGCTTTGATGGCCCTAGTATTGACCTTGATCCTTTGACAGTTGGTGCATCCTTTGACATAGTCCATAACTTCTTGGCATAGTCCAGGCCACCAGTAATATCATTCCATGAGTTTGATAGTGCGGCTAATTCTGGGGTGTCCATATACAGGAGGGTTATGATGCGTTTTGATGATTTCCCTCTTCTCATGGAGTCCTCCGGTGACCACGCATCTTCCATCTTTGTACCATGTGCCTTCGATCAGTTTGAGACCATGTGGGTCCACCCATGGGCGTATCTTGTCGGTGTCTTGTGCGTATATCAGGTTGATCTTTTCCATTTCTTGTACTGATATGGTGGCATTTGATGAACAGCAAAGATAGACAGCATACTCACAGTGACAAAGTAGACTGTGGTGAGATACACTGAGCAATTGGTAAGCAGCAAAGGGGATCTTGCAAGAGAAGCTAGAAGATAGTTCTGGCACACAAGCAGTGAGGAACTGATGTTACATTGGAGAAGGGAAGACATACCTGGCACACAAGCAGTGAGGAACTGATGTGGACCAGGAGTGTACAAGCTACACTACTTATACTTTACAGAGAGTGACACTGATACAAGGAGAGTAACACAGAGTCACGTATTACAAGGAGCATTGTTCTTGGTATGGGAGAAGAGGAATGTACAGAAAGAGAACAAGGCGATAAGAACAAAAGGAATCCAGACCAAGATGATATCATAGTGACATCACAATAAAGATAGAACAAGGAAAAGTACAAAGACGCAAAGTACAATGTAAAGTCCAGAGAAGTCTGAATGATGTCATTATACATGATGTCATAGATAAGAAGGAAGTCCGAAATTGTACAGATCAAATATCTAATCTACAAGTCCTGTAAATCTTATCTAAAGCAGTCCATGCTGCAAGTCCGGTCCATCCAGAGCCGCTAAGTGCGCAAAGGTCACTTATCAACAGCATTGATTCGGAGTGGATCATCCATGGTGTCCAATAGTGTGGCTTGGACAAAGACTTCATCTGGTAGTACTGTAACGTGTTCGTTATCGCCTTCTCCTTGGTCGTAGTCCAGGTGTCTAGATAGGGCGTCAGCTCTTCCATTTGCCATTCCTTTGATATGGTGAATCTTGATGTCATATTCTGAGAGTTCAAGTACTTCCCGGGCTACTCGGCAGCTTATCTTTTGTGGGGAGCGCCAATATTGTAAATTCATGTGGTCAGAGAAAACTTTGATCTTGTGGGGTGATCCCACTAGATATTGGCGCCAGTTCCGAAGTGCTTTGATGATTGCCAGGAGTTCTAAATTGTAGATGTCATAGTTCCATTCTGCGGCGCTGAGGGTGTTTGAGTAGTATGCAATAGGGTGTCTTTTGCTGTCCTCTTTGCGCTGGAGTAGTACCGCTCCTACCGCGAATCCTGATGCATCTACTTCCAGTTCAAATTGGTCTTCCAGATTGGCGTGTGCGAGTACTGGTTCTTCTGTGACGAGTTTCTTGATCTTGTCAAATGCTTCCTGTTCCGCTGTTGTCCATGTCCATTCGATGTCTTTGTGCATTAGTTTGTTGAGTGGTTGTGCATAGGTGGCAAAATTTCGAATGAAAGCATGGTAAAAGTTGCAGAAGCCTAAGAAAGATCGCACCTGTTTGACGTTCTTTGGGGTAGGCCAGTCTTTGATGCCGGAAATTTTGACGGGGTCCATGCAAGTCACCCCCTTTTCAATGATTACCCCCAGGTAATCGATGCTGGGAGCATGGAAGATGCACTTCTCTGGCTTGAGGAAAAGGTCGTTCTGTTCCAGTAAATCCAATACGTTGTGTACCACGTTGATGTGTGCTTGCTCGTTAGACCATGTAGCATTGCCAATGTTGTCCATGTATACCCTGATAACCATTCCCTTTGTCTCATGGTAGGCAATGAGATCCTTACAGATCTCATTCATCATGGTTTGGAAGGTGGCCAGAGAGTTTGTCAATCCGAAGAACATTACAGTAGGTTCGAAAAGTCCATAACGCGTCTTGAATGCAGCTTTCTCTTGATCTCCATCTTTGATATGCACGTTGTTATACCCCCATTGAATGTCGAGCTTGGTGAATATGAAAGCTCTGCTGAGGTCGGCGATGAGTTCGGGTATGAGAGGGAGTGGATATTGGTTGTGTATAGTCCATTTGTTGATGTTTCGGTAGTCCTGTACTGGGTGTAGTTTTCTGTCCTTCTTTTTAATGAAGAAGAAGGATGAGGCGTACGGGGATTTGGATGGTCTAATGTATCCTTTGGCCAGTTGCTCATCAATGAATTCCTTGAGAGCTTTGTCTTCTGCTTGACTCATAGGGTAGACCTTGCAGTCGATGGTGTCGGGGGCGTCCGGTTTGAACTCGATAGCATGGTCCCATGGTTTGGAGAGGGGGAAGCGATGGGATTCCTCTTTGCTGAAGATCTTGACATGTCGCTTGTATTCTTCAGGGACGGCTTTCTTTTCCATGTATTGTTGCGCCTCAATGGCCAGTTCCATGGACATGGTGGCTCGGAGTCGTGTTGCTTCTAGGTCGCATTCTTGTTGTAGTTCTTCTTCTACACGTTGCTTGTTTGGCATTCCCAACACTTTCTGAAGTACCAGTCGAGCAATGACGGGATCTATGCGTGGTTTGGTGGGATTGATGGTGTGAAGTATGACGGGGTACTCAGCTTCGTTTAGTGTGGCAGACACCCATTGGATGTTGGGCTGGAATGTAGCCAGCCAGGGATATCCTAGGATGATGTCTTCTCCTCCTACGTCGGTGACGAGGAACCTCATGTCCTTCTTGATTCCTTTGGTTTCGACTTTGAGATCCACACAGTGGGTTATCTTGCCCCCTTTGTTGTGCGTGCCGTCAATGTTCCAGATCTTTCGATGATGGTCTAGCTCCTTGAGGCCTAGCCTCATTCTTCTTGCAAAATCCAGATGGATAAAGTTGTTAGTGGCTCCAGAGTCCACTAAAGCTCGTTTGTCAGCCATAGTGTAACTTGCGCGCAATGAAACTGGAACATGCATAGATTGATAGCGCGTTATGAACACAGAGTTACAGCATAAAGCCCTCACCCAGGCTGTCGGGTTCAGGCACTTTGAAAATCCTCCTGACTCATCAAGTCCCTCATCACCAGCGCCTTAGCTTCTTCATCCAATGATCAGACTCCGTTTATCCAACCGGTAGCCCGATCTTGAGGCATATCAGTGGTGGCGTGGGCGCCTCAGCTACTGCCATTGTTGTTGTCAAACTGGATGAGCGGCTCTTCAGCGACGCTTTGAACTTCTTCGATGAAGGCACTGCATCCTTGATGTGGCTGCCAATTCTGATTGTTACACGCATGGCGTGGCTGGAGGCAATTGCGTGAGATGTGGCCCGGTTTGTTACAGTTGTAACAGATGATGTCCTTAGCGTTGATGACCCCTCTGCCCTGAGGGCGTCCTCCTCCGTTCCCTTGAGGAGTGTACAGCTGGCATGTATAATCAATCTCTTCGGATCCTGCAAGTCTAGCGCAGACTCTGCCTGGAGTAGTGCCCATGGCGTCGGGATGGTTGCAAAACGACTGCCATCCTTGATGGGGTTGCTGTGGGTGGTTTGGAGCATTGAAAGTCCTCAGAGAAGTGTTGCCCTGCTTACCGGGCCCTGGGGGTTTATGTCCCCCTAATCGAGTTTGAAGATGCATCCATTTACACTGTTGTTCAAGGACTGCAGCCTTCCACTGGGAGTAGGTGTTGGGGTTATGGAAATTGTAGGCGTTCTTGTATAGCTCTACGGGTAGGCCACTGGTGAACTTGTCGAGGACTAGGGAATCGTCAAATCAATATCCTGCTTCACGTACGGCTTTCTCGAATTTGGCCACATAGGTATCGATATCTTGTCCTTCCATGCGGAATCCCTTCTGGAGATCTTGTTGGGTGGGTTCCTTCTCCAAAGTGTCAGTGAAGGTGTTCTTGAATCTGAGTTCTACAGCTTGCCAGATCCAGTCATCGTAGGGGCCGTGCTTGGCTTTGTACCCTTTAACCCATTTGGTGGTCGACAGGACCCATTCATTGACGTGTTCCCCCTGTATGTAAGTGAGGAATATAAGTGCTTTGCAGTAAGGGAGTGTGAAGGCCGGGTTGTCGAAATTCGTTTCGACGAACAGTTCCCATTGAGTCAAGAACTGCTGGACTTTGGTGCGATCCCCTGTAAACACGAGGGGTTCTTTGCCCATGAACTTCTCAGGGCGACTTCCAACAGAAACATTTGGTCCTGTGAAGAGAGGTCCTCCCCCATTGTCTCCTCCGCCTCCTTCTCCACCCGCTGGAGGATCATTGCCAGGAGGTCTGCTGCGACTAATGCATGCAGGTTCCTCAAACATAAGGGGTTGCTCAGTGGCGGTGGTAGTCATGTTGGTGGGAATCAACTCAGCTAATAGTCCCAATTGTTGTTGTTCTTCTTCTGCTTGTGCTTCGAGGATGCGAATTTCCTCTGGGTTGCTTGCTAGTGATGGGGAGGGTGCTGGTGTCTTAGGTGTTGGGGATTGGACAGGTTCTTCGGTTTCACCGTCAATGGGTCCCCCCCACTGGTCACGTGTGATGATGTTGCTCTGGAGAATATCAAGGCCTAGACTGGCCATTTGTTACGTCTACCACGGACGTTTGCCTGACTTAGGCACTGTTGTAACGTGGGTTCCCGCGCGGGTGGAA
>JAKELG010000206.1:0-70282 GCA_021527035.1 Lactarius vividus | reverse complement strand
GTAACGTCTACCACGGACGTTTGCCTGACTTAGGCGCTGTTGTGACGTGGGTTCCCTCGGGGGTAAAATCTGTGTGTATCCGCTAGTGGGAAGACTGCGGGATGAGGTTGATACGTGCCGGTGGAGTCTCTATACGTGTAGAGAGTTTCTTCTACGGGGACCCCTGCGGGCGGGCTTGGGACAGTATGGACGTATTCCCACTGGAGGTTGTCGACAATGTAGTAGCAATGAGTCGGACGGGCGGTCCGGGCGTTGAGATATTCAAAGACGAGGTGGCACGTAGTTCCGGGCGGGTAAGGCACAATCGGCGAATCTACCATTCACGAAGGAAGATGGAGATAGTGTCACGGGGATCCCCCTTGGTCTCGAAGGGATATGCCGGAGCTAGTTCACTTAAGGGCAACTGCGAACCCTTAGCACAGAAGACGAGTCAGAAAGTGGTATTCGAAGAAGACCAAGATGGGGATCCTGGTCTGGGATACTACAAGCTTAAATACACGTAAGGGAGTTAGTTCCAACTCCGCTCGAACTTGTAAGTAGCCAATAGCGTAAGTAGCGTACTCTAATAATAGAATGCGCAGTCGTCGTCGTAATCCACAACACGTACAACAATAGAGTCATCAGTCAGCAGGCGTAATCGTCAGTACGTACAACAATAGAGGTCACCAGTCAGCCGAGACACGAGGCCACAAGATCCGAAGTCCATGACACATTACATCTGTCGTACCGAGTCATCGCGGATACGTCAGAGTCCACGACCGGGCCGGGCAGTCCGAGAACGAAACGCAACATCACCCCCTTTTCAGCGTCAAGCCCCAGCTTGACCGCGCATAACGGCAAGAGGGTTAGTGCCCACGGAGCGCAGCGCCCTGATGCGGGCTATTTCCTCCGCGTCTTGCTCCGCCTTGGGTCCGCGGTGAAGCGAGGCCCGAATGTTCTCGATGCGGTCCACCGCATGCGCCCTCTGAAGTCGGGCGACGCACCTGTTGCGATCTATCTCCAGCCGCTCCAGCTTCATCTGCTCCGCCGCCATGCGGTGTTGCTGTGCCCGCCACCCAAGCGTCATGCAGCGATAGCGGTGTACTTCGGCGATGAGGGTCGCGTCCTTCTGGTGAAGGAGCGCCTGGTCGACCGAGTCGACTAGTCCTGCATCGGAGAGCAGGAACGTGAGATCGTCGTCGGTGTAAGCGGGGGCAGAGGACTGCTCGTCGTAGTAGGGGGTGGCGTGAACGGGCTTTCCGTACTGCTGGTTGCAATTGGCTCGGAAGGCCAGTACGAATGGGTCAGCGGTGAGGATGAGCTGAGTATACCGGACCGGCCAAAGACGTTCTTGAGCGTCGCGAATCTGAAAGGGAATGTAATGGACTCCCCTGTTGTACTCGTACCCCCTGGGAGGGGGTGTCTCCGCACGACTTTCGGCCTCCTGCACAAATTCCTCCTTTGAATCGCGGCGAATCACGGGTGGATACGGCGTCGGTAGTGTGATAGCTTCCCCGGTGGGTCCGCAAAGCGGGGGGGTTTCCGAGTGTGTCGTGGTGAGATGGGTGGCGTAACGTAGATATTGATGCGCCTCGAGGCGCTCCGCTGGGTCGTACGGATCCCCGCCTTCGTCGGGTCCCGGGGGTGAGGCTGGTCGACTGGGGACGTACCCCTGCTGTTCGTCGCCCGCTGGAGTGGGCGCTCGGGTTGGGATGTACTGGGAGGCAAGTCGGCTGGGCTGGTTGGTCTCGGAATAAACAGTGGGGGTCGGCGAAGGAACTGGGGATGGCCCGGGGGAAGGAGGACGATCTCCTCGTTGGTGAAGGGCGAGGGCAGCCGACAGGGGTGACGATGGCGTGGACTGTACTCGGTAAGGTGCCGATAGCTCAGTGTTGACGACATAGCGGAAGTTTACTGGGGAAGAGGGCCTCATAAGTGGGGAGTGAAATGAAGGAGGGAGGTGGGGACGTCTCTTGGGAGTTCCCTGCGTTTATATGCGTTTCTCTGGCGGGGTTAGAATTTTTGAACTCCCTTATCGCGTCGTCAGCGAATACGTCATTCTTGTCGACCCACTGATTGTCCGAGTCGGGGTATCCCTTCCATTTGACCAAGTACTGCAGTTTGCGACTTCTGCCGAACTGTCGCGAATCTAGAATCTTCTCGACTTCATATTCTTCTTCGCCACTAACCAGATCTGGCGGCGGGCGCTGGTAGTTGGGTCCGTGCGTGAGTGTTTCGCGATAAAGCGTCAGGAGGTCCACATGGAATACTGGGTGTATCTGCCACTGCGTGGGAAGTTCTAATCGATAATTGACTGCGGACATCACCTGAGCGACCTTAAAGGGGCCGTGGCGTCGCGCCGCGAGTTTTGCCGTTGGCTGGTGCGTACGTAGGTGGCGTCCTTCGAGCCACACTTGGTCTCCGATTTGGAATTTGGGCGTGTCTTTGGCCTTGATCCACCCCTGCTGCGCTTTGATCATCAGCGATTGCGCGCGCTGGCGGAGTTCCTTGAACTGTTTGATCCTTAACGCCACTTGGGGTATCGGGGATGGCCTGTCGGTCCAATCAGCACGAGGGTTGTATCCCATAAGGAGCTGGAACGGAGATTCTTTAGTGGTCTCGCTGGGCCAGTTATTGTGCGTGAACTCAGCCATGGGAAGATAGTGGATCCAATCGTCTTGTCGTTCGTTGACCCAGAATCGCAGGTACTGCTCCAGCCATTGGTTTGTGCGTTCTGACTGCCCATCTGTCCTCGGGTGGTAGGCCGTGGAGATATTCTGTTCGATGCCGAGTATCTTGCAGAGCTCTCGTGTGAACTTAGAGGCGAATCGGGGGTCTCGGTCGCTAATGATTTTGCCCGGGAGTCCGAATCGGGGAAACACATGTTTGACATACAGTGCGGCTGTGCCTTCAGCCGAGATTTCTTCTTGGCAGGGGATAAAGAGGGACATTTTCGTGCAGTCATGGTCCGTTATCGTGAGGATCGTGTCGCAGCCCTGTGCTTCTGGAAGTTTAGTGATGAAATCAAGGGCGATAGTTTCGAACGGCATAGCTTCGGGTTTTGGGAAGATTGGGCGTAGTGGCGCTTTGATGGCCCTAGTGTTGACTTTGATGCGTTGGCAGTCGGCGCAGCCCTTGACATATTCCATGACCTCGTTCCTGAGGCCTGGCCACCAGTAGTATCTCTCCACGAGTTTGATCGTTCGGCTGATTCCCGGGTGTCCGTATACCGGAGGGTCGTGATGATTCTTGATGAGTTCCCTTTTCTCTAGGAGTCCTCCCGTGACTACTCGGCGTCCGTCTTTGTACCAGGTTCCTTCGATTTTCTTCAGTCCGTGTGGATCTATCCAAGGGCGGAGTTTGTCTTCGTCCTGGGCATATATCGGGTTTGCTTTCTCCATTTCCTGTACTGAGATGGTGGCGTTGATGCGGAGGGGGTCTTCCGTGGTATCTATTGCTGCGGCCCTGACGAAGATCTCGTCTGGTAGTACAGTCACCTGGTCGTTGTCGCCTTCTCCCTGGTCGTAGTCTGGGCGTCTAGATAGGGCGTCGGCTCTTCCATTTGCCGTTCCTTTGATATGGTGAATCTCGATGTCATATTCAGAGAGTTCTAGTACTTCCCGGGCTACTCGGCGGCTTATCTTTTGCGGGGAGCGCCAATATTGGAGGTTCATATGATCTGAGAAAACTTTGATCTTGTGCGGGGATCCTGCTAGGTAATGTCGCCAGTTCCTTAGTGCTTTGACGATTGCTAGCAATTCCAGGTCATAGATGTCGTAGTTTCTTTCTGCTGCGCTGAGGGTGTTGGAGTAATAGGCTATAGGGTGTCTTTTGCCGTCTTCCTTTCGTTGGAGTAGCACTGCTCCTATTGCGAATCCTGAGGCGTCTACTTCCAGTTCGAATTGGTCTTTGAGTTCTGCGTGTGCCAGTACTGGTTCCTCCGTGACAAGTTTCTTGATCTTGTCGAACGCTTCTTGTTCCGCGGTGGTCCATATCCATTCGGTGTCTTTGCGTGTGAGTTTGTTGAGGGGTCGTGCATGTGTGGCAAAATTTCGAATGAAAGCGCGGTAGAAGTTGCAGAAACCTAGGAATGATCGCACCTGTTTGACGTTTTTGGGGGTTGGCCAGTCCTTGATGCCGGAAATTTTGACAGGGTCCATACGTGTCACCCCCTTTTCAATGATTACCCCCAGGTAATCGATGCTAGGGGCGTGGAAGATGCACTTTTCCGGTTTAAGGAATAGGTCGTTTTCTTCTAGGAGGTCCAGTATGTCGTGTACCGCGTCGATGTGTGCCTGTTCCGTTGACCGAGTTGCTATGCCTATGTCGTCCATGTATACTCTAATGGTCGTCCCTTTTGTCTCATGATACGCAATGAGGTCTTTGCAGATTTCGTTCATCATGGTTTGGAAGGTCGCCGGGGAATTAGTCAGTCCAAAGAACATTACCGTTGGTTCGAAGAGTCTGTATTTCGTTTTGAACGCCGCCTTTTCCTGGTCCCCTTCTTTGATCCTTACGTTGTTGTATCCCCAGCGAATATCCAGTTTAGTGAATATGAAGGCTCCGCTTAGATCGGCGATGAGTTCTGGGATGAGTGGGAGAGGATATTGGTTGCGTATAGTCCAGTTGTTGATGTTCCGGTAGTCCTGTACAGGGCGTAGTTTTCCGTCCTTCTTTTTGATGAAGAAGAATGATGATGCGTACGGGGATTTCGATGGTCTGATGTATCCTTTGGCCAGTTGTTCGTCAATCCATTCCTTAAGCGCTGCATCTTCTGCTTGGCTCATGGGATAAACCTTGCAGTCGATAGTGTCCGGGGCGTTCGGTTTGAAGTCGATTGCGTGATCCCACGGTTTTGACAGTGGAAATCGGTTCGATTCTTCTTCGCTAAAGATTTTGACGTGCCTTTGATATTCTTCCGGTACCGTTTTTGCTTCCATGTATTGCTTGGCTTCGATCGCCATTTCTGTTGACATTGTTGCGCGAAGACGAGTGTCCTCGAGGTCGCACTCCCTTTTGAGCTGTTTCTCGATTTTCTGCTTGTTTGGTAGTAGCAGTTTCTCGAGTACGAGTCTGGCGATAACCGGATCTATCCGGGGTTTTGAGGGGTTTGTAGTTCGCAGGACTACTGGGTACTCAGCTTCGTTTAGGGTGGCCGTGGCCCATTGGATGTCGGGTTGGAAGGTTGCTAGCCAGGGGTATCCTAGGATGATGTCTTCTCCCCCTACGTCGGTGATTAGGAATCTCATTTCTTTGATGATTCCTTTAGTTTGTACTTCTAGATCCACATAATGGGTGATCTTGCCCCCTTTGTTGTGTGTGCCGTCGATGTTCCAGATCTTTCGATGGCGATCTAGCTCTTTGGAGCCTAGCCTCATTCGTTTGACGAAGTCTGGATGTATGAAGTTGTTTGTGGCTCCGGAGTCCACTAGTGCTCTTTTGTCGGCCATGGCGTAACTTGCGCGCAATGAGACTGGAACATGCATAGATTGATAGCGCGTTATAAACACAGAGTTACACCGTAATGCCCTCACCCAGGCCGTCGGGTTCAGGCGCTTTGAAAATCCTCTCGCCCCAATAAGTCTCGAACTACCAGGTCCCTGGCTTCATCGTCGAGATTTCGAACTCCGTTTATCCAGCTGGTCGCCCGTTCTTGTGGCGTATCAGTGGTGGCGCGGGCGCCGCGGCTACTTCCGCCGTCGTCGTCTAGTTGGATCAGGGGTTCCTCGGCTACGCTTTGAACTTCCTCTATAAACGCTCCGCGTCCTTGGCGTGGCTGCCAATTTGCGTTGTTGCGCGGGCGGCGGGGTTGTCGGCAGTCGCGTTGGAAATGACCCGCTTTGCCACAGTTGTAGCAAAGAAGGTTCTTCTTATCGATGATCCCTTGATTTGGTCGTCCCCCTTGTTGAGTGTACGGGGGTCTTGTGTAGTCGATTTCTTCCGATCCTGCGAGCCTGGCTCTGACCCTTCCTGGCGTGGTGTCCATGGCATCAGGGTGATTCCTGAATGCCTGCCACCCTTGGCGCGGTTGCTGTGGACGATTTGGAGCGTTGAATGTTCTGAGGGAAGTGTTGCCTGGCTTACCAGGTCCCGGGGGTTTACGTCCCCCCAAACGTGTCTGAAGATGCATCCACTTGCGCTGTTGCTCTAGCGCGGCCACCTTCCATTGTGCATACGTGTTCGGGCTGTGGAAATTATAGGCATTCTTGTATAATTCCACCGGAAGTCCGCTGGTGAATTTGTCTAGAACGAGCGAGTCGTCAAAACGGTATCCCGCTTCTCGGACCGCTTTCTCAAATTTGGCGACGTATGAGTCGATGTCTTGTCCTTCCATGCGGAAGCCTTTCTGGAGTTCCTGTTGCGCCCTTTCTTTTTCGAGGGTGTCGGCGAACGTGTTGCGGAAACCAAGTTCGATAGCCTCCCATATCCATTTGTCGTAGGGGCCGTGCTTGGCCTTATAGGCTTTGACCCACTTGGTGGTGGAGAGGACCCATTCGTTGACATGTTCTCCCTGAATATAGGTCAAGAATATTAGTGCTTTGCGGTAGGGGAGGGTGAACGCAGGGTTGTCGTAGTTGGTTTCCACAAACAGTTCCCATTGAGTGAGGAATTGTTGGACTTTGGTGCGGTCTCCGGTGAACACGAGCGGTTCTTTACCCATGAATTTCTCGGGCTTGGTTCCGCTTGAGACATTGGGTCCTGTGAACAGGGGTCCTCCTGGATCTCCTCCTCCGTCGTCTCCTCCTCCTCCTCCGCCTCCATGTCCTCCGGGCGGTGGTCCTTCTCCGCGACTTATGCGCGCTGGCTCCTGGAATGTAGCGGGTTGTTCGGTGATGGTAGTGGTCATGTCTGTGGGGATGGACTCAGCTAATAATCCCAGCTGCGCTTCTTCTTCTTCGGCTTGTGCTTCGAGGATTCGAATTTCCTCTGGGTTGCTTCCCAACGAAGGGGATGGTGCGGGTGTTTTTGGAGTGGGAGAGCAGACTGGTTCTTCTTCTTGTCCGTCGATGGGGCCCCACTGATCTCTGGTGGTGACTTCGCTTTGTAGTATGTCGAGTTTGAGGCTCGATCCTGCGGGTCGGACAACTTGTAGTTTGTAGTGGAGGGCGTCCCACTTGAGTTCTGTCCAACAGGTGTGTTCGAAGTTAAATTCTACCGGGATGAGTCCGGTTTTCCCGTCCTTGTAGGTGTAGAGGACTACGTAGCCTGGGTCTCCTTGTTCTGTCTGCCAAAAGGCCTCTTTGAGGTATTGCTTGGGGACGTTGCGTTCCCCTCTTCTGTCAATGTGATAGGGTCGGAATGGAATCCAAAGGTCGCGGGTTGTTACTGCGGAAGCCACGTTGGAGGATCTTGGTCTTAATGTAACGTCTACCACGGACGTTTGCCTGACTTAGGCGCTGTTGTGACGTGGGTTCCCTCGGGGGTAAAATCTGTGTGTATCCGCTAGTGGGAAGACTGCGGGATGAGGTTGATACGTGCCGGTGGAGTCTCTATACGTGTAGAGAGTTTCTTCTACGGGGACCCCTGCGGGCGGGCTTGGGACAGTATGGACGTATTCCCACTGGAGGTTGTCGACAATGTAGTAGCAATGAGTCGGACGGGCGGTCCGGGCGTTGAGATATTCAAAGACGAGGTGGCACATAGTTCCGGGCGGGTAAGGCACAATCGGCGAATCTACCATTCACGAAGGAAGATGGAGATAGTGTCATGGGGATCCCCCTTGGTCTCGAAGGGATATGCCGGAGCTAGTTCACTTAAGGGCAACTGCGAACCCTTAGCACAGAAGACGAGTCAGAAAGTGGTATTCGAAGAAGACCAAGATGGGGATCCTGGTCTGGGATACTACAAGCTTAAATACACGTAAGGGAGTTAGTTCCAACTCCGCTCGAACTTGTAAGTAGCCAATAGCGTAAGTAGCGTACTCTAATAATAGAATGCGCAGTCGTCGTCGTAATCCACAACACGTACAACAATAGAGTCATCAGTCAGCAGGCGTAATCGTCAGTACGTACAACAATAGAGGTCACCAGTCAGCCGAGACACGAGGCCACAAGATCCGAAGTCCATGACACATTACATCTGTCGTACCGAGTCATCGCGGATACGTCAGAGTCCACGACCGGGCCGGGCAGTCCGAGAACGAAACGCAACAAGAAGGCAATCCCAGACATGGAGGTCGGAATTTGAGAGATGGTGAGCGAGGTGCGTAGGCTCAAAGACGAGTAGAAGGAAGTGGTATTTAGAAGAAAACCAAGATGGCTTGTCTTGGTCTTCACGCTCCACTATTTATACAGATGAAGGGGTAGTTTTAAAACTCCCCTGTGAGACTTGTACCCTATAGCGTAAGTAGCTCAAACCCTACTACAGCTATCCTAGTAATGAGTCATGCTAGCAATCACATGCTAGCACGACGTGCTGACTGATCTAAGTCCATGACTAATTCCTACTTACTATTGTAGTCATAACCGTATAGTAAGAGTCCACTTCGCACTTCGTAAAGTCCATCCGTTACACTTCATCTCACGCCAGCCCCACCATCCCCATCTGGATAGAACCATCCCCACTAGAACCAGATCAACCAGAAGCGTTCCCAACCCCAATACCACCCATCAGAGTACCTTCACCAGTTCAACCACCACAGAACTCCAACAACGATCAAGCAGCACCCACCATGTCTACAACAACCACCCCAGCCGCCCCACACACCAGTGCCAGTGGAGGACTCAAAGGAGTAGCACCTACTGCCTTCACCGGAAACAGAACAGAGAGTAGCCAGTTCAAAAGAGAACTACTACGATACATCAAGTTAAATAGCGAACATGAGCTCATCAAGCAACCCTATTCACGAGTCCTGTTCGCCCTCACACTATTCAAGGGACCTGGAGTACAACTATGGGTCAATCAAACAGAAGACAACATGGAAGCGGCACTAGCAGACCGTACCAAAACCCTCACCAAAGACAGTGAAGACCTATGGGATGGATTCACCAGAACCTTTGACAGGGATTGGACCGACACCTTGAACAAAGAAAGAGCTTACCAAAAGCTGATCAACCTAAAGATGCAAGGCGGAGCACTAGACAATTACATCCTCGATTCAAAAACCTTGCAGGAATAGCAGGATGGGATAGAAATGCACCAGGAACAATAGAGTTCTTCAAAAGAGGCCTACCAACAGGCGCATATTGTGCTTGCCTCATGAGGACCACCATACCAAACACCATGGACGAATGGCAAGCTGCTGCCAGAGCAGAACACCAACGATGGCAGCTCCTGAAGTCAGGACCAGGAACTAGAAACACTGGCCCCACACAAAGCATAAGCCACAACCAAAACTGAACCAGAAGGGACCCCAATGCCATGGATGTCGACGCCATGACCACTACACCCTTCAAGAAACTCACTGAAGAAGAAAAGAAGACGCTCATGAAGGAGGGACGCTGCTTCAAGTGCAGACAACAAGGGCACATGGCCAGAAACTGCCAACACCAAAACACTCCAAGTCAGACAAAAGCCCGAGCCACAGACACCCATGAAGCAGACACAGCACCCCCCTACACCCAAGAAGCGAGCACATCATCAGTGTCAGTTGCCACAACAGAAGACAAAGTCTGACAAGCCTATGCACTCATTCAAGGCATGTCAGAAGAGGAAAAGAGACGTTACTATGCCCTTGACCAGGATTTTTGTGATGCCGACCTATAAGAGCTGATAGGAAGGCTGATTCAATGTATAGTGTTCACGATAGTGCCATGACAATCCAAGTCCTTGTTTGCCTATACTACAAAGAAGCTCAAGTGAATGCGCTCCTAGACAGTGGAGCTACAGACAACCTCATAGACTGAAACCTGATCCAGAAACTAGGACTAGGAACCACACCCCTACAACCCCCAATGATAGTCCAAAACATAGATGGATCACTAAACAAAGATGGCACCATAACAGAAAAGTGCCAACTATGGATAAAAAGAGGAGAAAAGGAAACTGTGTTCCAATTCTTCGTGACCAGTCTAGGAGAAGATAGAATGATATTTGGCTACCCATGGTTTGAACAAGAAAACCCAGTCATCGACTGGAAGAAACAAGAATTAAAAGGAGAGCCTGTCACTATCTTAACTGGAGGATATCGCTTTAGAAGAAAGCGACACCAAGAAGCAAAAATTGCAACAACTACCACAACCTTTGACCCAGTAAAAGAAACGGAAATACCAGAAGAATACCAACTCCACCATAAAGTATTCTCTGATGAAGAAGCACAACGCTTCCCCCCAGAAAGAGAAGAAGATCACCCCATCACACTGCACCCAGACGCACCTAATAAAATCAACTGTAAAATATACCCACTCCCCCCCCAAGAAGACAAAGCATTAAAAGTGTACCTAGAAGAAAACCTAGCCAAAGGATACATCTACAAAGGAAGCTCCTCCTATGCGTCATCCTTCTTCTTCAGAAAGAAAACAGACAGAGGGCTGCACCCCATCCTCAACTATAGACCCCTAAATGCATGGACAGTAAAGGACACTTACCCCCTGCCGCTCATATCCAATATCCTAACAAACCTACATGGGAAGACACTGTTCTCCAAGTTCAACATCAGGTGGGGGTACCATGACATCCGCATCAAGGAAGAAGACCAATGGAAAGTGGCCTTCAAAACACCTAGGGGATTGTTCATACCCAGAGTTATGACCTTTGGCCTCACAAACGCACCAGTGTCGCGGTCAGGACTTTACGGACTGACAGTACAATACGGAGATGAAGTGGACTCTTACTATATGGTTATGACTACAATAGTAAGTAGAAATTAGTCATGGACTTAGTCACCACACATCGTACTAGCATGTGATTGCTAGTATGACTCATTACTAGGATAGCGGTAGTAGGGTTTGAGCTACTTACACTACAGGATATTGGACTCATAGAGGAGCTTTAAAGCTGCCTCTTATATGTATAAATAGTGGCCTTAGAAGACCAAGACATGCCATCTTGGTCTTCTTCCTAATACCACTTGTCTCCTCTCATCTTCAGGCCTTCAGGCCTTGTCCTTCTACTTCCCTTGACCTTCAAGTCTAAGGCCGTCACTATTTCGCTTCACCAAGTCCTCATAACTTTGGTCTTGGTCCTCAAGGCTCTTTGGATTGCCTTAGTAGTCTTCCAAGGAATCCTACGGACCTACATACGTTGTTGTGAAACTCACTAAGTTGTGGATGCCTCTGTATGAGTCCAAGTTGGACTAAACGCCGTGGTAGTGTTACAACCAGCCACCTTTGCAAGAACAATGAGCAGAATACTTTGACCACTCATGGACAAGTACCCAAAAGAGTTGTTTGTCTACATGGACGACATCTTAATAGCCACAGAAGAAGACACCACGTGCCACAGACAGATTGTCCACGAGTTCCTAGAAATATGCGAAAAGGAATCCTATTTCCTCAAAGCATCCAAGTGTGTATTCGAACAAAGAAAGATCCACTACCTAGGAATTGTCACGGATGGATCAAACGTCAAAATAGACCCAAAGAAGGTAGAGGGACTGAAAGAATGGCCAAGAGACATCAAATTGGTCAAACAAGCAAGAAGCATACTAGGGACACTAAGCTACCAGTGCCCCTTCATCCCCAACTTTGCCCACTTAGCAAGGACTATCACAGACACAATAAAAACAAAGGAAGGCCCGTTTAAATGGACAGAAGAGGCAAAAGAAGCCCTAGAGACCCTCATTGCACTTGTATGCGAAGACCCAGTCCTGTGCCAACCAGACATGAACAAACCCTTTGAACTAGAAGTGGATGCCTCCACTTTTGCCACAGCAGTGATCCTCACACAGAAGGATGACAGAAACAAACCCCAAGCAATAGGCTACTTCTCAAAGTCCTTCTCAGAAGCAGAGCGCAATTATGACATCCATGATAGAGAACTCTTAGTGGTTATCTGAGGTCTAGAACACTGGAGACACCTACTCCTGGGATCACCCCATGAAATCACAGTGTTTACAGACCACAAGAACCTAGAATATTACCGACACCCTTGTCAAATCATGTAACGTTACCACAGGAACGTTATGTGCGACATGCACGTCACTAAGTCACTCAGGCTGAGGTAACGGGATGCGGGATGGTTGGTTAAGACCAAGTTTGGTGATGAATAAGCACCACGTGGCCTCCTCGGGCACGTGGGTGATAGTCGGGTCGTTCAGGGATTCAAGCGCAAAGGCGAATCAAAGTCGTGCTCAAGCGAAACAGTGAGCGTAAAGTCGTTCGTGGATTGACAGCAATGTGGTATTACACAAGAAGTCAAGTCTACCATACAAGCTAGGTAGCGTGTGACTTATATACTAGTACAGGATGTTTGTACGCAACAAACATATGGTGCGATATAAGGGTTCTGAGTAAAAACAGAACAAAGGCGTAACTATAGTGGGAAACATGGTGATTGCGCGGGGTCATGTGCGAGTCAACTGAGCCCGGAGCGCCGTGAACTTTAATATACAGGGAAGAAGGCGTAAAGGCGTATCGTGCGGCGAAGAGATCATCAGAAATGGTTGGGCGCATGGGGAGTTAGAAGCATAGCAAGGTGGGGTAGGGGAGTAAGAAGCGAGGGACGGAAGCGTCCAAGAGAAAAGAAGGGAAAATCGTAACAAATCAACAGGCGAGTCGCAAGATACATTCCCAGACTGGCAGACTATCACATCAAACTCCACCACAAACCCGGAGCCCAGAACCATGCAGATGCCCTATCTAGATGCCCAGATCATGACACAGGGGAAGAAGACAACAGCAACATAACAGTCCTAACCCCAACCATCTTTGCAAACTCCATACTCTCCATAAGGATAGATGACTGTGTCATGGCACACCAATTGGACCACCCAGACACTCTTAACGAATGGGCTGCCCCCTTTCAACTGGTGAAATATGGAAAGTACTGGTGGAAAGGCAGCAAACTTGTGGTTGTGGACAACACACCACTAAAGAGGGGGGTAATTTCCCTGTTTCACGACACAAAGACCACAGGACACCCCGGAATAACAAAGACCCTTTGGATAGTGTCACAAGACTTCTGGTGGCCAAACATGAAAGAAGACATATCCACATATGTAAAAGGGTGTGCCACCTGCCAAGCAAACAAGAACTTCCCTGGAAACCCGGAACCCCCAATATTCCCCATTAAGACAAACCCAGAAGCCCTCCCCTTTGAAACTATTGCTCTAGATTTCATCACAAAGTTACCACAATCAGAAGGACATGACACCATTCTCACCATCACAGATCATGACTGTTCTAAGGCTGCCTTCTTTATCCCATGCAATGAAACAATTGATGCAGAAGGAGTAGCAAAACTATATGCCAAGACAGTGTTACCACACTATGGCCTACCAAGAAGGGTCATCTCCGATAGAGACCCTAGATTCACAGCAAAGTTCATCAAAGAACTATGCAGAGTGCTTGACATTGAACAAAACATAAGCTCCACATACCACCCCCAAACAGATGAACAATCAGAACAAACAAACCAGTGGTTAGAACAGTACCTCCAGATGTTCATAAACCACCAACAAGACAACTGGACAGAGCTGCTACCACTAGCACAATACACCCACAACTCCTGGCCAAGCACAACCACAAAGAAAGCACCCTACAAACTAATTCTGGGGTACATCCCAAGGATACACCAACCAGAAAGAATAGCAACCGTCCCAGGAACACAAAAAAGGCTAGAACAAATCCAAGAAGCCAGAAGAGCAGCACAAGCAGCAATCACCCATGCCCAGTCACTCTACAAAGACTCCCCTTGTTTCCAACAATATACTGAAGGAGATACAGTGTGGCTTGATGCCAAGAACTTGAAGACAATGCACCCCAGTTTCAAACTGTCCCCAAAAAGATATGGACCCTTCAGAATCACAAAAAGAATCTCTGCTACTACATATGCCCTAAAACTTCCCCATCAGTGGAGGATCCACCCAGTATTCCATGCATCACTTCTCATGCCACACAAAGAAACATCCATACATGGCAAAAGCTTTACGGAACCTCCCCCAGATCTGATAGAAGGAGAACAAGAGTGGGAAATCAAAAAGATACTAGAAACAAGACACCACAGGAACCAATTACAGTTCCTGATCAAGTGGAAGGGATACTCTGATGCACATAACAGTTGGGAACCGGAGAAGAACCTCAATGCCCCAGAACTTATTCAGGAACACTTTGAGCGCAACCCCAGAAATGAGGGAGCAAAGAAATGGTTAAAACGAAAAGAAGTAGTTGTACAAACAGTCACCACACTTCCCACTCGCTCAAACACAATGCCCTCTCGCTCCTCCTCTGTAGAACACCTCGTTGCTTGTGCCATGGAAAGAGGCTCCTTTGATGAGACCCCATCTGTCTCCTCCTCAGACGATTCCCCCCAGCGCATGCATTCCTTGTCTCCTACTGTTCACCACCCTCAGCCCATCGACCCCACTATGCCAAGCGTCATAGAAACAGAAGAAGGAGCAGTTCTCTGTGTCCCTCCCCCAGGATTCACTGCTCCTCCCACTCCAGAAGTCCAGCGTGCCAACACCTCTCCCCCAGACCCCAGAAATGCTATCCTCAGGATCAGGGAAATCATCAATGACCCAGCAATGGACGCTCTACCTATCAACTATGATAGGATGCACATCCAGGAGAATGATGATGACCCAGGATTCCCTTTCTTTGTCAATGACCCCTGGAGCACTTGCTATGTGCATTTCCTCATCCCAGACGACACCAACCCCTCCTCCTTCCAACACAAAGATGCCAAGTACATCTGGATCAGCAACAACAAAGAAGATGCCATTGGTACCTTAGGCAAAGACCTCCCTCACTATGGACTACCCCTCTTGTAACGTCTACCATGGACGTTGGCCTGACTTAGGCGTCGGTGTAATGTGGGTTCCCTTCTGGTCGAAAGCGATGGTTATCGGGAGAGTCGGGGAATACTGCAGGATGTCGCTGGTAGGCTCCAAGGTGGTCTCAGTAAGTATACAGCAGGAGGTCAAGCGGAATGTTTGGGGGAATAGTCGGGACTTTATGGATGTACCTCCAACTGGGATGGTCGACGATGTAGTAACTCTTGTAGGGCCTCGCGGTTCGAGAGTTGAGATATTCGAAGACGAGATGACATGTAGTACCAGGGGGGTAAGAGACGGTCGGCGTATCTACCATTCACGGGGGAACTGGGGATCAAGGTCACGGGGATCCCTTCTTGGTCTAAGGGATATGCCGGAGCTAGTTCACTTAAGAGTCGAGTAGACCCTTAGCACAATAGACGAGTTAAGAAGTGGTATTCAAAGAAGACCAAGATGGGGATCCTGGTCCATAATACTAAGAGCTTAAATACACGTAAGGGAGTCAGTTCTAACTCCGCTCGAACTTGTATGTAGCCAATAGCGTAAGTAGTGTAAATCCTAGGATCGGGATCCTAGGAATCAGTCATCCACAACGTAATACTGGTATCGTACAACAATAAAACTCGGAGAGAGGTGCATAAGACATATCATGTACAACAATAGAAACCATCAGTCAGCCGGAACACGAGGCAACAAGATCCGAAGTCCATGACACATTACTCCTGACATATCGAGTCATCGCGAATACGTCAGAGTTCACAACCGGGCCAGGCAGTCCGAGAACAGAACGTAACACCTCTTCCTCCTCCCTCAGGACAATGACCCAGAAAATCCAGCACCCCCCATCTCTCCAGCACAGATGGAGAACTTAAAAGAGGGCCATGCTCTAGCTGCCAAAGTAGATGAGGTACTAGAAGACCTGAACAATGACCGCCTCACTGCCAAGGTCCACCGAGTCTGCAGACTCTTGCGGAACCAAGAGGCCATCCAGAAACAGGTGAATGACCTGTACAACACAATGGCCCCCCTCAAGAGACACCTATTAGACATCAATATGCAACTAACAAGTGCTAGGTGACACCTCCAAGAACACAAAGCACTGGTTCGCATATCTGACCGGTGGAACATCCTCCACCCTCCTTCACCTCCTTCTCCACCGGTGTTACGTTTCGTTCTCGGATTGCCCGGCCCGGTTGTGAACTCTGACGTACTCGCAATGACTCGGTACGTTAGCAGTAATATGTCATGGACTTCGGATTAGGTTGCCTCGTGTTTGGATGACTGATGCTCGCTATTGTTGTACGTGATCATGATTTGACTCGCTGACTGATACTCTATTGTTGTACGTGTTTCGGATTACGATGGTGACTGCGCATTCTATTATTAGAGTACGCTACTTACGCTATTGGCTACCTACGAGTTTGAGCGGAGCTGGAACTAGCTCCCTTACTTGTATTTAAGTTCACAGTAGTACGGACCAGGATCCCCATCTTGGTCTTCTTCGAATACCACCACTTCCACTCGTCTTCTGTACTAGGGACTCGCAGTGTCCCTAAGTAAGCTAGCTCCGGCATATCCCTCTACAACCAAGAAGGGATCCCCGTGACCGTATCTCCATCTTCCCTTGTGAATGGTAGATCATCCGACCGTGATTTACCCGCCTGGTACCACGTGTCATCTCGTCTTCGAGTATCTCAACTCCCGCACCGCTCGTCCAACTCATTGCTATTACATTGTCGACAACCTCGACTGGGAGTATATCCGCAAAGTCCCCAGTCCTCCCCCGAACGTTCCCTTAGAAGAGACGTTGTACACCTATAGGGATTCTACAGGCACGTATTGGCCCCATCCCACAGTCTTTCCCGGGCACTCGGACAACCACAGGTTTTATCCCCGAGGGAACCCACGTTACAACAGCGTCTAAGTCAGACAGACGTCCATGGTAGACGTTACAACCGGTGCCCACACTCCACATCGCCCCATCACCAGGCCTCCTCCACTTCCACACTATGCCACAGCTCCATGATGAACCTGAGGGACCTAGCCCTTCGGGAGAAAGGAAGAAGAAGCACAAGTACAAGAACGGCACCATCAAGCTCTGCTTCAGATGTCAATCGGAAGACCACCTCTCCTTTGCCTGCCCCTGCAAACGAAGGTACTGCTGGAGGTGCTCAAGCACAGACCACTTTGCCTACCAGTGCCTTTGGCCAGCCCCAGAAGAGCGTACTAAGTGGTGTGGCAAGTGTCAGACCAGCAATACCCACAAAGAAATCAAGTGCCCCAAGTATGAGCTTTGTCAATGCTGTGGGACCTATGGCCCCTTCAATTTCCTTCACACTCATCATTGTCAATCCCCTCAAAGCCCTACCCCTTACAACGATAGGGACACTGATGTATACAACCTTGTAGACTTCGAAGCACTCTAGGAAGAGTTGACTTAGAGAGGGGCTCATGTTATGATCCAATGCTTCAGACTTTCTCTGTGTGTGACTTTTGTTATCCTGTTTCACTTCACTCCATTTGTCTTTTATTTTGTTACCAAAGGGGCTATCCATGTTAGCCACCCTAGAGTCCGCTTCTACATCAGTGCCTTGACTTGTTTTGGCTCTTTACTTCTGTGTGGACCTGTGTTCATGTTGTTTGGAACCTTGTCCTATTTAAAGCTGTACTTTACACTGTAGGAAGCCAGACTTGGCTTCGTTTGCAATCTAGCAACCTTGCCTTCACTCTTTAGTGTGACTCAGCCTTTTCCCTTCTTCTTGTGCATCCCCTACCTCTGTCCCTAACCTGGACACCCTCACAGTCTTTGCAGTTGAACTATATCAACATGTCACACCTGTTAGACTCTGTGTACTTGCAAGACTGAGTGTAGAGAAGTGTCAGACACTTAGGGCGAGGAGCCCTAACTACAGAGTAGTGGCACATATCGTGCCACACCCCAGACCACTCGTATTTCATAGCAATAAGACAATAGACGTCTTCGCTTGATACTTGTGAGATATCGAACCCCTTGAACCCATGTCCCTGCTAGGATGTAACAGCATCACAGTACCACTATGATCATTGTGTTCCCTTACAAGTATTTCACCTGTACTGTAACACCTATGACTGATCCTATTGGTTGTGACCCCGTTGCAGTTCCCTAATAACAACAGTGTGAATTCCATACAACCAACACAACAACAATATATTATACACAGTTATGACATGCACTTTTCTTTCTGCCTGTAACACTTGTGAAAGGTGATGTCGATTGTAATGGAATCATGGTGGCCCTATGATTGTGACATGCTAGACACGGTGGCAGCACTATGCCTCTATCTCACCTTCAAGTTCTCAGGCTCACGGACACTGTCGAGTGCGTACTTGCATCCCCTGTAACGTCTACCACGGACGTTTGTCTGACTTAGACGCTGTTGTAACGTGGGTTCCCTCTTGGATAGCATCAGTGGTTGTCCGGAGAGTTGGGGGATACCACGGGGTGTCGTTGATACGCTCCCGTAGAGTCGCGGTACGTGTATAGGGGGAGGTCAAGGGGTGCACCGGGAGGTGGGCAGGGAACTTTACGAATATACCTCCACAAAGGGTTGTCAACGATGTAATAGCAATGGGTGGGTCGAGCGGTACGAGCGTTAAGATACTCGAAGACGAGATGGCATGTGGTATTCGGCGGATACGTCACGGCTGGCAAGTCTACCATTCACAAGGGAACTGGAGATGGAGTCACGGGGATCCCCTTTGGTCACAAAGGGATATACCGGAGCTAGCTCACTTAGGGACACTGCGAGTCCCTAGCACAGAAGACGAGTGGAGAGTGGTAATTCGAAGAAGACCAAGATGGGGATCCTGGTCCATAGTACTACGAGCTTAAATACACATAAGGGAGTCAGTTCTAGCTCCGCTCAAACTCATATGTAGCCAATAGCGTAAGTAGCGTAAATCCTAGGACAGGGATCCTAGGAATCGGTCATCCACAACGTAATACCAGTATCGTACAACAATAGAACTCGGAAGCGAATGCATAAGACATATCACGTACAACAATAAGAATCATCAGTCAGCCGGAACACGAGGCAACAAGATCCGAAGTCCATGACACATTACTACTGACATACCGAGTCATCACGAATACGTCAGAGTCCATGACCGGGCCAGGCAGTCCGAGAACGGAACGTAACATCACCCCCTTTTCAGGATCAAGCCCCAGCTTGACTGTGCATGACCGCGAGGGGGTTGGTGCCGACTTCGCGCAGGGCTCTGATCTGGGCTATCTCCTCAGCGTCTTCTTCGGCTCGGGGTCCTCAGTGGAGTGAGGCTCGTTCGTTCTTGATGCGATCCACCGCGTGAGCCCATTGGAGTCAGGCGACGCACCTGTTCCTCTCGATCTTGATGCGCTCCAGCTTCATCTGCTCCACCGCTACTCGGTGCTGTTGAGCGTGCCAACCGAGGGTCATACACCGATACCGGTGCACTTCGGCTACGAGAGTCGCGTCCTTCATGTGGAGGAGCGCCTGGTTGACCGAGTCGACTAGTCCTGCGTCGGAGAGCAGGAATGTGAGGTCGTCGTCGGAGTAAGTGGGGGTAGGGGACTGCTCGTTGTAGTACGGGGTGACATGCACGGGCTTCCCGTACTGCTGGTTGCACCCGTTGCGGAAGGCCAGTACGAAGGGGTCGGCGGTGAGGATGAGTTGAGTAAAACGGGCTGGCCAAAGACGTTCTTGAGCGTCTCGTATCTGAAAAGGGATATAATGGACTCCCCTGTTGTATTGGTACCCCCTGGGTGGGGGTGTCTCCGGCTGATCTTCAGCCTCCTGCATAGGTTCCTCCGTTTGATCTGCACGAAGCGTGGATGGATGTGTCGCCGGTAGTGTGATAGCTTCCCCAGTGGGTCCGCATAGCGGGGGGGTTTCCGAGTGTGTCGTGGTGAGATGGGTGGCGTAACATAAATACTGATGCGCCTCAAGACGTTCGGCTGGGTCGTACAGATCCCCACCCTCGTCGGGCCCTGGCGGAGTCGCTGGTCGACTGGGTACGTAACCCTGTTCATCACCTGCTGGAGTAGGCGCTCTGGTCGGGACGTAGTTGCTTCCGAGGCGGCTGGGCTGATTGGTCTCGGAATAAAGAGTGGGGGACGGCGAAGGAACTCGGGATGACGGGGTGGAAGGAGGACAATCTCCTCGTTGGTAAAGGGTGAGGGTAGATGACAGGGGTGACGGTGGCATGGACTGTACTCGGTAAGGTGCGGATAATTCGGTGTTGACGACATAGCGAAAGTTGACTGGGGAGGATGGGCGCATGAGTACTAGTGGTAATGGGAGGAGGGAATGGGGACATCTCTTGGGATTTCCCCGCGTTTATATGTACTTCGCAAGCGGGGTTGGAATCTTTGAATTCCTGAATTGCGTCATCTGCAAATACGTCATCCTTGTCGACCCACTGGTTGTCCGAGTCTGGGTATCCCTTCCATTTGACCAAATATTGCAATTTGCGACTTCTGCCAAATCGCCGAGAGTCTAGAATCTTCTCGACTTCGTACTCCTCTTCGCTGCCCACTAGATCTGGTGGTGGGCGCTGATAATTGGGTCCGTGCGTGGGTGTTTTGCGATAAGGCGTGAGAAGGTCCACATGGAACACTGGGTGAATCTGCCACTGCATGGGAAGTTCTAGGCGGTAGTTGACTGTGGACATCACCTGAATGACTTTAAAAGGACCGTGGCGTCGCGCCGCTAGTTTCGCTGTTGGTTGATGCGTGCGTAAGTGGCATCCTTCTAGCCATACTTGATCTCCTATCTGGAACTTGGGCGTATCTTTGGCCTTGATCCACCCCTGCTGCGCTTTGATCATCAATGACTGCACACGCTGGCAGAGTTCCTTGAATTGTTTGACCCTGAGCGCCACCTGCGGGATTGGTGACGGTCAATCAGTCCAATCGGCACAAGGGTTGTATCCCATGAGGAGCTGAAACGGGGATTCTTTAGTGGTTTCACTGGGCCAGTTATTGTGCGTGAACTCAGCCATTGGGAGGTAGTGAATCCAGTCGTCCTGTTGTTCATTAACCCAGAACCGCAAGTATTGTTCTAACCACTGGTTGGTGCGTTCGGATTGTCCATCCGTGCGTGGGTGGTAAGCCGTTGAGATATTCTGTTCGATCCCAAGGATTTTGCATAGTTCGCGTGTGAACTTTGACACGAATCGTGGATCTTGGTCACTGATTATTTTGCCAGGTAATCCAAATCGGGGGAAGACGTGTTTTACGTACAGGGCGGCAGTTCCTTCGGCCGATATTTCTTCTTGGCAGGGGATGAACAGGGACATCTTTGTGCAGTCATGATCCGTTATCGTGAGGATCGTATCACAGTTCTGTGCCACAGGGAGTTTAGTGATGAAATCAAGGGCGATGGTTTCAAACGGCATAGCTTCGGGTTTTGGGAATATTGGGCGCAGTGGCGCTTTGATGGCCCTGGTGTTGACCTTGATCCTCTGGCAATTGGCGCAACCTTTGACGTAGTCCATGACTTCTTGACGCAGTCCAGGCCACCAGTAGTATCGTTCCACGAGTTTGATTGTGCAGCTGATTCCAGGGTGTCCATACACAGGGGGGTTGTGGTGCGTTTTGATGATTTCACGTTTCTCATAGATGCCTCCAGTAACCGCGTGTCTCCCGTCTTTGTACCATGTGCCTTCGATCAATTTGAGACCGTGTGAGTCCACCCATGGGCATATCTTGTCGTCGTCTTGCATGTATATCAGGTTGACCTTTTCCATTTCTTGCACTAATATGGTGGCATTGATTCGAAGTGGGTCTTCCGTGGTGTCCAATGAGGTTGCCCTGACGAAGACTTCATCTGGTAGTACCGTGACATGTTCGTTGTCCCCTTCTCCTTGATCGTAGTCTGGGCGTCTAGATAGGGCGTCGGCTCTTCCATTTGCCATTCCCTTGATATGGTGAATCTCGATGTCATATTCAGAGAGTTCTAGTACTTCCCGGGCTACTTGGCGGCTTATCTTTTGTGGGGAGCGCCAATATTGTAGGTTCATGTGATCCGAAAACACTTTGATCTTTGGGGGGATCCTGCTAGGTAATGGCGCCAGTTCCGGAGTGCTTTGACAATTGCCAGGAGTTCTAGGTCATAGATGTCGTAATTCCGTTCCGTGGCGCTGAGAGTGTTTGAGTAGTATGTGATGGGGTGCCTTTTGCCGTCTCTTTTGCGCTGGAGCAGTACTGCTCCTACTGCAAATCCTGATGCGTCTACTTCCAACTCGAATTGGTCTTCCAGGTTGGCGTGTGCGAGTACTGGTTCTTCCGTGACGAGGTTCTTGATTTTGTCAAAGGCTTCTTGTTCTGCCATTGTCCATGTCCATTCGGTGTCTTTGCGTGTGAGTTTGTTGAGGGGTCGTGCATAGGTGGCAAAATTTTGAATGAAAGTGCGGTAAAAGTTGCAGAAACCTAGGAATGATTGCACCTGTTTGACGTTTTTTGGAGTGGGCCAGTCTTTGATGCCGGAAATTTTGACAGGGTCCATGCGAGTCACCCCCTTTTCAATGATTACCCCCAGGTAATCGATGCTAGGGGCATGGAAGATGCACTTCTCCGGTTTGAGGAATAGGTCGTTTTGTTCCAGTAAGTCCAGTATGTTGTGTACCACGTCAATGTGTGTGTAACGTTACCACAGGAACGTTATGTGCGACGTGCACGTCACTAAGCCACTCAAGCCGAGGTAATGGGATATGAGCTAGTCGGTTAAGACTAAGTTCGATGGTGAATAAGCACCACACGGTCTCCTCAGACACGCAGGTGGTAATCGGGAGTTCTGGGGTTCAAGCGCAAAGGCGAACCAAAGTCGTGCTCAAGCGAAACAGTGAGTGTAAAGTCATTCGTGGATTGACAGCGATGTGGTATTACACAAGAAGTCAAGTCTACCGTACAAGCTAGGTAGTGTGTGACTTATATACTAGTACAGGATGTTTGTACGCAACAAACATATGGCGCGATATAAGGGTTCTGAATGAAAACAGAACAAAGGCATAACTATAGTGGGAAACATGGTGATTGCGCAGGGTCATGTGCGAGTCAGCTGAACCCGGAGTGCCGTGAACTTTGATATACAAGGAAGGAGGCGTAAAGACGTATCGTACGGCGAAAAGATCATCAGAAAGGGTTGGGCGCATAAGGAGCTATGGGCGTAACAAGGTGGGGTGTAGGAGTAGGAAGCGAGGAACGAAAGCGTCCAAGAGAAAGGAAGGGAAAATCGTAACAGTGTGCTTGTTCATTCGACCGTGTTGCGGTGCCAATGTCGTCCATGTATACCCTTATGATCGTTCCCTTCTTCTCGTGATGGGCGATAAGATCTTTACAGATCTCGTTCATCATAGTCTGGAAGGTTGCCGGGGAGTTTGTCAGTCCAAAGAACATTACCGTGGGTTCGAAGAGCCCATATCGCATTTTGAAGGCCACTTTCTCTTGATCCCCTTCTTTGATACGCACGTTGTTGTACCCCCAGCGAATGTCGAGTTTGGTAAATATGAAGTGTTACGTTCCATCCTGAGCCCCGCGCGACCAGTACCGACTCGTGCAGCACGGCCGAGAAGTACCGCAGCGAATAGGTTACAGCCGCCAGAATTGAGGGTATCGACCCCGCAGGAATCCTGCATTACGAACGTGACCCGGGCTGGCAAGCGCCCTGGGAATAGCCGAAGAAAATGTCAAGCGCCCGTCACGTGACCCTGGCATGTGACCCGGCCTAGACCGCACCAGAAGAGTCCAGATGAGCTTGTGCCTGGATTAGAACGTGTGTTATCGATTGTGCCTGGTTTGTGATCCGTTACTGTATTTGTCTTGATTTTCCCATGCCTCGTCCCTGTGGCTTGATGTGCCCATGGACTGTATGTTTCAGCCACCATCAGTGGCGTTGGACATGTGTTTTCCGCAGTTCCGCAGTTTCCGCAGCATTCCTAGGACCGTTGTATTAGGGTTTCAGCTGAGTTCCAATAGCTCCCCTCACGAGTATAAGTAGCACGTAGAAGCGACCTTAGACGGTAGCTTTGACTTCTTGTATCTTCCATACAACCTAGTCCGAGTAGTTCCCCAGTCCCCTCTGCTCTCAATCCATCTCCTCTTCTCTTTGCCCTACGTGCCCTCGGAGGCAGTCCAGCACCACAGCGGCGTCCGTACCCTACACAGACCTCGGAGTTAGTCCCTCTGCTATAGCGGTGTTATCCCCCCCCTCTCTCTCCTCTGTCACGTGATTGATTGATTGAGTGTGCAAGCCCAGCGTATACGAGCGAAGTCATTCCTTTCTTTTACCTTTTCGTTGCTATCTGCGTTCTCCAGATCGTCCGTTTCGGACTCATCATCGACGAGCAAGAACGACAGCAAGCACTAGCTCAAGCGACAGAACAAGAGCGGGTCAACACCAAGGTCGTTAGGAACCCCTGAGGACCGGTCGAGTGTGATCTCCCGAAGTGCGCCCTACGGAGCGTAACATGAAGGCTCTGCTGAGGTCCACGATGAGTTCCGGTATAAGAGGGAGTGGGTATTGGTTGCATATAGTCCATTTGTTGATATTCCAGTAGTCCTGTACGGGGTGTAGCTTTCCGTCCTTCTTTTTGATGAAAAGAATGATGATGCGTACGGGGATTTGGAGGGTCTGATATATCCTTTGCTTAGTTGCTCGTCGATCCATTCTTTCAATGCTTTGTCTTCCGCTTGACTCATTGGGTAGACTTTGCAGTTGATGGTGTCGGGTGCGTCCGGTTTGAAGTCGATGGCGTGGTCCCAAGGTTTCGAGAGGGGGAATCGATTTGATTCTTCTTTGCTGAAAATTTTGACATGTCATTGGTATTCCTCGGGGACGGCCTTTTTCTCAGTGTACTGTTGGGCCTCAATTGCCAGTTCCGTGGCGGTAGTAGCTCGTACTTTTGCTTCTTCTAGCCCACATTCTTGCTGTAGTTCGCATTCAATCTTCTGCTTGTTTGGTAGTAGGAGTTTTTGTACTACTAGTCGAGCGATGACTGGGTCTATGCGTGGTTTGGTGGGGTTGATAGTGCGAAGTACGATTGGATACTCAGCTTCGTTAAGGGTGGCAGATGCCCATTGGATACTAGGTTGGAACGTCGCTAACCATGGGTATCCTAGGATGAGGTCTTCTCCTCCCACGTCGGTGACGAGGAATCTCATGTCCTTCTTGATTCCTTTTGTTTCGACCTCTAGATCCACACAGTGGGTAATCTTGCCCCCCTTGTTGTGTGTGCCGTCAATATTCCAGATCTTTCAATGACGGTCTAATTCTTTGAGGCCTAGCCTCATTCTCCTTGCAAAATCCGGATGGATAAAGTTGTTCGTGGCTCCAGAGTCCACCAATGCTCATTTGTTGGCCATGGCGTAACTTGCGCGCAATGAAACTGGAACATGCATAGATTGATAGCACGTTATGAACACAGAATTACACCGTAGTGCCCTCACCCAGGCCGTCGGGTTCAGGCGCTTTGAAAATCCTCTCGCCCCATTAAGTCCCGAACTACCAGATCCCTGGCTTCTTCGTCAAGGTTTTGAACTCCGTTTATCCAGCTGGTCGCCCGTTCTTGCGGCGTCTCAGTGGTGGCGCGGGCGCCGCGGCTACTGCCGCTGTCGTCTTCAAATTGGATTAGAGGTTCTTCGTGTACGCTTTGCACCTCTTCGATGAAAGCCCCACGTCCTTGGCGTGGTTGCCAGTTCGCGTTGTTGCGCGGGCGGCGGGGCTGGAGGCAGTTACGTTGGAAGTGACCGGGTTTGCCACAGTTGAAGCAGTTGATATTCTTCATGTCGACGACTCCTCTGTTCAGAGGGTGTCCCCCCTGTTGGGTGTAGGGTGGTTTGGCGTAGTCAATTTCCTCGGATCCTGCGAGGTGCGCTCGCACTCTACCGGGAGTGGTGTCCATGGCGTCTGGGTGGTTCCGGAATGCCTGCCATCCTTGACGAGGCTGCTGGGGGCGGTTTGGAGCATTGAACGTTCTGAGAGAAGTGTTGCCTGGCTTACCGGGTCCTGGGGGTTTACGTCCCCCCAAACGCGTCTGCAGATGCATCCATTTGCGCTGCTGTTCCAGGGTGGCTGCCTTCCATTGGGTGTAGGTGTTGGGGCTGTGGAAGTTGTAGGTGTTCTTGTAGAGTTCCACTGGGAGTCCGCTGGTGAACTTGTCGAGGACTAGGGAATCGTTGAAGCGATATCCCGCTTCTCGTACCGCCTTCTCGAATTTGGCGATATAGGAGTCGATGTCTTGTCCCTCCATTCGGAACCCCTTCTGGAGGTCTTGCTGAGTGTGCTCCCTTTCAAGGGTATCGGCGAAGGTGTTGCGGAAGCCCAGTTTGATGGCTTCCCAGATCCATTTGTCGTATGGTCCGTGCTTGGCCTTATACGCCTTGATCCACTTGGTGGTGGATAGGACCCATTCGTTGACGTGTTCTCCTTGGATGTAGGTGAGGAAAATCAGTGCTTTGCGGTAAGGGAGAGTGAACGCAGGGTTATAGTAGTTGGTCTCGACAAACAGTTCCCATTGGGTCAGGAACTGTTGAACTTTGGTGCGGTCTCCAGTGAACACCAGGGGTTCTTTGCCCATGAACTTCTCAAGCTTGGTCCCGGTTGATACATTCGGTCCAGTGAAAAGAGGTCCTCCAGGGTCTCCTCCTCCGTCGTCTCCTCCTCCGCCTCCGCCATGTCCTCCTGGCGGGGGTCCTTCTCCGCGACCTATACGCACGGGTTCCTGGAATGTTGTAGGTTGCTCGGTGATTGTGGTGGTCATGTCTGTAGGGATGGACTCAGCTATTAATCCCAACTGAAGTTCTTCTTCTTCTTCTTGAGCTTCAAGGATACGAATTTCCTCGGGGTTGCTGGTGAGTGATGGGGAAGGTGCGGGTGTCTTAGGTGTAGGTGATCAGACGGGTTCTTCTTCTTGTCTGTCGAGAGGACCCCACTGGTCTCTTGTGGTTACTTCGCTTTGTAGGATGTCGATGTGGAGGCTTGAGCCGGCGGGTCTGACGACTTGTAGTTTGTAGTGGAGTGCGTCCCACTTGAGCTCGGTCCAACAGGTGTGTTCGAAATTGAATTCTACAGGGATAAGTCCTGTAGTGCCGTCTTTGTAAGTATAGGAAACGACGTAGCCTGGGTCTCCTTGTTCAGTCTGCCAAAATGCTTCTTTGAGATATTGCTTGGGGACGTTGCGTTCCCCTCTTCTGTCAATGTGATACGGTTGGAATGGGATCCAAAGATCTCGGGTTGTTACTGCTGTGGAAGCCACGTTGAAGGATCTTGGTCTTAATGTAACGTCTACCATGGACGTTCGTCTGACTTAGATGCTGTTGTAACGTGGGTTCCCTCTTGGATAGCGTTGGTGGTTGTCCGGAGAGTCGGGGAATACCACAGGGTGTCGTTGATATGCTCCCGTAGAGTCGTGGTACGTGTATAGGGGGAGGTCAAGGGGTACACCGGGAGGTGGGCAGGGAACTTTACAAATATACCTCCACAAAGGGTTGTCAACAATGTAATAGCAATGGGTGGGTCGAGCGGTACAAGCGTTGAGATACTCAAAGACGAGATGGCACGTGGTATTCGGCGGATGCATCACAGCTGGCGAGTCTACCATTCACAAGGGAACTGGAGACGGAGTCACGGGGATCCCCCTTTGTCACAAAGGGATATACCGGAGCTAGCTCACTTAGGGACACTGCGGGTCCCTAGCACAGAAGACGAGTGGAGAGTGGTAATTTGAAGAAGACCAAGATGGGGATCCTGGTCCGTAGTACTACGAGCTTAAATACACGTAAGGGAGTCAGTTCTAACTCCGCTCAAACTCGTATGTAGCCAATAGCGTAAGTAGCGTAAATCCTAGGACAGGGATCCTAGGAATCGGTCATCCACAACGTAATACCAGTATTGTACAACAATAGAACTCAGAAGCGAACGCATAAGACATATCACGTACAACAATAAGAATCATCAGTCAGCCGGAACACGAGGCAACAAGATCCGAAGTCCATGACACATTACTACTGACATACCGAGTCATCACGAATATGTCAGAGTCCATGACCGGGCCGGGCAGTCTGAGAACAGAACATAACAAAAGGGGGGTGATGTTACAAATGGATGATTAGGACACTTACTACACGGTTATGACTACAGTAGTAAGCAGTAATTAGTCATGGACTTAGGATCAGTCATCACGTCGTGTTAGCATATGATTGTTAGCATGACTCATTACAAGTACAGCGTTAGTAGGGTTCGAGCTACTTACGCTATAGGATATGGACTTCATAGGGGAGTTTTAAAGCTACCCCTTCATGTGTATAAATAGTGGCTCGTGAAGACCAAGAACGACATCTTGGTCTTCTTCAAATACCACTCGTCTTCTATTCATTCTCCTTTCTAGGGCCTTCACCCCATCTGCCCTTTTGAACCCTCGTATTCCTGACCTTCGTGTCTAGGACGCTGGCACTCTCAAGTCATCAACTCCGAGTTGCTTCCATCTTACTCGGACGAATACTGTGGATCGCCTTAGTCATTTTCTACGGACTTACCGAGACCTTGAAAGAGTCTCTCAGACCTGCTAAGTCGTGAACATCAGTCATACGAGTCCAAGTCAGACTAATGCCGTGGTAGTGTTACACCATGTACTTTTCAGGGTAATCAGCTGAGTACATGAATATTCGGGGGAAAATTTGATGAACAATGTGGTCAGCACAGGTAACAGTAATGCTGTGTTCATAAGTTTTACAGAACTCAGCATCTAATAGAAGCTGCCAGACTCCATGAAATAGTTCACAACAACAGTGGGTAAGGAGTGCTGGCATTGGTGAGACACCATGGCTTTGAACCTCCTCAGCAAAGGAGTTAGGGAGCTATCATAGATAAACAAATTGAGCGTTAAAAAAAAAGTAAATGATCACTCACTGGAGGGACATAGCCGACCACTTGAGCAGAATGTGTAGAGGGCTTGCATCGAGTGTACTTTGACTGATTCCCGAAGTAGGCATAAATCGGCCATGCCTTTGCTTGCCCAAATTGTGCGAGATGTGTGGAGTCAGACCATATCATGAACATGGCTATGACACAAGGATGCACTGGGTTTGGGTGAGAATTGATGAGGTCATGTTCAGCAGCCAAGATCACATCAGAGGTGTATAGCTCTCCCCAGACACGCTCTGGGGGTGTATCACGATAGGGTGGCTGCCAGACTTCCTTGTGGCCATACCAGTGTAGTGCTGTGGAATTTCTTCCCTCTTGAATGGTTTCCAACATGGTCTACATGAGCGAGTGCAGATGTCATGGATAGGGATTTTGTATACAGGAAAGGGATCACGATCGGGGTCCACCTCATCATGTCATTGGCTGCGTGCACGTGCATTTGCCTCCATATGGCATGAGGCTGCTGTCGGCTTCTTCCCAGTTGGGACCTCAATGATGATAGTATTGCGTTGCCATCCATTGCCACCCCATGGTGACTGAATGTCCATGGCTATTTTGTTCTCTATTGCTGTGAAGTCAACACCATCCAGTTGCTTACTCTCAAAGTGTTGGTCAAGGAGCACTTTTGCCATGGAAGCCCAGTTTGAGGAAGAGACAACCCCTTGCATCTGCCTCCAGGTGAGGTTGAATAAAAATGAACTGATATTTGGATAAGGGTAAATAATGTCAGAGACTTCCCTGTCAGAATTCGGACATGTTGGAGAGGAGTCCATGGTGGGGGGTCTCCGCCTATCTTCAGAGGCGGTGATAGCCATAGGTTGCTGGTATTTTTGTACAAGGCTGAACTGATTTGCAGGCATGGTAGTGAAATGGGGGAAATCTTCAATGGGAGACTCGTGTCTGTCATCACCATCAACAGGAGAAGATCATCCGTTGTTACTGGCAGCGCTGGATGATGGGGGTTCAACCAGGGTGTTGATAAGTGTTGAGCGGGCAGCACTAACAGTGAGATAAGGATAGCAAGAAGCTAAGGACAGAAAAGAAACTTCAGAGGTAGAAGAAACTCTATTAGCAGCGCTACACACCTAAGGACAGAAAAGTACTAAACTAGTGTCAGCGTAAGGTAGAGAGGCTTAGTAGAGAAGGGACTTACACTTCAGAGGTAGAAGAAACTCTGAAGTGTATGAGCGAAAACAGCAGTCCTTTTATACAGGATGCTTAGCTAATAATGGTCTGTGCGCACTGGTGATCCAAACAAAATACACCTGGTCTGTGCGCCAGAGGGAGAAATGCCATTGGAGGGCAAAGAACAATAGAACCACCTAAAGTGGTTAAGTCCGGTATCTTAACAATAAGAACAATAAGAACCTAATAAGGATCTAAATAATAAAGATAAACAGTAACCGGTCTGTATGAGTCCAGAAGTCCAAAATCTAACCATAAGGGTCAGATACCGTATAAGGCAGGGAATGACTCAATCATATCCCACGAGACATGTGACTTGAATCAGTCACGTCTCAACATCCCTCCATGATAGAGGCAGTCCATTTGGAGATAAGAATAGGTGGTAGATGGTGATGAGAGCGTGTGTCAAGTTTCAACATTGTGCAAGAGTCTACAGGAGTTCGGGATTGAGATCCCTAGATCACCTTGACTTAAAGTGTCATAAAGGACAACTTTTTGAAGTCTAGGGAATACTCCATATAATACAGAGAGAAAGGACACTCTTCTGCAGAGATAAGACACATCTTATTCTGCCTTGACACTTCATTGACAACCTTATAAAACAGGTTCATCAACCCAAATTTCTGATAGATGTGGATCTTATCCACAATCTATTCTCTCCAAATCTACACAAACCCAACATCATTAACCAGCTTCTCGAAGGTTTCTCTTGGTAGGGACTTGGTGAGTCCATCTGCTACCATGTCCTTCGTGGGGGTGCATATCAGGTCTATGACCTTGTTTTCTACATATTCCCTTACAGCATGGTGTTTGATGGGGATGTGTTTGGATCGTCTCCCTGTGACTGGATTTAGGGCTAAGTCTACAGCACCCTTATTGTCACAGTGAAGAGGTATGGGGGAGGACACCTCGTACCCCAATTCCTCTAGGAATGTCCTATACCACTGAGCTTGGTTTGCAGCCTCAGCGAGGCTCATGTACTCAGCTTCTGTGGTGGACTGGGCAACTGTCTTTTGCTTTCTGGTACACCAAGAGATGGCGCCATGTGCAAGTAGATAGACATAGCCCAAAGTGGAGTGGCAATCTTCCTGATCTCCCCAGGAAGAGTCGCAGTAGCCATGAAGGCCTTCTCCACCATTCCCTCCAGCATAGCGCAACGATAAGTCCTTTGTAGTATTAAGGTATGCCAGTACATATTTGGCAAGGCGCAGATGCTGCTGAGAGGGGTTGGAAGCAAATTGGCTAAGGCGCGCAACAGTGAATGAGATATCAGGTCTGCTTCCAATCTGTGCATACAGCAGAGACCCAATTATCTGTTGATACTTCTTTATCTCATGTTACGTTTCATACTTGGACTGCTCGGCCCGGTTGTGAACTCTGACGTACTCGTGATGACTCGGTATGTCAGTAGTAATGTGTCATGGACTTCAGATCTTATCCGCCTCGTGTCTCGGCTGACTGATGACTTCTATTGTTGTACGTGGTGTGTGTTACACGTTCTCCCCGAGTTCTATTGTTGTACGATATCAGTATCACGTTGTGGAGGACTGATTCCTAGGATCCCTATCCTAGGATCTACGGTACTTACGCTATTGGCTACCTACAAGTTCAAGCGGAGCTAGAACTGGCTCCCTTACGTGTATTTAAGCTCGTAGTACTACGGACCAGGATCCCCATCTTGGTCTTCTTCGAATACTACCACCTCTACTCATCTACTGTGCTAGGGACTTGCAAAGTCCTTAAGTGAACTAGCTCTGGCATATCCCTTCGAGACCAAGAGGGATCCCCGTGACCTTTACTCCGCAGTTCCCTCGTGAATGGTGGATACGCCGACCGTTACTTACCCGCCTGGTACTACGTGTCATCTCGTCTTCGAATATCTCAACTCCCGAGTTGCGAGACCCTACAAGTGCTACTACATCGTCGATCACCCCAGTTGGAGGTACATTTGTAAAGTCCCTTTTCCACCTCTGAACGTCCCGCTCGACCTCCCCCTCTATACGTATCGAGATCATCTTGGTGCCTACCAGCAACATCCCACAGTCTTTCCTGACTCCCCAGATAACCACCACTTTCGCCCAGAGGGGAACCCACGTTACACAGACGCCTAAGTCAGGCCAACGTCCGTGGTAGACGTTACATTAAGACCAAGATCCTTCAACGTGGCTTCCACAGCAGTAACAACCCGAGATCTCTGGATCCCATTCCGACCATATCACATTGACAGAAGAGGGGAATGCAACGTCCCTAAATAATACCTCAAAGGAGCATTTTGGCAGACAGAACAAGGAGACCCAGGCTACGTCGTCTCTTACACTTACAAAGACGGTACTACAGGACTCATCCCAGTAGAGTTCAACTTCGAACACACCTGCTGGACTGAACTCAAGTGGGACGCACTCCACTACAAATTACAAGTTGTCAGACCCACCGGCTCAAGCCTCAAACTTGACATTCTACAAAGTGAAGTAACGACAAGAGACCAGTGGGGCCCTCTTGACGGACAAGAAGAAGAACCCGTCCAATCACCTACACCCAAGACACCTGCACCCTCCCCATCACTTGCCAGCAACCCCGAGGAGATTTGCATCCTCGAAGCCCAAGCCGAAGAAGAAGAAATCCAGTTGGGACTGATAGCTGAGTCCATCCCTACAGATATGACCACCACAATCACCGAACAACCCACCACATTCCAGGAACCCGCACGCATCGATCGTGGAGAAGGACCACCGCCGGGAGGACATGGCGGAGGCGGAGGAGGAGACCCCAGAGGACCCCTCTTCACCGGACCAAACATATCCAGCGGAACCAAGCCCGAGAAGTTTATGGGCAAGGAACCCCTAGTATTCACGGGAGACCAAACCAAAGTCCAACAGTTTCTCACTCAATGGGAACTGTTCATTGAAACCAACTACGACAACCCTGCATTCACTCTCCCTTACCGCAAAGCACTGATTTTCCTCACCTACATCCAAGGGGATCACATCAACAAGTGGGTCCTATCCACCACCAAGTGGGTCAAGGCGTACAAAGCCAAACACGGACCATACGACAAGTGGATCTGGGAAGCCATCGAATTGGGCTTTCACAACACCTTCGCCGACACCCTCGAAAGAGAATGAGTGCAACAAGATCTTCAGAAGGGGTTCCAAATGGAGGGACAAGACATCGACTCCTACATCGCCACGTTCGAAAAAGCTGTACGCGAGGCAGGATACCGTTTCGATGACTCCCTAGTTCTCGACAAATTCACCAGCGGACTCCCTGTCGAGTTATACAAGAATGCATACAACTTCCATAGTCCCAACACATATGCCCAGTGGAAAGTGGCGGTCTTGGAACAGCAACGCAAATGGATGCACCTGCAGACGCGCTTGGGGGGACGTAAACCCCCGGGACCCGGTAAGCCAAGCAACACCTCTCTGAGAACTTTCAACGCTCCAAATCACCCACAGCAACCACAGCAAGGATGGCAGGCGTTCCGGAACCACCCGGACGCCATGGACACCACCCCAGGAAGAGTAAGAGCTCGCCTCGCCGGATCAGAAGAAATTGACTACACCAAACCACCCTACATGGCCCAAGGAGGATGACAGCCGAATTGAGGAGTTGTGGACATGAAGAACGTCGCCTGCTTCAACTGCGGAAAACTCGGGCATATGCAACACACCTGCCTCCAGCCCCGCCGCCCGCGCAACAACGCGAACTGGCAACCGCGCCAAGGACGTGGGGCTTTCATCGAAGAGGTGCAGAGCGTACAAGAAGAACCTCTGATACAGTTCGAAGATGACAGCGGCAGTAGCCGCAGCACCCGTGCCACCACTGAGACGCCGCAAGAATGGGCGACCAGCTGGATAAACGGAGTTCGAAACCTTGATGAAGAAGCCAGGGATTTGGTGGTCCGGGACCTAATGGGGTGAGAGGATTTTCAAAGCGCCTGAACCCGATGGCCTGGGTGAGGGCACTACGGTGTAACTCTGTATTCATAACGTGCTATCAATCTATGCATGTTCCAGTTTTGCTGCGCGCAAGTTATGCCATGGCCTACAAACGAGCACTAGTGGACTCAGGTGCCACTAACAATTTTATCCATCCAGATTTCGTTCGAAGAATGAGGCTGGGCCTCAAGGAACTAGACTGTCATTGAAAGATCTGGAATATTGACGGCACGCACAACAAAGGGGGCAAGATCACCCATTGCGTGGATCTCGAAGTTGAAACCAAAGGAATCAAAAAGGAGATGAGATTCCTAGTCACAGACGTAGGAGGAGAAGACATCATACTCGGATACCCATGGCTGGCCACGTTCCAACCAGACATCCAATGGGCCACAGCCACACTGCACAAAGCTGAGTATCCCGTCGTACTTCGCAGCACCAACCCCGTCAAACCACTCATAGATCCCATCATCGCCCGCCTAATAGTTCAGAAACTCCTGCTGCCTAATAAACAGAGGATCGAAGAAGAGCTGCAACAAGAATGTGGAATCAAAGAAGCAAAAGCACACGCCACTACCTCCACCGAACTAGCCATTGAAGCACAACAACACACGGAAAAGAAAGCAATCCCAGAAGAGTACAAACGACACATGAAGATCTTCAGCGAAGAAGAATCAAATTGATTCCCCTTGTCAAAACCCTGGGACCACGCTATTGAATTCAAACCAGATGCCCCGGACACCATCGATTGCAAGGTTTACCCAATGAGCCAAGCAGAAGATAAAGCGCTGAAGGAATGGATAGACGAACAACTGGCAAAAGGATATATTAAACCCTCCAAATCTCCATACGCATCTTCATTCTTTTTCATCAAAAAGAAGGACGGAAAGCTATGCCCAGTACAGGACTACTGGAATATCAACAAATGGACCATACACAACCAGTACCCTCTCCCACTCATACCTGAACTCATCGCCGATCTCAGCGGAGCGTTTATATTCACCAAACTTGACATTCGTTGGGGGTACAACAACGTACGCATCAAAGAAGGCGACCAGGAAAAAGCGGCATTTAAAACGCACTACGGACTCTTCGAACCCATGGTAATGTTCTTCGGACTAACAAACTCCCCGGCAACCTTCCAAATGATGATGAACGAGATTTGCAAAGACCTTATCGCCTACCATGAAACAAAAGGAACAATCATCAGGGTATACATGGACGACATCGGCATTGCTACACAATCCAACGAACAGGCACACATTGATGCGGTACATGATGTATTGGACCTACTGGAACAAAATGACCTCTTCCTTAAGCCGGAGAAGTGCACCTTCCACGCCCCTAGCATCGATTACCTGGGGGTAATCATTGAAAAGGGGGTGACTCGCATGGACCCTGTCAAAATTTCCAGCATCAAAGACTGGCCCACCCCTAAAAACGTCAAACAGGTGCGATCATTCCTAGGCTTCTGCAATTTTTACCGCGCTTTCATTCGAAACTTTGCTACACATGCACGACCGCTTAACAAACTCACATGCAAAGACACTGAATAGACATGGACAGTCGCAGAACAAGAGGCATTTGACAAGATTAAGAAGCTCGTCACGGAAGAACCGGTACTCGCACATGCCAAACTGGAAGATCAGTTCGAACTAGAAGTGGACACCTCAGGTTTCGCAGTAGGAGCAGTACTACTCCAACGCAAGGAAGACAGCAAAAGACATCCTATCCCCTACTACTCAAACACCCTCAGCGCGGCAGAAAGAAACTACGACATCTATGATCTAGAACTCCTGGCGATTGTCAAAGCACTTCAAAACTGGCGCCACTACCTGGCAGGATCCCCACACAAAGTCAAAGTCTTCTTGGATCATATGAACCTACAGTACTGGCGCTTACCACAAAAGATAAGTCGCCGCGTAGCTCGGGAAGTACTCGAACTTTCTGAATACAACATCGAGATTCACCATATCAAAGGAACGGCAAACGGCAGGGCCGATGCTCTATCTAGGCAACCAGACTACGACCAAGGAGAAGGCAATAACGAACATGTCACAGTGTTGCCAGATGAGGTCTTCGTCAGGGCCGCAGCACTAGATACCACGGAAGACCCCCTTCAGATCAACGCCACCATATCGGTACAAGAAATGGAAAAGGTAAATCTGGTGTACGCCCAAGATGTCGACAAACTCCGTCCTTGGATCAACCCACACGGACTAAAACAAATCGAAGGCACATGGTACAAAGACGGATGCCGCGTGGTCACAGGAGGACTCCTAGAAAAATGAGAACTCATCAAAAATCATCATGATCCCCCCGTATATGGACATCCCGGGATCAGCCAAACGATTAAACTTGTGGAACGATACTACTGGTGGCCAGGTCTTCAACACGAGGTGATGGACTACGTCAAAGGATGCGCCGACTGTCAAAGGATTAAAGTCAACACCAGGGCCATCAAAGTGCCGCTGCGCCCCATATTCCCTAAACTGGAAGCCATGCCGTTTGAAACTATCGCTCTTGATTTCATCACTAAACTCCCTGTGGCACAGGATTGCGACACGATCCTCACGATAACTGATCACGACTGCACAAAGATGTCTCTGTTCATCCCCTGTCAAGAAGAGATATCGGCCGAAGGAACCGCCGCCCTGTACGTAAAACACGTGTTCCCTCGATTCGGATTACCTGGCAAGATAATCAGCGACAGAGACCCGCGGTTCGCATCAAAATTCACACATGAACTATGCAACATCCTGGGCATTGAACAGAACATTTCCACGGCATACCACCCACGCACTGATGGGCAATCGGAACGTACCAACCAGTGGTTAGAGCAATACTTGCGATTTTGGGTCAATGAACGGCAAGACGACTGGATCCACTATCTCCCCATGGCTGAGTTCACGCACAACAATTGGCCCAGTGAAACTACTAAAGAATCCCCGTTCCAGCTCCGCATGGGATACAACCCACACGCCGATTGGACCGATAGACCCTCACCAATTCCACAAGTAGCACTCAGGGTCAAACAATTTAAAGAACTCCGCCAGCGCGCGCAATCACTGATGATCAAAGCACAGCAGGGGTGGATCAAAGCAAAAGATACGCCCAAGTTCCAAATTGGGGATCAAGTATGGCTGGAAGGACGCCACCTACGTACGCACCAGCCAACGGCAAAACTAGCAGCCAGACGCCACGGCCCATTCAAGGTTGCTCAGGTGATGTCCACAGTCAATTATCGCCTAGAACTTCCCACACAGTGGCAGATTCACCCAGTGTTCCATGTGGACCTCCTTATGCCCTATTGCAAAACACCCACACATGGACCCAATTATCAGCGCCCACCACCGGATCTAGTGGGCGGCGAAGAGGAATACAAAGTCGAGAAGATTCTAGACTCTCGGCGGTTCAGCAGAAGTCGCAAACTGCAGTATTTGGTCAAATGGAAGGGATACCCAGACTCGGACAACCAGTGGGTCAACAAAGATGACGTGTTCGCAGATGACGCAATCCGGGAATTCAAAAATTCCAACCCCGCTCGTGAAACACATATAAGCGCAGGGAAATCCCAAGAGATGTCCCCATCCTCTTCTCCCACTGTCATCAATACTCATGCGCCCATCCTCCCCAGTCAACTTTCGCTATGTCGTCAACACCGAGCTATCCGCACCTTACCGAGTACAGTCCACGCCACCATCACCCCTGTCATCTACCCTCGCCCTTCACCAGCGAGGAGATCATCCTCCTTCCACCCCATCATCCCAAGTTCCTTCGCCGTCCCCCACTCTTTATTCTGAGACCAACCAGCCCAATCGACTTGGAAGCAACTACGTCTGTAACGTTACCACAGGAACGTTATGTGCGACGTGCACGTCACTAAGTCGTTCAAGCCAAGGTAACGGGATGTGAGTCAGTCAGTTAAGACTAAGTCCGATGATGAATAAGCACCACACGGTCTCCTCAGACACGTGGGTGGTAGTCGAGAGTTCTGGGGTTCAAGCGCAAAGGCGAACCAAAGTCGTGCTCAAGCGAAACAGCGAGCGTACAGGTCGTTCATGGATTGACAACGATGTGGTATTACACAAGAAGTCAAGTCTACCGTACAAGCTAGGTAGCGTGTGACTTATATACTAGTACAGGATGTTTGTACGCAACAAACATATGGCGCGATGCGTGGAGTCCTAAGTAAAAGCAGAACAAAGGCAGAACTATAGTAGGAAACATGGTGATTGCACGGGGTCATGTGGGAGTCAGCTGAGACCGGAGCGCCGTGAACTTTGATATACAAGGAAGGGGACATGAGGGCGTATCGTGCGGCGAAGAGACCATGGGAAACGATTGGGCGCGTGATGAGTTATGGGCGTAACAAGGTGGGGTACAGGAATAAGAAGTAAGGAACGGAAGCGTCCATGGAAAAAGGGGAAAGAATCGTAACAACGTCCCAACCAGAGTGACCGTAGATCCTAGGATAGGGATCCTAGGAATCAGTCATCCACAACATGATACCGATATTGTACAACAATAGAACTTGGGGAGAACGCATAACACACATCACATACAACAATAGAAGTCATCAGTCAGCCGAGACACGAGGCGGATAAGATCCAAAGTCCATGACACATTACTACTGACATACCGAGTCATCACGAGTACGTCAGAGTTCACAACCGGGCTGAGCAGTCCAAGTATGAAACATAACATCACCCCCTTTTCAGGATCAAGCCCCAGCTTGACCGTGCATGACTGCGAGGGGGTTTGTGCCAAGGGACTGCATATGGCGGATCACCTCCAACTCCTTCGCATCCTCCTCCGCTCGTGGGCCGCGGTGGAGCAAGGACCACTCATTCTCGATGCGGTCGATGGCGTGGGCGCGCTGAAGTTGAGCCATGCACCTGTTTCTCTCGATTTCTATGCGCTCCAGTTTCATCTGCTCCGTTGCAACCCGATGTTGCTGAGCGCGCCAGCCAAGGGTCATGCACCGATATCGATGCACTTCAGCTACAAGGGTGAGGTCCTTCATGTGAAGGAGCGCTTGATCGACCGAGTCGACTAATCCCGCGTCGGAGAGCAGGAACATGAGGTCGTTGTCGGTGTAAGTGGGGGAAGCGGACTGTTGGTCGAAGTAGGGGACAACATGGACGGGTTTGCCGTACTGCTGTGTTACGCTCCGTAGGGCGCACTTCAGGAGATCGCACTCGACTGGTCTTCAGGGGTTCCTAACGACCTTGGTGTTGACCTGCTCTTGTTCTGTCGCTTGAGCTAGCGCTTGCTGTCGCTTGTTGTTCGTCGAGGATAAGTCCGAAGCGGACGATCTGGAGAACTCGGATAGCAACGAAAAGGTAGAAGAAATGAATGACTCCGCTCGTATGTGCTGAGCTTGCGCGCTCAATCAATCGGTCACGTGATGGAAGGGGGGGGGGAAAGGGGATGACACCGCTGTGGCAGAGGGACGGACTCCGAGGTCTGCGTAGGGTACGGACGCCGCTGTGATGCTGGGCTAACTCCGAGGGCACGTAGGGCAGAGAGAAGAGGGAGTGGATTGAGAGCAAAGGGGACTGGGTGTAACGCTACCACTGCATTAGTCCGACTAGGACACGTATAAGGGCGTTCACGACTTAGCGAGTCTCGCTATATCGTAGGTAAGTACAAAGGATCCCTTGGTAAACGACCAAGGCGGTCCAGAGGGCCCGAAGAGTTAGGACTAGAGTGACGAATACTTGAAGACGCGAAATGATGGCGGCCCTTAGACTCGAAGGTCAAGGATAATAGCAAGTCGAGACGCGAAGGCCCGAAGAGAAGATGGTTAGAAGTGGTATTATGAAGAAGACCAAGATGGCTCGTCTTGGTCTTCTGAGCCCACTATTTATACATGTAAGAGGTAGCTTTGAAGCTCCTCTGTGAGTCCGATATCCCATAGCGTAAGTAGCTCGAACCCTACTACCGCTGTCCTAGTAATGAGTAATACTAACAATCACATGCCAGTACTACTCGTGATGACTGATCCGAAGTCCGTGACTAATTTCTACTTACTACTGTAGTCACAACCGTGTAGTAAGCGTCCATTCTCGTACTCGTATAGTCCTTTCGTTACATCACCCCCTTTTCAGCCGCGGCGCCCACGAAGCCGGCGAAGGCGAGGGCCCATCATCCAACCCTCCTGTACTTCCTCGATCCTCTCCAACGCGTTAGCCATCTCGAGTCGGAACTTACTGCGCCCCAATTCTCCCTTGACCCCTCCAAGCGCGGCGGCAAGCTGATGAAGCCGCTGCTCCATCCTCTCAGCCTCGTACGCGTACGCCCTGTAGCGGTGGATCTCCGCCTTCAGGCTCACATCGTGGAGCTCGCCGACCGCGCGATCGAGGCGAGGGCGGTCGTGGTAACCGCCAGCGAACAGGTGCATGTCTTCTTGGGGGTACTGTTCCTTCCCCGTGGCCTTGACGTGCGGCTCGGCGTAGAGTGGCTGCGAGTAGACCTTCTCGCTGTCTTCTACCAGGCCGAGCACGATGGGGTCCGAGCCCATGATGACTTGAACGTACGTGGCCTGGCGCGTCTGTCCTTGTCTGTTGTTGATGGGGTAGTGTATGAAGTCTTCCCCGCGATTGTAGCGGTACCCGTGAGGTGGGGGGCCCATGGTGGAGTGGCGAAGTCGGAACAATGGAAATGGAGGGGGTGCGTCGGCTCGCATGCCGCCTCGGTATAAGGGGCGCCCCTGGGTGTCGCAGGTGTAAGGGGTCTCGGCAGGGTCGTCAGTATCTGTGGCGGTGGATATGAGGGGGTGCTCAGCTGGATAGCTGTCTGCTAAGCTCCCTCGGACTTGTTCGAGGATTGTCTCCTTGCCTCTTGCCGTTCTTTCCTCTCCCTCGTCCACTCTCGTTGCCTCCGAAGTGCTTCTCGCCTCCTCTCGGCTGCCTTCCTCAACTGTTCCCGCTGCCAGTCTTCCGCGATCCTCCTCCACCGATCCTCCTGTCGGTACTCCTCCCACCTCGTCGTGGCTTGCGTCTTGGGCCTCCTCGGTGAGGTACTCGACTCGTACTGGGATAGGTCGAGGTGAGGCAGGCGCAGACTCTGGGAGAGCTGCACGAAGCCGATCAATTTCGGCCGTCGTGAAAGGGACCTCGTTGATGCGCTGTCCGTCTTGTGAAAGGATCCACCAGGTGGCGGGGTTGCTGGTTCCGTCGGTGTAGCTGGCCGGGATGGTGGATTGGAGGGCCTCGACGAGCTCTTGATAGGTGATGGGGCCCGTGTTGTTGGCAACTCGAGCGATGGCCTCGGCGGCAGAGGGAATGGACATTGTGGAGATAATGGAGCGGAGGAAGCCAGGGTAGATAGAATGAGAGGGTGATGGGGTTTGTTGCCGGGTCTGTGCTGTTCTTAAGCGATGCTTATGTCGGGGATTTAACGATTGATACTCAGCTATCGCCTCGTCTGCAAACACGTCATCCTTGTCGACCCACTGGTTCTCCGAGTCTGGATACCCCTTCCATTTGATCAGGTACTGCAGGCGTTTCCTTCTGCCGGAAAGCCGATGGTCTAGAACCTTCTCGACTTCGTATTCCTCTTCTCCCTCTACCAAATCGGGTGCTGGACGTTGGAAGTTTTCTCCGTGCATGAGCGTCTCGCGATAGGGCATGAGAAGATCGATGTGAAACACGGGATGGATGCTCCACTGTGTGGGAAGTTCCAATTGATAGTTCACCGGTGACAGAACTCGTGTGATTTTGAAGGGTCCATGTCTTCTTGCCGCTAGTTTGGGAGTTGGCTGATTGGTCCTTAGATGGCGCCCTTCTAGCCATACGTAATCTCCGAGTCGGAATTCCGGGGTGGTTCGATGTTTGACCCACATGAATTGTGCCTTTTTGATAAGTTCTTGGGCTTCTTTTCGGGCTTCTCGGAACTGCTCCAACCTCGTGGTGACCTGTGGGATTGGAGAGGGCTTATCGAGCCAATCAGCGCGTGGGTCGTATCCCATTAGAAGCGAGAACGGAGACTTCCTTGTTGCCTTGTGGGGCCAGTTATTGTGAGCAAATTCCGCTATCGGCAGGAATGCCGCCCAATTGTCCTGTCGTTCGTTAGTCCAGAATCGGAGATATTGCTCTAGCCATTGATTTGTCCTTTCTGACTGTCCGTCCATTCGGGGATGGTATGCCGTAGAGATGTTCTGTTTAATCTCTAGTATTCTGCACAGTTCTCTTGTGAATTTTGACGCGAAGCAAGGATCCCTGTCGCTAATGATCTTCAATGGGAGTCCAAATCGTTTAAAGACATGGGTTGCGTAGAGTCCCGCGGTTTCTTCGGCCGAGATCTCCTCGTTGCAAGGTATGAATATGGACGCCTTGGTGCAGTCGTGATCTGTTACAGTGAGGATGGAGTCGTATCCTTGCGACACGGGAAGTTTAGTGATGAAGTCGAGAGCTATGGTTTCGAATGGCAACGCATCTTCCTTGGGAGTTATGGGCACCAGAGGGGCCCTCGTTGGGCGGGTGTTGACTTTGTGTCTTTGACATTCGGCGCACCCCTGAACGTAGTTCTTCACGTCCAGTTTTAATTCCGGCCACCAATATCGTCGTTCTACCAGTCGCGTGGTTTTTGCAATCCCGGGGTGCCCATGTACCGGTGGGTCGTGATGGGCGGATATGAGTTCTCGTTTCTCATCTAACGATCCCGTGATGACGTACTTCCCTTGTCGATACCATGCCCCCTCGATGTGCTTTAGTTGGTGCGGGTCTACCCAGTACCGGAGGGTGATTTCGGTTTGTGGCGGTTGTTGGGTGGCCTGCACGGTTGTGACTCTCGCGAATACATCTTCTGGTAAAACCACGACATTCTCGTTGTCTTTCTCTCCTTGATCGTAGTCCGGTCTTCGTGATAGTGCGTCAGCTCTGCCGTTTTTCTTCCCTGGGATGTGGTGAATCTCGAAGTTATATTCCATTAGTTCGAGTACTTCCCGGGCTACTCTCCGGCTTATCTTTTGCGGGAGTTTCCAGTATTGGAGATTCATGTGGTCCGAATAGATTTTGATCTTGTGTGGGGATCCGGCTAGCAGTGGTCTCCAGTGCCTGAGTGCTTTGACAATAGCGAGGAGTTCCAGGTCGTAGATGTCGTAGTTCCTTTCAGCTTCGTTTAGGGTGGCTGAATAATATCCAAGGGGATGCTTTTTGCCGTCTTCTTTCCTTTGGAGTAGTACTGCTCCCATTGCGAATCCTGATGCATCTACTTCCAGTTCGAATGGTTCGTCCAGTTTCGGGTGTGCCAGTACTGGCTCTTCCGTTACTAGGGACTTGAGTTTCCTGAAGGCTTTATCTTCTTCATCCGTCCATTTCCATTCTGTGTCCTTCCTCGTAAGTTTATTGAGGGGTTTGGCGTGTGTGGCGAAGCCGCGAATGAAGAGTCGGTAAAAATTGCAGAAACCTAGGAAGGAGCGTACATCACAGACCTTCGTTGGTGTGGGCCAGTCTCTGATGCCGGAAATTTTTACCGGGTCCATACGTGTTACCCCCTTTTCAAGGATTACCCCCAGGTAATCCATTCGCGGCTTGTTGAAGAGACATTTTTCCAGCTTGAAGTACAGGTCGTGTTCCATGGCTACTTGAAGTACGTCAATCACTGCTTCCTCGTGTTCCTTTTGCCCTGCTGGGTCTCTTGTCGCGATGCTGATGTCGTCCATATAAACTCGTATGATGGTGCCTTTTTGCTCGTGTTTTGCGATAGTGTCTCGGTATATGGTGTTCATCATAGTTTGGAAGGTTGCCGGCGAGTTGGTGAGTCCGAAATACATGACCGTGGGTTCAAAGAGTCCGTACCGTGTTTTGAACGCTGCTTTGTGTTCGTCTCCCTCTCGTATCCTGACATTGTTGTACCCCCATCGGACGTCCAGCTTGGTGTAGGTGTGCGCTTGACTGAGGTCCGTAATGAGGTCGGAGATGAGGGGGAGAGGGTATTGATTGCGGATAGTGACTGCATTGATCTTTCGGTAGTCCTGTACCGGTCGTAGTTTTCCATCCTTCTTTTTGATGAAGAAGAAGGATGAGGCGTAGGGAGATTTGGAGTGGCGTATATATCCCTTCTTGAGTTGTTCGTCCAAGAATTCTTTGAGCTTGTTGTCTTCCTCCTGCGTCATAGGGTAGACCTTGCAGTCAATCGCCGAGGGTGTGCCTTCTTTAAATTCGATTGCGTGATCCCATGGTCGAGAAGGGGGGAATCGGTTGGATGCTTCTTTGCTAAAGATTTTTGCGAACTGTGCATAAGCTGGAGGGAGTTCCACTTTTTCATGGAACTGCTTAGCTTCGATAGCCAACTCCGTTGCAGTGGTACGCAGGTGGTTTTCTTCTTCCAGTTCATTGATGATGTCCCCTTTTTCTTCTTCTGTGATTGTGGTTCCTATAATATGGTGTTCCTTGTTAGGATTGATCGATCGGATGACTATTGGTAACATCTTCTCGTGTATGGTGGCGTATCTCCAATTGATTGTTGGTTCGTAGGCGGCCAGCCAGGGGTATCCTAACACCAGATCTTCATTTCCTAGGTCGGTGACAAGGAAACGCATTTTTTGCTGTTGTTGGTTAGTTTGTACGTCAAGGTCCACGAAGTGAGTGATACTGCCCGCTTTGTTCTCCATGTTGTCTATATTCCATATTTTCCTTGGTCGTTCGAGCGGTTGTAACCCGAGACCCATTCTCTTGGCGAACGATGGACGTATAAAATTGTCCGTTGCTCCTGAGTCTACCAATGTTTTGATGTCGGCCATAGTGTAATTTGTGCGGATCAATACTGGAATTCGAAGCGATCGATAGCGAGTCATGATTACAGAATTACAATTGACTGCCCTCACCCAGGCCGATGGGTTCAGGCATTCTGAAAACCCTCCTTCCCCCACATCTCTTGGAGGATGAGGTCCTTTACATTGTCTGTTTCCCCTGCTACTCCTGCCAACCATTCTTTTGCTCTTTGCTGCGGAGGCGTTGCATTGGCTGCTCGGACTTGTGTTGGGGTGTCTTCTTGTGCATAATAGTCGGTTTCGGTCATCCGACTGGTGGTTGCTCGTTTGTGTGGCTGTGGGCAGTTTCGTGAGAAATGCCCGGTTTGGTTGCAGTTATAACAGATGACTGTCCTCATGTCTCGGGGTGGAGGTCCTCCTCCTCGCCCATACCCTCCCCTTTGCGGTCTTGGAATAAAGGGCCTATTCACATCTCCTACTTCTGCCACCCTTGCGCGTGTTCTGTCTGCTGATGTGTCCATTGCGTTTGGGTCGAATCTGGGTGGTGGCGGTCCTCGTGGCGGACCCCAGTTGGGGGGTTGTGGTCTCCAGCGAGGTTGCGCAGATGAAGGGGGGGTCTTGCTTTTGAAGTTATCGAGACGCGCCTTCATGTGGATGTACTGTTTTTGTCGTCGTAAAGCACACCTTTTCCAATCTTCAAATGTATGAGGCTCGTCCAGCTCGTATACCTTCATGAATAGTGCTCGTGGCAGTCCCGCCGTGAATCGGTCGATGGTTTGGCGGTCGTTCAAGTTGTAATGAGCTTTCCTTGCCAAGCGTTCGAACTGGACTACGTACGCGTCAATGTCTTCTCCTGTCATCTTAATCCCCTTCTGGAGTTCGGCTTGGGCTTGTTCTTCTTCCAGGATGTTGGAGAATCGTTTGGCGAACTCGGTGGCGATGTGATTCCACAGGGTTTGGGAGTACTGGCTTACTCCTCTCCGTACTTCTCGGTTTAACCATTCGAGCATGGTCAGCGTCCATTCGCTTACGTTGACTCCTTTAACGTATCCCAGGAAGAGGAGTGATCGTCGGTATTCATTTTGCATGATGGGGGCGTCCAGGTTCATCCCCCAGTACACGTGCCATTGTGTCAAAAAGGCTTCGTATTTAGTGCGGTCTCCATCGTATACTGTCGGAGGTTCACCTGATAGTCTGTCCGATCCGTGTCCTCCGCCTCCTCCCAGTCCGGGAGGGGGTCCTCTTCCTGGTGGTCCTTCTCCTCCGGGGGGTCGTCCTCCTCCTGGTGGTCCTTCTCCTCCGGGGGGTCGTCCTCCTCCTGGGAATCCTCCTCCTGTGGGTCCTTGTCCAGGGAATCCTCCTGGTAGTCCACCGGGCGGTGGCGGTGGCCCTGTTGGTGGGTCGGGTTGGTCCGGTCCTATTGCTCTAAATAAAGCGGCGTCGTCTGCCGTCATTCTGTGACCCGTGGAGGGGTTTATAGGGTTAAGGATAGCTTCGGCTTCTTCCCTAATGCGTCGTACTTCTTCTATGGCTTGGACTTCTGTGACTGTAGCCATGGGGCTTCTGATGTGAATCTCCTCTGGGACTGTGATGTGTAAGGACTCAGCTATGTGAGCTAATAGACTTGAGTCGTCTCCTGTTCCCGGTCGTACTTCGCTTTCCGTTGCGGTGTGTTCTTCTATTGGTTCTTCGTGACTTGATTCTGAGGGTGATTGTTCCCTTGGCTGTTCTGCTTCGTCTTCGTCACTGCTATCTCCGTCGAGTGATCCCCAGTCGTCTCCGTGAAGTTCTCTCGAGTCAATGTCGCAGCGATAGTGTCTTCCTGTTGGTCTTACGACGTCCCACCGATTGTCTATCAGGTTCCACGTAATTTCTGTCCAACAGAAATTGGAGTAGTTAAACTCAACTGGTCGGTATCTGATAGCTTCTCCTGGGAAGTCGACGAAGTATCCTGTGTCTCCTCTGTATTCCCTCCACCTAGCTGCTCCTAGGAATCGTCGTGGTACTGATCGTTCTCCTCTTGTTTCGAGGGTATAGGTTCGAAAGTTTCTCCACTGGTCTCTTGTGGTGAATGCCACGGTTGGGGAATATCTTGGTCTTAATGTAATGCTACCACTGCGTTAGTCCGACTAGGACGCGTATAAGGGCGTTCACGACTTAGCGAGTCTCGCTATATCGTAGGTAAGTACAAAGGATCCCTTGGTAAACGACCAAGGTGGTCCAGAGGGCCCGAAGAGTTAGGACTAGAGCGACGAATACTTGAAGATGCGAAATGATGGCGGCCCTTAGACTCGAAGGTCAAGGATAATAGCAAGTTGAGACGCGAAGGCCCGAAGAGAAGATGGTTAGAAGTGGTATTATGAAGAAGACCAAGATGGCTCGTCTTGGTCTTCTGAGCCCACTATTTATACATGTAAGAGGTAGCTTTGAAGCTCCTCTGTGAGTCCGATATCCCGTAGCGTAAGTAGCTCGAACCCTACTACCGCTGTCCTAGTAATGAGTAATACTAACAATCACATGCCAGTACTACTCGTGATGACTGATCCGAAGTCCGTGACTAATTTCTACTTACTACTGTAGTCACAACCGTGTAGTAAGCGTCCGTTCTCGTACTCGTATAGTCCTTTCGTTACACTGGGGAACTACTCGGACTAGGTTGTACGGAAGATACAAGAAGTCAAAGCTACCATCTAAAGTCGCTTCTACGTGCTACTTATACTCGTGAGGGGAGCTATTGGAACTCAGCTGAAACCCTAATACAACGGTCCTAGGAATGCTGCGGAAACTGTGGAACTGCGGAAAACACATGTCCAACGCCACTGATGGTGGCTGAAACATACAGTCCATGGGCGCATCAAGCCACAGGGACGAGGCACGGGAAAGTCAAGACAAATACAGTAACGGATCACAAACCAGGTACAATCGATAACACACGTTCCAATCCAGGCACAAGCTCATCTGGACTCTTCTGGTGCAGTCTAGGCCAGGTCACGTGCCAGGGTCACATGATGGGCAATGATGTCGTCCGGCACTAATCTTCCGGACCTTGAGGTGGGTCTTGCGGGATCGCAAATCTTGATGACAGGATGGCTGCTCGTAGGTGCAGCGCGCGGTCTTGATGGAACTTCCAGAGGCGTTCCCTAGCCTCGGCTTCTTTGGCTGCCATTGCATCGGCGTCTAGGGCGTGTCGGGGGTTTGTGGGATTCCAGGTGACAAATTGCACTGGAGACGAGTCACGTGGTGGCGTATCGGGGCACGTCGGAAGGTCGAACGTAACATGCTGGTTGCTCCCGGTGCAGAAGGCCAGGACAAAGGGGTCGGCGGTAAGGATGAGCTGAGTATACCAGGCAGGCCAAAGACATTCTTGAGCATCTCAAATCTGGAATGGAATATAATGTACTCCCCGGTTGAACTGGTATCCCCTGGGTGGGGGAGTCTCCGGCTGATCCTCGGTCTCCGACATATGTTCCTCCTCTTGATCGTGGCGAAGCGCAGATTGAGGTGGTGCTGGTAGTGTGAGAGCTTCCCCGGTGGGTCCGCATAGTGGGGGGGTTTCCGAGTGTGTCGTGGTGAGATGGGTGGCGTAACGCAAATACAGATGCATCTCGAGGTGTTCGGCTGGGTCGTACGGATCCCTGCCCTCGTCGGGCCCCGGTGGGGATGATGGGCGGCTGGGTACATACCCTTGTTCGTCGCCCGCTGGAGTAGTGGCATAGGGCACACCTTTTCCAGTCTTCAAAGGTATGGGGTTCGTCTAGTTCATATACCTTCATAAACAGGGCTCATGGTAATCCCACCGTGAACCGATTGATAGTTTGTCGGTCATTCAGGTTGTAGTGAGCTTTCCTTGCCAGATGTTCGCACTGGACCACATACACGTCAATATCTTCTCCTGTCATTTTAATCCCCTTTTGAAGCTCTGCCTGGGCTTGTTCCTCCTCCAAAATGTTGGAGAATCATTTGGCGAATTCGGTGGCTATGTGGTTCCAGAGGGTTTGGGAGTATTGACTTACTCCTCTTCGTACCTCTCGATTTAGCCATTCAAGCATAGTCAGCGTCCATTCGCTGACGTTGACTCTTTTGACACATCCTAGAAATAGGAGTGATCTTCGATATTCGTTTTGCATGATGGGGGCGTCCAGGTTCATCCCCCAGTAGACGTGCCATTGTGTTAGGAAGGCCTCGTATTTAGTACGGTCTCCGTCGTACATGGTCGGAGGTTCACCTGATAGTCTGTCTGATCCATGTCCTCCGCCTCCTCCTGGTCCGGGAGGGGGTCCTCCTCCTGGTGGTCCCGGCGGTCCTTCTCCTCTGGGTGGTCTTCCTCCTCCTGGATGTAACGTCTACCACGGACATTTGTCTGACTTAGACGCTGTTATAACATGGGTTCCCTTTCGGGTAGCGGCGGTGGTTGTCGGGAGAGTCGGGGAAGACCGCGGGATGTCGCTGGTATGCTCCCGTGGAGTCGTGATAGGTGTAAAGGGGGAGGTCAAGGGGTACTCCGGGAGGAGGACTGGGGACTTTACAAATGTACCTCCACCGAGGGTTGTCGATGATATAGTAGCAGTGAGTAGGTCAAGCGGTGCAAGCGTTGAGATATTCAAAGACGAGGTGGCACGTGGTATTTGGCGGATACACTACGGCTGGCGAGTCTACCATCCACGAGGGAATTGGAGACGAAGTCACAGGGATCCCTCTTGGTCACAAAGGGATATGCCAGAGCTAGTTTACTTAGGGACACTGCGAGTCCCTAGCACAGAGGATGAGTAGAGAGTGGTATTCGAAGAAGACCAAGATGGGAATCCTGGTCTGTGATACTACGAGCTTAAGTACATGTAAGGGAACCAGTTCTAGCTCCGCTCGAACTCGTACGTAGCCAATAGCGTAAGTAGCGTAAATCCTAGGACAAGGATCCTAGGAATCAGTCATCCACAACGTAATACCAATATCGTACAACAATAGAGATCGGAGGCAAGTGCATAAGATGTATCACGTACAACAATAGGAATCATCAGTCAGCCGAAACACGAGGCAGTGAGATCCAAAGTCCATGATGTATTACTGCTGACACACCGAGTCATCACGAATGTGTCAGAGTCCACAACCGGGCCGGGCAGTCCGAGAACAAAACGTAACATCACCCCCTTTTCAGGATCAAGCCCCAGCTTGACCGCGCATGACCGCGAGAGGGTTAGTGCCTAGGGACCGCATGTGACGAATCACCTCTATCTCCTTCGTGTCTTCCTCCGCCTTCGGCCCCCGATGGAGCAAGGACCACTCGTTCTCGATGCGGTCAACTGCGTGAGCGTGCTGAAGTTGAGCTACACACTGATTCCTTTCGATCTCTATGCACTCCAGTTTCATCTGCTCGGCCGCCACTCGATGTTGCTGAGCACGCCAACTGAGCATCATGCACCGGTAGCGATGCACCTCTGCTACTAGGGTCGCATCCTTCATGTGAAGGAGCGCTTGATCGACCGAGTCGACTAACCCGGTGTCGGAGAGCAAGAACGTGAGGTCATCGTCGGTGTAAGTGGGGGAAGTGGACTGTTGGTCGTAGTCGGGGACGGCGTGGACAGGCTTGCCATATTGCTGATTGCTCCCATTGCAGAAAGCAAGGACGAAGGGGTCAGCGGTGAGAATGAGCTGAGTATACCGGGCGGGCCAAAGACGTTCCTGAGCGTCTCGAATTTGGAAGGGAATATAATGTACTCCCCGATTGAATTGATACCCCCTGGGAGGGGGGGTTTCCGGCCGATCCTCGGCCTCCGACACATGTTCCTCCTCTTGATCGCTGCGAAGCGCGGATTGAGGCGGCGCCGGTAGTGTAAGAGCTTCCCCGGTGGGTCCGCATAGCGGGGGGGTTTCTGAGTGTGTCGTGGTGAGATGGGTGGCGTAACGCAAATACGGATGCATCTCGAGGTGTTCAGCTGGGTCATACGGATCCCCGCCCTCATCGGGCCCCAGTGGGGATGATGGGCGGCTGGGTATGTACCCTTGTTCGTCGCCTGCTGGAGTAGGCGCTCTGGTTGGGACGTAGTTGCTTCCGAGGCGACTGGGCTGATTGGTCTCAGAATAAAGAGTGGGGGACGGCGAAGGAACTTGGGATGACGGGGTGGAAGGAGGACGATCTCCTCATTGGTGAAGGGCGAGGGTAGACGACAGGGGTGACGGTGGTGTGGACTGTACTCGGTAAGGTGCCGATAGCTCGGTGTTGACGACATAGCGGAAGTTTACTGGGGAAGAGGGCCTTATAAGTGGGGAGAGAAGTGAAGGAAGGAGATGGGGACATCTCTTGGGATCTCCCTGTGCTTATATGCGTTTCGCGAGCGGGGTTGGAATTTTTGAATTCCTGAATTGCGTCATCTGCGAATACGTCATCTTTATCGACCCACTGGTTGTCCGAGTCCGGGTATCCCTTCCATTTGACCAAATACTGCAACTTGTGACTTCTGCCGAACTGCCGAGAGTCCAGAATCTTCTCGACTTTGTATTCTTCTTCGCCCCCGACTAGATCCGGTGGTGGGCGCTGATAGTTTGGCCCGTGCGTGGGTGTTTCGTGATAGGGCGTAAGGAGATCCACATGGAATACTGGATGAATCTGCCACTGCGTGGGAAGTTCTAGTCGGTAATTGACTGCGGACATCACCTGGACAACTTTAAAAGGGCCGTGGCGTCGCGCCGCTAATTTCACCGTTGGCTGATGTGTGCGTAAGTGGTGTCCTTCTAGCCATACTTGGTCCCCTATTTGGAACTTGGGCGTATCTTTGGCCTTGATCCACCCCTGCTGCACTTTGATCATCAGTGACTGCGCACGCTGGCGGAGTTCCTTGAACTGTTTGAGCCTGAGCACTACTTGTGGGATCGGTGATGGCCTATCGGTCCAATCGGCATGCGGGTTGTATCCCATGCGGAGCTGGAACGGGGATTCTTTAGTGGTTTCGCTTGGCCAATTGTTATGTGTGAACTCAGCCATGGGGAGGTAATGGATCCAGTTGTCCTGTCGTTCGTTGACCCAGAATCGCAGGTATTGTTCTAGCCATTGATTGGTGCATTCCGATTGTTTGTCAGTACGTGGGTGGTATGCTGTAGAGATGTTTTGCTCGATTCCCAGGATCTTGCATAGTTCCCGTGTGAACTTTGATGCAAATCGTGGGTCTCTGTCGCTGATTATCTTGCCAGGTAATCCAAATCGGGGAAACACGTGTTTTATGTACAGAGCGGCAGTTCCTTCTGCTGATATTTCTTCTTGGCAGGGGATGAACAGGGACATCTTTGTACAGTCGTGATCTGTTATCATAAGGATCGTGTCACAATCCTGCGCCACGGGGAGTTTAGTGATGAAATCAAGGGCAATGGTTTCAAATGGCATAGCTTCCGGTTTGGGAAATATTGGGCGCAGTGGCGCTTTGATGGCCCTGGTGTTGACCTTGATTCTTTGGCAGTTGGCACAGCCCTTGACGTAATCCATGACTTCTTGGCGTAGTCCAGGCCACCAGTAGTATCGCTCCACAAGTTTGATTGTGCGGCTGATTCCGGGGTGTCCATATATGGGAGGATCGTGATGCGTTTTGATGATCTCGCGCTTCTCATGGAGGCCGCCGGTGACTGCGCGTCTTCCATCTTTGTACCATGTGCCTTCGATCAGTTTGAGACCATGTGGGTCTACCCATGGGCGTATCTTGTCAATGTTCTGTGCATATATCGGATTGACCTTTTCCATTTCCTGTACTGGTATGGTGGCGTTGATTCGGAGTGGGTCTTCCGTGGTGTCTAGTGAGGTTGCTCTGACAAAGACTTCGTCTGGTAGTACTGTGACGTGTTCGTTATCTCCCTCTCCTTGGTCATAGTCCGGGCGTCTAGATAGGGCATCAGCTCTTCCATTTGCCGTTCCCTTAATATGGTGAATCTCGATGTCATATTCAGAGAGTTCTAGTACTTCCCGGGCTACTCGGCGGCTTATCTTTTGTGGGGAGCGCCAATATTGCAGGTTCATGTGGTCCGAAAATACTTTGATCTTGTGCGGGGATCCCGCTAGGTAGTGGCGCCAATTCCTGAGCGCTTTGACAATTGCCAGAAGTTCTAGATCATAGATGTCGTAGTTCCATTCCGCTGCGCTAAGAGTGTTTGAGTAGTAAGCGATAGGGTGTCTTTTGCCGTCTTCTTTTCGTTGGAGTAGTACCGCTCCTACTGCGAATCCTGAGGCGTCTACTTCCAATTTGAACTGGTCTTTCAGGTTGGCGTGTGCGAGTACTGGTTCTTCCGTGACGAGGTTTTTGATTTTGTCAAAGGCTTCCTGTTCCACGGCTGTCCATGTCCATTCAACGTCTTTGCATGTGAGTTTGTTGAGGGGTCGTGCGTAGGTGGCAAAATTTCGAATGAAAGCACGGTAGAAGTTGCAGAAACCTAGGAATGATCGCACCTGTTTGACATTTTTTGGAGTGGGCCAGTCTTTGATGCCGGAAATTTTGACAGGGTCCATGCGAGTCACCCCCTTTTCAATGATTACCCCCAGGTAATCGATGCTAGGAGCGTGGAAGATGCATTTTTCCGGTTTGAGGAAGAGGTCGTTTTGTTCCAGTAGGTTCAGGATGTCGTGTACTGCGTCGATGTGTGCTTGTTCGTTTGACCGTGTTGCGATGCCAATGTCGTCCATGTATACCCTTATAACCGTTCCCTTCTTCTCGTGATGGGCGATGAGATCTTTACAAATTTCGTTCATCATCGTCTGGAAGGTTGCCGGGGAGTTCGTTAGTCCGAAAAACATTACCGTGGGTTCGAAGAGTCCATATCGCGTTTTGAAGGCAGCCTTTTCCTGATCTCCTTCCTTGATGCGCACGTTGTTGTATCCCCAACAGATGTCGAGTTTAGTGAATATGAATGCTCCGCTAAGGTCTGCAATAAGTTCCAGTATGAGCGGGAGGGGATACTGGTTGCGTATGGTCCATTTGTTGATATTCCGGTAGTCCTGTACTGGACGTAGCTTTCCGTCCTTCTTTTTAATGAAGAAGAAGGATGATGCGTATGGGGATTTAGAGGGTCTGAGGTATCCCTTTGCCAGTTGTTCGTCTATCCATTCCTTCAACGCCTTGTCCTCTGCTTGACTCATTGGATATACTTTGCAATTGATGGTGTCCGGGGCGTCTGGTTTAAACTCGATGGCGTGATCCCATGGTTTCGAGAGGGGAAATCAGTGAGACTCCTCCTCGCTGAAGATTTTGACGTGTCGTTGATATTCCTCTGGGACGGCCTTCTTTTCCATATATTGTTGTGCTTCTATTGCCAATTTGGTTGATGTGGTGGCTCGTAGTCGCGTCGCCTCCAGGTCGCATTCTTGTCGCAACTGTTCCTCGATGTGCTGCTTGTCAGGCATTCCGAGCAGTTTCTGGACCACTAGTCGAGCGATGATGGGGTCTATACGGGGTTTGGTGGGGTTGATAGTGCGGAGTACTACTGGGTACTCAGCTTCGTTAAGGGTGGCAGAGGCCCATTGAATGTCCGGCTGGAATGTAGCCAGCCAGGGATATCCGAGGATGATGTCTTCTCCTCCTACGTCGGTGATGAGGAATCTCATATCCTTCTTGACTCCTTTAGTCTCAACTTCTAGGTCCACGCAGTGGGTTATCTTGCCCCCTTTATTGTGCGTGCTGTCAATATTCCAGATCTTTTGGTGACGGTCTAGTTCTTTGAGGCCTAACCCCATTCGTTTCGCGAAGTCCAGATGGATAAAATTGTTAGTGGCTCCGGAGTCCACTAGTGCTCGTTTGTTGGCCATGGCGTAACTTGCGCGCAATGAAACTGGAACATGCATAGATTGATAGCGCGTTATGAACACAGAGTTACACCGTAATGCCCTCACCCAGGCCGTCGGGTTCAGGCGCTTTGAAAATCCTCTCGCCCCATTAGGTCCCGGACCACCAAGTCCCTAGCTTCCTCGTCGAGATTTCGAACTCCATTTATCCAGCTGGTCGCCCGTTCTTGCGGCGTCTCAGTGGTGGTGTGGGCGCCGCGGCTACTGCCGCTGTCATCTTCAAATTGGATTAGGGGCTCTTCATGCACGCTTTGTACCTCTTCGATGAAAGCCCCGCGTCCTTGGCATGGTTGCCAGTTTGCGTTGTTGCGCGGGCGACGGGGTTGACGGCAGTCACGTTGGAAGTGACCGGGTTTTCTGCAGTTGAAGCAGTTGATGTTCTTCATGTCGACGACTCCTCTGTTCGGAGGATGTCCCCCCTGTTGGGTGTAGGGTGGTTTGGCGTAGTCGATCTCCTCAGATCCGGCAAGGCGTGCTCGCACTCTACCGGGAGTGGTGTCCATGGCGTCCGGGTGGTTCTGGAATGCTTGCCATCCTTGGTGAGGCTGCTGGGGTCGGTTTGGAGCGTTGAAAGTTCTGAGAGAAGTGTTGCCCGGCTTACCGGGTCCCGGGGGTTTACGTCCCCCCAAACACGTTTGCAGATGCATCCATTTGCGCTGCTGCTCCAAGACGGCCACTTTCCACTGGGCGTAGGTGTTAGGGCTGTGGAAGTTGTAGGCGTTCTTGTAGAGTTCCACTGGAAGTCCACTGGTGAATTTGTCGAGTACTAGGGAGTCGTTGAAGTGGTATCCTGCCTCATGCACTGCCTTCTCGAATTTGGCGATATAAGAATCAATGTCTTGTCCCTCCATTCTGAATCCCTTCTGGAGATCTTGTTGGGCGCGTTCTCTTTCGAGGGTGTCGGCAAAGGTGTTGCGGAAGCCTAATTCGATGGCTTCCCAGATCCACTTGTCATATGGCCCGTGCTTGGCCTTGTATGCTTTGACCCATTTGGTGGTGGACAGGACCCATTCATTGACGTGGTCTCCCTGGATGTAGGTGAGAAAGATCAGCACTTTGCGATAGGGGAGGGTAAACGCAGGGTTGTCGTAGTTGGTTTCGACAAACAATTCCCATTGGGTGAGGAATTGCTGGACTTTGGTGCGGTCCCCCGTGAATACCAGAGGTTCCTTGCCCATGAATTTCTCGGGCTTAGTCCCTGCTGATACGTTTGGTCCTGTGAAGAGGGGTCCCCCGGGGTCGCCTCCTCCATTGTCTCCTCCTCCTCCGCCGCCATGTCCTCCTGGTGGGGGTCCTTCTCCGCGACTGATACGCGCGGGTTCCTGGAAAGTGGTGGGCTGCTCGGTGATGGTGGTTGTCATGTCTGTAGGGATAGACTCAGCTATTAATCCCAACTGTAACTCTTCTTCTTCTGCCTGGGCTTCGAGGATACGAATTTCCTCGGGGTTGCTCGCGAGTGATGGTGAAGGTGCTGGGGTCTTAGGTGTGGGCGATCGCACGGGTTCTTCTTCTTGTCCGTCGAGTGGGCCCCACTGATCTCTTGTGGTTACTTCGCTTTGTAGGATATCGAGGTGGAGGCTTGAGCCTGCAGGTCAGACGACTTGTAGTTTATAGTGAAGTGCGTCCCACTTGAGTTCCGTCCAACAAGTGTGTTCGAAGTTGAATTCTACAGGGATGAGTCCTGTAGTACTGTCTTTGTAAGTATAGGAGACGACGTAGCCTGGGTCTCCCTTTTCAGTCTGCCAACATGCTCCTTTGAGGTATTGCTTGGGGACGTTGCGCTCTCCTCTTCTGTCGATGTGATACGGGCGGAAAGGGATCCAAAGATCTCGGGTTGTTACTGCTGTGGAAGCCACGTTGAAGGATCTTGGTCTTAATGTAACGTCTACCACGGACGTTTGTCTGACTTAGACGCTGTTATAACATGGGTTCCCTTTCGGGTAGTGGCGGTGGTTGTCGGGAGAGTCAGGGAAGACCGTGGGATGTCGCTGGTATGCTCCCGTGGAGTCGCGATAGGTGTAAAGGGGGAGGTCAAGGGGTACTCCGGGAGGAGGACTGGGGACTTTACAAATGTACCTCCACCGAGGGTTGTCGACGATATAGTAGCAGTGAGTAGGTCGAGCGGTGCAAGCGTTGAGATATTCAAAGACGAGGTGGCACGTGGTATTTGGCGGATACACTACGGCTGGCGAGTCTACCATCCACGAGGGAATTGGAGACGAAGTCACGGGGATCCCTCTTGGTCACAAAGGGATATGCCAGAGCTAGTTCACTTAGGGACACTGCGAGTCCCTAGCACAGAGGACGAGTAGAGAGTGGTATTTGAAGAAGACCAAGATGGGAATCCTGGTCTGTGATACTACGAGCTTAAGTACATGTAAGGGAACCAGTTCTAGCTCCGCTCGAACTCGTACATAGCCAATAGCGTAAGTAGCGTAAATCCTAGGACAAGGATCCTAGGAATCAGTCATCCACAACGTAATACCAATATCGTACAACAATAGAGATCGGAGGCAAGCGCATAAGACGTATCACGTACAACAATAGGAATCATCAGTCAGCCGAAACACGAGGCAGTGAGATCCGAAGTCCATGACGTATTACTGCTGACACACCGAGTCATCATGAATGTGTCAGAGTCCACAACCGGGCCGGGCAGTCCGAGAACGAAACGTAACACTGGAAATCCTCCTCCAGTAGGTCGTTGTCCTGGAAATCCCCCTGGTAGTCCACCAGGGGGCAGAGGTGGTCCTGTCGGGGGATCCGGCTGGTCCGGGCCTATTGCTCTGAATAATGCTGCGTCCTCTGCAGTCATTCGGTGACCCGTGGAGGGGTTTATGGGGTTGAGGATGGCTTCTGCTTCCTCTCTGATACGTCGTACTTCTTCTATGGCTTGGACTTCCATAGCTGTAGCCATGGGACTTCTGATGTGAATCTCTTCTGGGACCATGATGTGTAAGGACTCAGCTATATGGGCCAGTAGGCTTGAATCGTCTCCTGTTCCTGGTCGTATCTCGCTTTCTGTAGCGGTGTGTTCCTCTATCGGCTCTTCGTGGCTTGATTCTGAGGGTGCTTGTTCTCTTGGCTGTTCCTCTTTGCTTTCGCTGCTGCTGTCTCCGTCGAGCGATCCCCAATCGTCTCCGTGAAGTTCTCTTGAGTCGATATCGCAATGATAGTGTCTTCCAGCTGGTCTGACGACGTCCCACCAGTTGTCTATTGGGTTCCACGTAACCTCTGTCCAGCAAAAGTTGGAATAGTTAAACTCAACTGGTCGGTATCTGATGGCTTCTCCTGGGAAGTCGATGAAGTATCCAGTGTCTCCTCTGTATTCTCTCCACCTTGCTGCACCTAGGAATCGTCGTGGTACTGATCTTTCTCCTCTTGTTTCAAGGTTGTAGGGTCTAAAGTTTCTCCACTGGTCTCTTGTGGTGAACGCCACTGTTGGGAGATCTTGGTCTTAATGTAACGCTACCACGGCGTCAGCCCGACTTGGACTCATATTAAGGCGTTCATGACTTAGTGAGTTTCATTGTAATGCAGATAGGTGCGAAGAATCCCTTGGAAAACGACTAAGGCAGTCCAAAGTGCCCTGAGGGTCAAGACCAAAGTCATGATGACTTATTGATGCGAAATGGTGAAGGCCTTAGACTCAAAGGTCAAGGGAAATAGCAAGACGAGGCCCGAAGGCCTGAAGAGAGGAGAATACAAGTGGTATTATGAAGAAGACCAAGATGGCGTATCCTTGTCTTCTAAGGCCACTATTTATACATATAAGAGGCAGCTTTAAAGCTCCTCTATGAGTCCGATATCCTCTAGCGTAAGTAGCTTGAACCCTACTACCGCTATCCTAGTAATGAGTCATACTAGCAATCACATGCTAGTACAATGTGTGGTGACTAAGTCCATGCCTAATTCCTACTTACTACCATAGTCATAACCGTATAGTAAGAGTCCACTTCACCTCCGTATCGTGCGTAGTCTGTAAAAGTCCTGATCGTGACACCAAAGCTTGGAAGAGGGAGCAACTTTGGAGGGCAACTGAATGGCATTCGGAGATGATGAGGTGGCGGAAGGAAGGGGCAGTCGAGAGGATGAGACGATACTGGAACAGGCGCGAGGAAGCCTCCAGGACTACTACCCAGATGAGCATCCACTCATCATCACCGCCACTGACACTGACGACCCCCACGAGACCCCTTATGTGTGCGACACCACCGGAAGGCCGCTCTACCGAGGGGGAGTCTGAGCTGACGCTCCTCCCCTCTTCCCCCTGCTCCAACTTCAACACCACGCCCTAGGGCCTCCTCCCCATGGATACAAGTACAACCGTGGGGAGGACTTCATACACTACCCCATTATCGATGGGCAGGGACGTACCCACCAGGCCGCGTACGTTCAAACGATCATGAACATGGACCCCCTGGTGCTGGGACTGGTGGAGGACAGTGAGAAGGTGTACTCCAAGCTGTTGTATGCCGAGCTGCAGGTCCGGGCCCAAGGTAAGCCCCACTACCCTCAAGAGGACCTCATCGTCTTCGCTGGCAGATACCATGACCGCCCTCACTTCAATCACACCCTCAAGGAGCTGCATGATGCGAGTCTCAAGGCTGAAGTCCACCGCTACCGGGCTTACACGTACGAGGCTGAGTGGATGGAGCAGCGGCTCCACCAGCTTGCCACCGCATTGGGAGGCATCAAGGGGGAGCTTGCACGCAGCAAGTTCCACCTCAAGATGGCGAACACACTGGATCGGGTGGAAGAGGTACAGTCGGGTTGGATGGGAGGTGCCAGAGATCACAGGCATCATGGGAAACGCAGCTGAAAAGGGGGTGATGTCATGAATCGACGGTTGGATGCTTACTATACGGTTATGACTACAGCAGTAAGCAGTAATTAGTCATGGACTTAGGATCGGTCATTGGGTCGTGTTAGCATGTGATTGTTAGCATGACTCATTACTAGTACAGCGATAGTAGGGTTCGAGCTACTTACGCTATACGATACGGACTTCACAGGGGAGTTTCAAAACTACCCCTTCATATGTATAAATAGTGGCTTGCGAAGACCAAGAACGTCATCTTGGTCTTCTTCAAATACCACTTGTCTTAACTCATCTCTCCAGGCCTTCATGCCTCAGTCTCACGTCTCATCTTCCTGATCTTCACATCTAGGACCTGGCTGGCCCAAGTTGACGACTTGTGATCATCTTGGTGTTGCTCGCACGCGCCGCGTGGACTAGCTTAGTAGTATTCTACGGAATACTAAAGACGCTAGAACGTATCTTTGAGACTCACTAAGTCGTGAATGCCTCTATACGAGCCCAAGTCGGACTAACACCGTGGTAGCATTACATCTGGTGTGTTCAGGGTAGGTAAGACGGGCTCACACATAGTGTAGGCATAGTAGCAAGTAGCAGTAGAGTACTATTGTGTTGCTCACACACGTGTCCTCATGTGGCATGTTCTGTGGATTGTGGCCAGTACATTGAAACAATGAACTATGTAGATGTTATTGGTGTGCAGCTTTCTGCTTGAGTTGGGGAATGTAAAATTAATAGCATTTGGGTACTACAATAATACAATATACCTACTTCTACTGTACATCCTGAAGCACGCACAATGGGGAAGTTGCAGGGCACGCGGTGTGCACACTTGGCCATGCACGTTCCTCTCCAAATTTTCCTCCCATCACCAAACATTCCAGCCTTACGACTTGGAGCGCCTGGATCCAGATTGGGGTCCGGTGCACAGGGAGGCGCTGTTACGTTCGGCCCTCCGACATGCCCCGATACGCCACCACGTGATCTGTCCCCAGTGCAATTCGTTGCCTGGAACCCTGTAAACCCTCAACACACCCTTGATGCCGACGCCATGGCTGCTGAAGAGGCTGAGGCTAGGGAACACCTCTGGAAGTTCCACCAAGACTGCACGCTACACCTACGCGCCGCCATCCTGTCGTCAAGATTCGCGATTCCGCAAGACCCACCTCAAGGTCCGGAAGATTAGTGCCCGAAGACATCATTGCCTGTCACGTGACCCTGACACGTGACCTGGCCTAGACCGCACCAGAAGAGTCCAGATGAGCTTGTGCCTGGATTGGAACGTGTGTTATCGATTGTGCCTGGTTTGTGATCTGTTACTGTATTTGTGTTGATTCTCCCATGCCTCGTCCCTGTAGCTTGATGCGCCCATGGACTGTATGTTTCAGCCACCATCAGTGGCATTGGACATGTGTTCTCCGCAGTTCCGCAGTTTCTGCCTCATGTTGTATGTGTTTCCATTGGACGATAAGTACTGATTGTTGGAGTCCGGGCTGAGCTTGAAAGCTCCCTGGATGTGTATAAGTAGCACATAGAAGTGACCTTAGACGGTAGCTTTGACTTCTTGTATCTTCCGTACAACCTAGTCCGAGTAGTCCCCAGTCCCCTCTGCTCTCAACCACCTCCTCTTCTCTTTGCCCTACATGCCCTCAGAGTTAGTCCAGCATTATAGCGGCGTCCGTACCCTTACAGCCTTCGGAGTTCGACCAGCTGTATACGTGGTGTCCCCCTTCCCCTTGTCACATGATTGATTGAGCGTCAACCAGCTCAGCTTATAAGGAGCGAGTCATTCATTTCTTCTACCTTTTTGTTGCTATCCAAGTCCTCCAGATTGTCCGTTTCGGACTTCTTATCAATGAGTACAAACGACAGCAGGTGCTAGCTCAAGCAACAGAACAAGAGCAGGTCAACAAGGCCATTAGGAACCCCTGAAGACCGGTCGAGTGTGATCTCCCGAAGGTGCGCCCTATGGAGCATAACAGGTGCATTCCTCTCCAAATTTTCGTCCTGACGCCAAGGTTCCACCTCATGACTTGAAGTGCCAGATTGGGACCGATAGCAGGGGAGTGGGGAGGCAATGCTGCAAGCATCACCAGAGGGGAGTTGGGGAGAGTGCGTGTGGCGCATACCTTCAGTTCCCAGTGGCTCATCTCAAGGTCTGCCTATTGGAGGTGGGGCCGTGGCACTTGAGGCATGGGTGTGGGAAGGTGGTGCACACGGGGAAGGTGAGGGAGCGACGCCAGGGAAGCACCACCCAAGCCAATGGGCTACCTGCTAGAGCCCCACATTGTAAGCACATTTACCCAATTCGAATGCAATGACATGCACCACTATTATGCACCGCATGCCTTGTGTTATGATTTGCCTTCTTTCTTTCTCTTGGACGCTTCCGTTCCTTGCTTCTTACTCCCACACCCCACCTTGATACGCCCATAACTCCTTACGTGCCCCGCCGTTTCTGATGATCCCTTCGCTGCACGATATGTCTTTACGCCCCCTTCCTTGTATATTAAAGTTCACGGCGCTCCGGTCTCAGCTGACTTGCACATGACCCCACGCAATCACCATGTTCCTTACTATAGCTCTGCCTTTATTCCACTTTCACTCAGAACCCACATATCGCACCATATGTTTGTTGTGTACAAACATCCTGTACTAGTATATAAGTCTCATGCTACCTAGCTTGTACGGTAGACTTGACTTCTTGTGTAATACCACATCACTGTCAATCCACGAACGACTTTACGCTCGCTGTTTCGCTTGAGCACAACTTTGGTTCGCCTTTACGCTTGAACCCCTGAACCCCCCGACTACCACCTACATGTCTGAGGAGACCATGTGGTGCTTATTCATCATTGAACTTGGTCTTAACCGACTACTTCGCATTCCATAACCTCGGCCTGAGTGACTTAGTGACGTGCATGTCGCACATAACGTTCCTGTGGTAACGTTACATTAAGTCAAGTCTCTCGCAACCCTGGCAACTAGTAGGAGTCGCACAAAATTCCAGCCACAGTACATCAATCGGTATTCAACCGACAAGCTCTCCAGCCACGAAAAGGGCGCAGTAATCTGGGAAGAGATTCACAACCAAGAGGGGTACTTCATCTTTGACGCCAAAAACCAAGAATACCACCAAGTCCATTACTTTGACGACCTCCATCTCTGGGCATACATTGACTACGATCCAAAACAAGGACGGTGGTATGCCTACAAAGCTGTCCCTCCACAATTCAGCGCAGGACCCCTCGGGTCAACCAACATCACAGGAATCAACGTCAACCCAGACGAATCAACCACCCTCACTCCCATACAGCCAGAGATGGCCACCAACACTCAGGTCGCCACCAGCCTTACTACCATGGGAGCCTCTGGCTTGGGCAGTGGAGGACCACATGCTACAGGAGGTCAATCGGCTGCTCCGACGGGCAGAGCAACTCATAGCTCTAGCGCCCAGCCGACGATGGGGTCGAGCGGTGGCCCAGCTGCTGGACCTAGTGGAGGCATACATGGTAGCAGTGGAGGCCCACCGGGTGGCGGTGCCCCTGGTGGCGGCACCCCAGGAGGAGGTGCGCTCCCCGTGGGCCCAGCCGGGGCAATACCAGCACCGGGAGGGGGCAAACTTGGGGGCAACCCACCACCCATCTTCGATGGAAATTGAGAGGAGAGTCGAAACTTTCTTCGATCCTTTCGAATTTATCAAGGAATGAACCCAACTGTGGACCAGCTTACAGTACCCTATTCACGAGCCATGACCTTCCTCTCGTACATGAGGGGGCACCTGGTGGATGATTGGGTAGATGAGCAGACTGCGTGGCTAGACACCCAGATAGCAGGAGGAGTACTGCACAATGAAGAGAACCTTTGGAACACGGTCCTTGACCGGTTCACGAACGCCTACACCAACACCACCAAACAAACCAGAGCGTGCCAAGACATCAACAAGTTAAAGATGATTGGCGAAGACATTGACACGTACATCGCAAAGTTCCAGAACCTCACAACAAAAGCCGGCTATAATCCAGACAAAGCCAACATCATCAAAAAATTCCAAGCGGGACTCCCCAACAATCTTGTAATCAATGCCATACGCTTCCAACACCCAGTTACATGGGATCAGTGGAAAGTGGCAGCGCGACTTCAGCAAGCCAAATACCTTATGCTGAAGCCCCGCCTTACACGTAACCAACAAAATGAAAAACGAGGAGGTCACACCCGAGACCAGTGGGTCCAAGCCCTTAACAAGGCACGTGACCCTAACACCATGGATATTAGCCGCACTAGAGCCCACGCAACCCTCACAGACGCTGAGAAGCAAAGGATGGTTGTGGAGGGGAGATGTTTCCGATGCGGAGAAAAGGGTCATGTGTCGTGTAATTGCCCACAAAAAGGCACTCACATTGCTCAGACCACAAGCGACGGAGGAGCGCCTCCTCCCATCCCCACTACCCCTGCAGTATCGCCTCCCCCCCTCATTACTCGAGTCGCCATATCAGCAAACCGCGTACTGTCAAATGATGAAGTGGCTGACACTCAGATCGCAGCACTGGCTGCTCAGCCAAAAGAAGTGCGGGACCTCTTGGTGGAGAAGCTTTTTGGAGGAAAGGATTTTCCGACCGCCTGAACCCATCAGCCTGGGCAAAGGCGTTACACGTGTATTATAGCAGATATCGATCCATGCGAATCCCAGTTCTTTTCAAATCTGCGAACACGACGGCCGAACGACAGGTCCTATTGGACTCTGGAGCAACCAACAACTTTATTTGTGCAGAGCTGCTCAAACGAACGCATCTCGGAACCCGACCCGTCTCTGCTCCCATCACCATATGGAACATTGACGGAACTTACAACCGAGACAGCGCGATAACCCAGTACACCGATTTGGCAATGCGGACTGGTGAGCGCACGAAGACGCTTCGTTTCCTGGTAACCAACCTAGGAAAGGACGAAGCGATCCTGGGCTACCCCTGGTTCTTGGCCTTTGAGCCTGAGATAGAGTGGAGAAACGCCACGCTGAATGAAAACTTCCAACCAGTCATAATCTCCAGCCTGAACCTCCAGAGTGACGCCCTACCCCTAGAGGCGGCCATCAGGGCCCTACAGGCTTATGAGCTCGATGAGGAGGCATGGGAGCAGGTTGTGAACGAAGAATCGGAACCAAGCATTACCTTCCTACAAAAAACGACCACCGCATCAGAACTCGCTCAGCAGGAAGCGGCTAAGAAACAGATCTGAACATTTGAGGAAATGGTTCCTCCAGAATATTGGTCACACCGAAAGGTGTTCAGTGAAGAAGCATCACACCGATTTCCCCCATCCCGTGTATGGGATCACGCCATTGAATTATTCCCCGACGCGCCTACCACACTTGACTGTAAAGTGTACCCCCTAACTGCAAATGAAGGAGAGGCACTCACGGCCTTCCTGAATGAACAACTTGAGAAGGGATACATTCGCCCTTCAAAATCTGCCTATGTGTCACCCTTCTTCTTTATCAAAAAGAAAGACGGAAAGCTACGCCCGGTACAAGATTATCGACACCTCAATGAACTCACCGTAAAAAACCATTACCCCCTCCCGCTTATCCCAGAACTCGTCGATCGCATCCGAACCACGCAGTTATACTCAAAGTTAGACATTCGATGGGGGTACAATAATGTTCGCATCCAGGAGGGAGACAAATGGAAAGTGGCGTTCAAAACCAATCAAGGATTGTTCGAACTGCGCGTCATGTTCTTCGGCCTCACCAATTCCCCGTCCACCTTTCAAACAATGATGGATACCATATTCCGCGACCTCATTCTGACAAACGAGGTCGTTGTTTATATGGACGATATGTAACGTCTACCACGGACGTTCGTCTGACTTAGATGCTGTTGTGACATGGGTTCCCTCGGGGGTGAAACCTGTGGTTGTCCGAGTGCTCGGGGAATACGGCGGGGTGAGGCCAATACGTGCCTGTGGAATCTCTGTAGGTGTATAACGTCTCCTCGATGGGTACGTTTGGGGGTGGACAAGGGACTTTGCGGATATACTCCCACTCGAGGTTATCGACGATGTAATAGCAGTGAGTTGGACGGGCGGTACGGGAGTTGAGATATTCAAAGACGAGGTGACACGTGGTACCAGGCGGATAAGTCACGGTCGGCGAGTCTACCATTCACAAGGAAAGATGGAGACGAAGTCACGGGGATCCCTCTTGGTCTCAAAGGGGTATGCCGGAGCTAGTTCACTTAAGGACACCAAGTCCTTAGCCCAGAAGACGAGTAGAGCTGGTGGTATTGGAAGAAGACCAAGATGGGGATCCTGGCCTGTGTACTATGAACTTTAAATACAAGTAAGGGAGTTAGTTCCAACTCCAACTCCGCTCGAACTCTTACTCCTTACGTACCAACGAACTCTCGACTTGACTACTTCTGTACTCAGACCGGCTTTGTATGACCTACTGCTCCGGAATATAAATTCATCAAAAAAAAAAAAAAAAAAAAAAAAGAGTTAGTTCCAACTCCGCTCGAACTCGTAGGTAGCCAATAGCGTAAGTAGCGTATCCTAATAATAGAATGCGCAGTCATCGTCGTAATCCGAATCGCGTACAACAATAGCGAACATCAGTCAGCATGGTAATCCACATCACGTACAACAATAGAAGTCATCAGTCAGCCGGAACATGAGGCAGCAAGATCCGAAGTCCATGACATATTACTCCCGACATACTGAGTCATCACGGATACGTCAGAGTCCACAACCGGGCCAGGTAGTCCGAAATCGAAATGTAACATCACCCCCTTTTCAGGATCAAGCCCCAGCTTGACCGCGCATGATGGCTAGGGGGTTAGTGCCCACTTCGCGCAGAGCTCGAATCCAGGCTATCTCCTCGGTGTCTTGTCCCGCCTTGGGTCCGCGATGAAGCGAGGCCCTTACGTTCTCAACGCGGTCGACTGCGTGAGCTCGTTGGAGTCGGGCGACACACCTGTTGCGCTCTATCTCGATCCTCTCCAGCTTCATCTGCTCGGCGGCCAGCCGGTGTTGCTGCGCCCGCCATCCCAATGTCATGCATCGATAGCGGTGGACTTCCGCCATGAGGGTCGCGTCCTTCATGTGGAGGAGCGCCTGGTCGACCGAGTCGACTAATCCTGCGTCGGAGAGCAGGAACGTGAGATCGTCGTCGGTGTAAGAAGGGGTAGGGGACTGCTCGTCGTAGTAGGGGATGGTGTGGACGGGTTTGCCGTACTGCTGATTGCTCCCATTGCGGAAGGCCAGCACGAAGGGGTCGGCGGTGAGGATGAGTTGAGTAAAACGGGCTGGCCAAAGACGTTCCTGAGCATCTCGTATCTGAAAAGGGATGTAATGGACTCCCCTGTTGTATTGGTACCCCCTGGGAGGGGGGGTTTCCGGCCGATCTTCAGCCTCCTGCAAATGTTCCTCCGTTTGATCTGCTCGAATCGGGGATGGATGTGCCGTCGGTAGTGTGATAGCTTCCCCGGTGGGTCCGCAAAGCAGGGGGGTTTCCGAGTGTGTCGTGGTAAGATGGGTGGCGTAACGTAAATATTGATGCGCCTTGAGCCATTCGGCTGGGTCGTACGGGTCCCCACCTTCGTCGGGCCCCGGCGGGGATGTTGGGCGGCTGGGTACATACCCCTGTTCGTCGCCCGCTGGAGTGGGCACTCTGGTCGGGACATAGTTGCTTCCAAGGCAACTGGGCTGGTTGGTCTCAGAATAAAGAGTGGGGGTCGGCGAAGGAACTGGGGATGGCCCGGGGGAAGGAGGACGACTTCCTCGTTGGTGAAGGGCGAGGGTAGCCGACAGGGGTGACGGTGGCGTGGACTGTACTCGGTAAGGTGCGGATAGTTCATCATTGACGACATAGCGGAAGTTGATCGGGGACTGAGAGCGCATAAGTGATGGGAGTGAGAGATAAAGAGGATGGGGACGTCTCTTGGAGTTTCCCTGCGCTTATATGCACTTCGCGAGCGGGGTTGGAATTTTTAAATTCCTGAATTGCGTCATCTGCAAACACGTCATCCTTATCGACCCACTGGTTGTCCGAGTCAGGGTATCCCTTCCATTTGACCAGATATTGCAGTTTGTGACTTCTGCCGAACTGCCGAGAGTCCAGAATCTTCTCAACTTCGTATTCTTCTTCGCCACCAACCAGATCCGGTGGTGGGCGCTGATAGTTTGGTCCGTGCGTGGGTGTTTCGCGATAGGGCGTAAGGAGATCCACATGGAACACTGGGTGGATCTGCCACTGCGTGGGAAGCTCTAATCTGTAATTGACTGTGGACATCACCTGAACGACCTTAAAGGGGCCGTGGCGCCGCGCCACTAATTTCGCCGTTGGTTGATGTGTGCGTAAGTGGCGTCCTTCTAGCCACACTTGATCCCCGATTTGGAACTTGGGCGTATCTTTGGCCTTGATCCACCCCTGCTGTGCTTTGATCATCAGTGACTGCGCGCGCTGTTGGAGTTCCTTGAACTGTTTGACCCTGAGCGCCACCTGCGGGATTGGTGATGGCCTATCAGTCCAATCAGCGCGGGGGTTGTACCCCATGAGGAGCTGGAAAGGGGATTCCTTAGTGGTTTCGCTGGGCCAATTGTTATGGGTGAACTCAGCCATGGGGAGGTAGTGTATCCAATCGTCCTGTCGTTCGTTGACCCAGAATCGCAGGTACTGCTCCAGCCATTGATTTGTACGTTCCGATTGTCCGTCAGTTCGTGGGTGGTAGGCCGTGGAGATGTTTTGTTCGATGCCTAGAATTTTGCATAATTCGTGCGTGAATTTTGACGCGAATCGGGGGTCTCTGTCGCTGATGATCTTCCCAGGCAGGCCGAATCTGGGAAACATGTGTTTGACGTAGAGGGCTGCCGTCCCTTCTGCCGATATTTCTTCTTGGCATGGGATGAATAGTGACATCTTTGTACAGTCATGATCCGTTATCGTGAGGATCGTGTCGCAGCCCTGTGCTTCGGGAAGTTTAGTGATGAAATCGAGTGCAATAGTTTCGAATGGCATAGCTTCGGGTTTCGGGAATATTGGGCGTAGTGGTGCTTTGATGGCCCTGGTATTGACCTTAATTCTTTGACAGTCGGCGCATCCTTTGACATAGTCCATGACTTCGTTCCTAAGGCCTGGCCACCAGTAGTACCGTTCTACAAGCTTGATGGTTCGACTGATCCCCGGGTGTCCGTACACTGGAGGGTCGTGATGATTCTTGATAAGTTCCCGTTTCTCGAGGAGTCCTCCTGTGACTACTCGGCGTCCGTCTTTGTACCATGTGCCTTCGATTTTCTTTAGTCCGTGTGGGTCTATCCAGGGGCGGAGTTTGTCGTCGTCTTGGGCGTACACCGGGTTCACCTTTTCCATTTCTTGTATCGAGATAGTGGCGTTGATTCGAAGAGGGTCTTCCGTCATGTCTATTGCTGCGGCCCTGACAAATACCTCATCAGGTAATACCGTGACTTGATCGTTATCGCCTTCTCCCTGGTCGTAGTCGGGGCGTCTAGATAATGCATCGGCGCGTCCGTTTGCCGTTCCCTTGATGTGGTGAATCTCAATATCATATTCGGAGAGTTCTAGGACTTCCCTGGCAACTCGGCGGCTTATCTTTTGTGGGGAGCGCCAGTATTGTAAGTTCATGTGGTCCAAGAAGACTTTGATCTTGTGTGGGGAGCCCGCCAGGTAATGGCGCCAGTTTCGAAGTGCTTTGACGATTGCCAACAATTCGAGATCGTAGATGTCGTAATTTCGTTCTGCTGCGCTGAGGGTGTTTGAGTAGTAGGCGATGGGGTGTCTTTTTCCGTCTTCTTTTCGCTGGAGCAGCACAGCTCCTACTGCGAATCCTGAGGCGTCCACTTCAAGTTCGAATTGATCTTCCAGTTTGGCATGTGCGAATACCGGTTCTTCCGTGACGAGTTTCTGATTTTGTCAAATGCTTCTTGTTTTGTTACTGTCCATGTCCATTCAGTGTCTTTACGCGTGAGTTTGTTGAGGGGTCGTGCGTGTGTGGCGAAGTTTCGAATGAAAGCGCGGTAGAAGTTACAGAAGCCAAGGAATGATCGCACCTGTTTGACGTTTTTGGGGGTTGGCCAGTCTTTGATACCGGAAATTTTGATGGGGTCCATGCGTGTCACCCCCTTTTCAATGATTACCCCCAGGTAATCGATGCTTGGTGCGTGGAATATGCATTTTCTCCGGTTTGAGGAATAGGTCGTTTTCTTCTAGTAAGTCCAAAATGTCGTGTACCGCGTCCATGTGTGCTTGTTCCGTAGACCGAGTAGCTATGCCTATGTCGTCCATGTATACCCTGATAGTTGTACCTTTGGTCTCGTGGTACGCGATGAGGTCTTTGCAGATCTCGTTCATCATGGTTTGAAACGTTGCCGGTGAGTTGGTTAGCCCGAAGAACATTACCGTTGGTTCGAATAGTCCGTATTTTGTCTTGAACGCTGCCTTTTCCTGATTGCCTTCTTTGATCCTTATGTTGTTATATCCCCAGCGAATATCCAGTTTGGTGAATATGAACGCTCTGCTTAAGTCGGCGATGAGTTCTGGGATGAGTGGAAGAGGGTATTGGTTGCGTATCGTCCAGTTGTTGATGTTCCGGTAGTCCTGTACGGGGCATAGTTTTCCATCCTTCTTTTTGATGAAGAAGAATGATGATGCGTACGGGGATTTAGAAGGTCTGATATATCCTTTGGCCAGTTGTTCGTCGATCCATTCTTTGAGTGCTTTGTCTTCCGCTTGACTCATTGGGTAGACCTTGCAATCAATCGTGTCTGGCGCGTTTGGTTTGAAGTCGATGGCGTGGTCCCATGGTTTTGAAAGCGGGAAGCGATTAGATTCTTCTTTGCTGAAGATTTTGACGTGCCGTTGGTATTCTTCTGGGACTGCTTTCTGTTCCGTGTATTGTTTGGCTTCTATGGCCATTTCCGTTGACATCGTTGCGTGTAGGCGGGTGTCTTCGAGGTCACATTCCTTCCGTAGTTGTTCTTCAATTTTTTGCTTGTTGGGAAGTAGTAGT
>JAKELG010000205.1:0-70745 GCA_021527035.1 Lactarius vividus | reverse complement strand
TACCAAGTCCCTTGCTTCATCGTCAAGATTTCGAACTCCGTTTATCCAGCTGGTCGCCCGTTCTTGTGGCGTATCAGTGGTGGCGCGGGCGCCGCGGCTACTGCCGCCGTCATCTTCGAATTGGATCAGAGGTTCATCTTGGACGCTCTGGACTTCTTCTATGAACGCCCCCCTTCCCTTGGCGGGGTTGCCAGTTTGCGTTGGTGCGCGGTTTGCGAGGTTGGCGGCAATCGCGGGACATGTGTCCGAGCTTTCCACAGTTGTAGCAGTTGATGTTCTCATGTCTACGACTCCTTTCCCTTGGGAACGCCCTCCCTGTGACGTGTACGGGAGGTCGAGCGTAGTCGATTTCCTCAGAGCCTGCGAGTCGAGCGCGGACTCTTCCCGGAGTGGTGTCCATGGCTTCCGGGTGGCTCCGGAATGCTTGCCACCCCTGACTTGGCTGCCTGCGGGCGATTTGGAGCGCTGAAAGTTCTGAGGGAGGTATTGCCTGGCTTACGGGTCCCGGGGTTTACGTCCCCCCAAACGCGTTTGCAAATGCATCCACTTGCGCTGCTGCTCGAGCGCGGCTGTTTTCCATTGAGCATACGTGTTTGGGCTGTGGAAGTTATACGCGTTCTTGTAGAGTTCCAACCGGGAGTCCTCCGGTAAACTTGTCGAGGACTAAGGAGTCGTCGAAACGGTATCCTGCTTCTCTGACCGCTTTTTCGAATTTGGCGACGTATGAGTCGATATCTTGTCCTTCCATTCGGAAGCCTTTCTGCAGTTCCTGTTGCGCCCGTTCTTTTTCGAGCGTGTCCGCGAATGTATTGCGGAAGCCGAGTTCAATGGCTTCCCAGATCCATTGGTCGTAGGGTCCATGCTTAGCTTTGTATGCCTTGACCCATTTGGTGGTAGACAGGACCCATTCGTTAACATGATCTCCTTGGATGTAGGTGAGGAAGATTAGTGCTTTACGATAAGGGAGGGTGAACGCAGGGTTGTCGTAGTTGGTTTTCCACGAACAGTTCCCATTGAGTGAGGAATTGTTGGACTTTAGTGCGGTCTCCGGTGAATACGAGGGGTTCCTTGCCCATGAATTTCTCGGGTTTGGTTCCGCTTGAGACGTTTGGCCCGGTAAAAAGGGGTCTTCCTGGATCTCCTCCTCCGTCATCTCCTCCTCCACCTCCGTGTCCTTCGGGTGGGGGTCCTCCTCCGCGACTAATACGTGCGGGTTCCTGGAACGTAGTTGGTTGTTCGGTGATTGTGGTGGTCATGTTGGTAGGGATGGACTCAGCTAATAATCCCAACTGCGCTTCTTCTTCTTCTGCTTGTGCTTCGAGGATTCGAATTTCCTCGGGGTTGCTTCCCAGCGATGGGGAGGGTGCTGGTGTTTTGGGAGTAGGGGAGCGAACTGGTTCTTCTTCTTGTCCGTCGATAGGTCCCCACTGATCTCTGGTAGTTGTTTCGCTTTGACGAATATCGAGGTGGAGGCCTGATCCTGCGGGTCTGACGATTTGTAGTTTGCCGTGGAGTTCGTCCCACTTAATTTCCGTCCAACAAGTGTGGTCGAAGTTGAATTCTACCGGGATGAGTCCGGTTTTGCCGTCTTTGTAAGTGTAAAGGACTACGTAGCCTGGGTCTCCTTGTTCTGTCTGCCAAAAGGCTCCTTTGAGGTATTGTTTGGGGACGTTGCGTTCCCCTCTTCGGTCGATATGATACGGTCTGAACGGGATCCAAAGATCGCGAGTTGTTACTGCGGAAGCCACGTTGAAGGATCTTGGTCTTAATGTAACGTCTACCACGGACGCTAGCCTGACTTAGGCGCTGTTGTAACGTGGGTTCCCTCGGGGATGGAATCTGTGGTTGTCCGAGTGCTCGGGAAAGACTGCGGGATGGGGCCAATACGTGCCTGTGGAATCCCTGTAGGTGTACAGTGTCTCTTCGACGGGTACGTTCGGGGGGAGGACTAGGGACTTTGCGGATGTATTCCCAGTCGAGGTTGTCGACGATGTAGTAACAGTGGGTAGGGCGAGCAGTGCGGGAGTTGAGGTATTCGAAGACGAGGTGACACGTGGTACCGGGTGGATAAGTCACGGTCGGCTGATCTACCATTCACAAGGGAAGATGGAGATGACGGTCACGGGGATCCCCTCTTGGTCGAAGAGGGATATGCCGGAGCTAGCTCACTGAGGGACTTTGCGAGTCCCTAGCACAGAAGACGAGTAGAAGTGGTGGTATTTGAAGAAGACCAAGATGGGGATCCTGGTCCGTACTACTGCGAGTTTAAATACAAGTAAGGGAGCCAGTTCTAGCTCCGCTCGAACTCGTAAGTAACCAATAGCGTAAGTAGCGTACTCTAATAATAGAATGCGCAGTCATCATCGTCATCCGAAACACGTACAACAATAGGAATCCTCAGTCAGCACCGTAATCATCATCACATACAACAATGGCGAGCATCAGTCATCCAGACACGAGGCAGCAAGATCCGAAGTCCATGACGTATTACTACTAACGTGCCGAGTCATCACGAACACGTCAGAGTCCACAGCCGGTCTGGGCAGTCCGGGACGAAACGTAACACCTGGGATGTGGTGAATCTCAAAATTGTATTCCATTAGTTTGAGTACTTCCCTTGCCACCCTTTGGCTTATTTTCTGCGGAAGTTTCCAGTATTGTAGATTCATATGATTGGAATAAATTTTGATCTTGTGCAGTGATCTGGCTAGCAGTGGTCACCAGTGTCTGAGTGCTTTGACTATGGCGAGGAGCTCCAGGTCGTATATGTCGTAGTTCCGTTCTGCCTCAGTCAGGGTGGCAGAGTAGTATCCGATTGGATGTCATTTGCTGTCTTCCTTCTTCTGCAATAGGACTGCTCCAGTTGCAAACCCTGAGGCATCTACTTCCAGTTCAAACGGGTCTTCTAGCTTGGGGTGAGCAAGCACCGGTTCTTCTGTTACCAGGGTCTTAAGCTTTTCGAATGCCTGGTTTTCTTCGTCTGTCCATTTCCACTCCGTGTCCTTCCTCATAAGTTTGTTGAGAGGTTTGGCGTGTGTGGCGAAACCACAAATGAAAAGCCAGTAAAAATTACAGAAGCCTAGGAAGGAGCGTACGTCACGGACCTTGGTTGGTGTGGGCCAGTTCTTAATGCCTGAGATTTTTACTGGGTCCATGCGTGTTACCCCCTTTTCAAGGATTACCCCCAGGTAATCCATTCGCAGTTTGCTGAACAGGCACTTCTCAAGTTTGAAGTAGAGGTTGTGTTCTATCACAACCTGTAGTATGTCGCATACTGCTTCTTCGTGCTCTTTTTGCCCTGCTGGTTCTTTTGTTGCAATGCCTATGTCGTCCATATAGACCCTGATTGTTGTTCCCAGTTCTTCGTGTTTGGTGATGGTGTCTTGATAGATGGTGTTCATCATCATTTGAAACATTGCCGGAGAGTTGGTGAGTCCAAAGTACATAACCGTCAGTTCAAAGAGACCGTACCATGTTTTGAAGGCAGCTTTGTGTTCGTCGCCTTCTCTGATCCATACATTGTTGTACCCCCATCGGATGTCGAGTTTGGTGTATGTATGGGCTTGACTAAGATCTGTGATGAGGTCTGGGATAAGGGGTAACAGATACTGGTTGCGAATAGTGACGGCATTGATCTTCCTGTAGTCTTGCACTGGTCGGAGCTTCCTGTCCTTCTTCTTAATGAAGAAGAAGGATGACGCATAGGGTGACTTCGATGGATGGATATACCCCTTTTTCAGTTGTTCATCTAGGAACTCTTTCAGTTTGATGTCCTCTTCCTGCATCATTGGATAGACCTTGCAGTCAATGGCTGCCAGGGTGTTTTCCTTGAACTCGATGGCATGATCCCAGGGTCTGGATGGTGGGAAGCAATAGGATGCTTCTTCGTTGAAGATCCTTGCAAATGGTTGGTAGGTGGATGGGAGCTCGACTGTTTCGTGAAACTGCTTAGCTTCAATGGCTAGTTCTGTTGCCATGGTGTGTAGCTGGCAGTCTTCGTTCAACTCTTCTAGGGCATTTTGTTTTTCTTCATCAGTTTTGATTGCTCCGATAACGTGATATTCCTTTTTGGGGTTGAGAGATTGGATTACCACGGGCATCATTTGCTCGTGGATGGTTGCATATCTCCAATTGATCGTGGGTTCATATGTTGCTAGCCAGGGATATCCAAGTACAAGGTCTTCGCTTCCAATATTGGTGACCAGGAAGCACATCTTCTGTCTTTGTTGGTTAGTCTGAATGTTGAGGTCTATGTATTGGGTGATACTGCCCGCTTTATTTTCTGTATTGTCTATGTTCCATATCTTTCGTGGGCATTCCAATGGTTGCAGTCTGAGACCCATCCTTTTGGCAAACGAGGGGCGTATGAAGTTATCCGTAGCCTCTGAGTCTACTAGTGCTTTGATATTGGCCATTGCATAACTTGTGTGAATTGTGACTGGAATTCGAAGCGAACGGTAGCAAGTCATGATTACAGAGTTACAATTGACTGCCCTCACCCAGGCCAATGGGTTCAGGCATTCTGAAAACCCTCCTTCCCCCACATTTCTTGGAGAATGAGGTCCTTTACATCGTCCATCTCCCCTGCCACTCCAGCCAGCCACTCCTTGGCTCGTTGTTGCGGGGGTGTTGTGTTAGTTGCTCTAGCTTGGCTTTGTGGTTCCTCTTGGGTGTAGTAGTTGGTCTTGGTCATTCAACTGGTCGTGGGTCTCTGACAGGGCTGTTGGCAATTTCGTGAGAAGTGCCCTGTTTGGTTACAGTTGTAGCACACAACTGTCCTCATGTCTCGAGGTGGCAGTCCACCTCCTCTTCCAAATCCTCCTCGATTTGGTTGTGGGATGAAGGGGCGGTTTGGGTCTCCCACCTCCGCAACCTGAGCACGTGTTCAGTCTGCTGAGGTGTCCATAGCATTTGGGTCGTGTTGCGCCAGGAACGGCCTTCGTGGTGGACCCCAATTGGGGGGTTGTGGTCTCCAGTGTGGTTGTGCCAACGATGGGGGCATTTTGTTTTTGAAGTTGTCGAGTCGCACCTTCATATGAATATATTGTTTTTGTCATCGGAGGGCACATCTCTTCCAATCTTCAAACATATGCGGTTCGTCAAGTTCGTAGACTTTCATGAATAATGCTCGTGGTAGTCCAGCTGTGAACCAGCTGATGGTTTGGCGGTCATTCAAATTGTAGTGAGCCTTCCTCACTAGTCGTTTGAATTGGACCACATATGCATCGATATCCTCTCCTGTCATTTTAATCCCTTTTTGCAGTTCTGCTTGGGCTTGTTCCTCTTCTAGGATATTGGAGAATCATTTGGCAAACTCGGTTGCGATGTGATTCCACAAGGTTTGGGAGTATTGGCTTACTCCCTGTCATACTTCTCGATTCAACCATTCCAGCATGGTCAGTGTCCACTCACTAACGTTGATTCCTTTGACATATCCCAGGAATAAGAGCAATCATCAGTACTCGTTTTGCATAATAGGGGTGTCCAGGTTCATGCCCCAGTATACATGCCATTGTGTTAAAAAGGCTTTGTATTTAGTGCGGTCTCCGTCGTATATGGTGGGAGGTTCACCTGACAACCTGTCCAACCCATGTCCTCCTCCTCCTGGAGGTCCTTCTCCTCTGGGTGGTCTTCCTCCTCCTGGGAAGCCTCCTCCCATTGGTCCTTGTCCTGGGAATCCTCCTGGTAGTTCACCTGGCGGTGGTGGTGGACCTGTCAGGGGGTCTGGTTGGTCCGGTCCTATGGCCCGGAATAGCGCCGCATCGTCCACCGTCATTTGGTGTCCAGTGCTGGGGTTTATGGGATTGAGGATGGCTTCTGCTTCTTCTCTGATGCGTTGTACTTCTTCCATGGTTTGGACTTCTGTGGCCATGGGGCTTTTGATGTGAATCTCTTCTGGGACTGTAATATGTAATGACTCAGCTATGTGGGCTAATAGGCTTGAGTCGTCTCCTGTTCCTGGTCGTCTTCACTTTCCGTTGCTGTGTGTTCTTCTACTTGTTCTTCATGGCTTGACTCTGAGGGTGTTTGTTCCCTTGGTCATTCTTCTTCGCTTTTGCTTTTGCTGTCTCCATCAAGTGGTCCCCAGTCTTCTCCTTGAAGTTCCTGTAAGTCAATGTCACAGCAATAATGTCTTCCAGCCGGTCTGATGACGTCCCACTGATTGTCTATGGGATTCCACGTAACTTCCGTCCAACAGAAGTTTGAATAGTTGAACTCAACTGGGCGATATCTGATAGTGTCTCCAGGGAAATCGACAAAATATCCGGTGTCCCCTCTGTATTCTCTCCACCTTGCTGTGCCCAGAAATCATTGTGGTACTGATCTTTCTCCTCTTGTTTTGAGGTGGTATGGTTGAAAGTTTCTCCACTGTTCTCTTGTGGTGAATGCCACATTTGGGGATCTTGGTCTTAATGTAACGCTACCACGGCATTAGTCCAACTAGGACTCGGTAAAGGTGTTCATGACTTAGTGAAGTTGACAAAGCTGTGCACTGGTCTCCAGAAGTCTGTAGAATACCACTAAGGCGATCCACATGACACGACAGCCTAAGACAAGGAGGGCTACGATTCGTAGAGACAGAATGACTTGAGCCTTAGACTCATAGGCCAAGGTAACAGATGACAGATGAGGCGCGAAGGCCCGAGTTCTGATGAGAAAGGTGGTATTTGAAAGAAGACCAAGATGGCATTCTTGGTCTTCCTACACCCCTATTTATACATGTGAAGGGGTAGCTTTAAAGCTCCCCTATGAGTCCGATATCCTATGGTGTAAGTAGCTCAAACCCTACTACCGCTATCCTAGGAATGAGTCATACTAGCAATCACATGCTAGCATGATGTGGGTAAACCAAGTCCATAACTAATTCCTACTTACTATTGTAGTCATAACCGTATAGTAAGAGTCCACTTCGTACCTCGTAAAGTCTGTCCATTACAGAAATCATGTTGAGACACGACTGATTCAAGTCACATGTCTCATGGGATATGATTGAGTCATTCCCTGCCTTATATGGTATCTGACCCTTATGGTTAGATTTAGACTTCCAGACTTGTACAGACTGGTTATTGTTTATCTTTATTTGTTTAGATCCTTATTAGGTTCTTATTGTTCTTATTGTTAAGATACCAGACTTATCCGCTTTAGGCAGTTTTATTGTTCTCTGCCCTCCAATGGCATTTCTCTCTCTGGCACACAGACCAGGTGTATTTTGTTTGAGTCACCAGTGCACACAGACCATTATTATCTAAGTGTCCTGTATATAAGGTCTGCTGTTTTCGCCCATACACTTCAGAGTTTTCTTCACCTCTGAAGTTTGCTTGTTTGTCTTAGCCCTTGCTATCTTTGTCTCACTGTTAGTGCTGCCTGCTCAACAAATCACCTTACACTTCATCCTTTTTCTTCATCAAAAAGAAGGACAGAAAACTCTGACTGGTGCAAGACTATAGAAGGATCAACACTGTCACCATTCGTAACCAGTACCCGCTACCTCTCATCTTGGACCTCATCACAGATCTTAGCCAAGCCCACACGTATACCAAGCTCGATATTCAATGGGGATACAACAATGTATGCATCAAAGAAGGCAACAAACACAAAGCAGCTTTCAAAACACAGTACGGTCTCTTTGAACCCACAGTCATGTATTTCGGACTCACCAACTCTCCAGCAACGTTCCAAACAATGATGAACACCATCTACTGAGACACCATTGCCAAACACAAAGAACTGGGAACAATGATAAAAGTCTACATGGACAACATCGGCATCGCAACAAAGGAACCAGCAGGGCAAAAGGAACATGAAGAGGCAGTGCACGATGTGCTACAGGTCACAATGGAACACGACCTCTACTTCAAACTTGAGAAGTGCATATTCAACAAACCACAAATGGATTACCTGGGGGTAATCCTTGAAAAGGGGGTAACATGCATGGACCCAGTAAAAATTTCAGGCATCAAAAACTGGCCCACACCAACCAAGGTCCATGATGTACGCTCCTTCCTAGGCTTCTGCAATTTTTACTGACTTTTCATTCACGGTTTCGCCACACACGCCAAACCCCTCAACAAACTCATGAGAAAGGATGCGGAGTGGAGATGGACAGACGAAGAAAATCAGGCATTTGAGAAGCTCAAGACCCTAGTAACAGAAGAACTGGTACTTGCTCACCCAAAACTAGAAGATCTGTTTGAATTGGAAGTAGATGCCTCGGGGTTCACAACCAGAGCAGTCCTACTGCAGAAAAAGGAAGATGGCAAGTGACACCCAGTCGGTTACTACTCTGCCACCTTGAATGAGGCAGAACAAAACTACAACATATACGACCTGGAACTTCTTGCCATTGTCAAAGCACTCAGACACTGGAGACCACTGTTGGCCGGATCACCACACAAGATCAAAATTTATTCCAATCACATGAATCTCCAATACTGGAAACTCCTGCAGAAAATAAGCCGGAGGGTCGCCCAGGAAGTACTTGAACTAATGGAATACGATTTCAAGATTCACCACATCCCAGGAAAGAAGAATGGCAGAGCCAATGCCCTATCAAGAAGACCAGACTACGACCAGGGAGAACAAGACAATGAAAACATCATAGTACTCCCTGAGGACGTATTTGCGAAGACCACCATAGTAGAGGCCATGCAAAACCCCCCTCAAACGGAAATCACACTGCGCTACTGGGTAGATCCACAACAGCTGAAGTATGTTGATGGAGCATGGTACCGACAGGGAAAATACGTCATCACTGGCTCACTAGAAGAGAAACAGAAAGTCATCTCAGCCCACCACAACCCACCAGTACACGGACACCCAGGTATTGCGAGACTACAAAGTTAGTGGAATGATGATACTGGTGGCCAGAACTAAAGCTAGACGTGCAAAACTATGTACAAGGATGCACAGAATGCCAGCAACATAAGGTCAACACACGCCCCACCAAGGCCCCTCTAGTGCCTATAACCCCTAAGGAGGACACACTACCCTTTGAGACCATAGCACTGGACTTTATCACCAAACTCCCCAACTCACAAGGAAACAATGCCATCCTTACCATCACAGATCACAACTGTACCAAGGCATTGATATTCATTCCATGCACCGAAGAAATATTGGCCGAGGAACTGCTGGATTGTACGTTGCTCATGTATTCAAACGCTTTGGATTACCATCCAAAATCATCAGCAACCGAGACCCCCAATTTGCGTCCAAATTCACAAGAGAATTGTGCCAAATACTAGGAATCCAGCAGAACATATCCACTGCCTATCACCCTCAAATGGATGGACAATCTGAACAAACAAATCAATGGCTGGAACAATATCTCCACTTCTGGACCAACGAGCGACAAGATAACAGGGTGGCATTCTTGCCTATAGCAGAATTTGCACATAACAATTGGCCCCACAAGGCGACAAGGAAGTCCCCATTTTCACTCCTCATGGGATATGACCCCTGCACTGATTGGCTCGATAAGCCCTCTCCCATCCCACAGGTCACCATGAGACTCGAGCAATTCCAAGAAGCAAGGAAAGAGGCATATGACCTTATCAAAAAGGCACAATCCCTATGGGTAAAACACCGGGATATGCCAAAACTTCACGTCGGAGATTACATGTGGCTTGAAGGAAGACATCTCTGGACTAACCAACCCACTCCCAAGCTGGCAGTGAGAAGGCATGGACTGTTCAAGATCCACAGAGTATTGTCGCCTGTGAACTATCAATTGAACCTTCCCTCACAGTGGAGCATCCACCCTGTGTTCCATATCAATCTTCTCACCCCTTACTGTGAGACACTCATGCATGGAGAAAATTTCCAGCACCCGCCACCAGATTTGGTAGAAGGAGAAGAGGAATACGAGGTCGAGAAGGTTCTGGACCATTGGCACTTCGGCAGAAGATGACGCCTGCAGTACCTGATCAAATGGAAGGGGTACCCCGACTCGGAGAATCAGTGGGTCGATAAGGAGGACGTATTTGCAGATGAGGCCATAGCTGAGTACCAATCGTTGAATCCCCAACACGCACATCGCTTAAAAGCAGTAAGAACCCCACCGCGAATCCCATCATCCTCTCTCCACATCCACACTGGCTTCCTCTCTTCCTTACTTGCAACAATGTCCATTCCCTCTGCTGCCGAGGCCATTGCTCGTGTTGCCCGAAACATGGGCCCTGTCACCTATGAAGAGCTCACGACGGCTCTCCAGTCCACCATCCTGGCCAGCTACGCTGATGGAACTAGCAACCCCGACACCTGGTGGATCCTCACCAGCGATGGCCAGCACATCAACGAGGTCCCATTCATGACGTGTTACGTTTTGTTCTCAGACTGCTCGGCCCAGCTGTGAACTCTGACGTGTTCGTGATAACCTGACGTGTCAGTAGTAATGTGTCATGGACTTCGGATCTTACTGCCTCGTGCCCTGCTGACTGATCGCCTCTATTGTTGTACGTGATGAGGCTTACTATGCTGACTGATGCTTGCTATTGTTGTACGTGTATGATATTACGATACGGATGACTGATCCCTAGGACAGCTGTACTAGGGTTTGCCCTACTTATGCGATTGGCTACTTACATGTTTGAGCGGAGCTAGAACTGACTCCCTTATGTGTACTTAAGCTCACAGTAGTACAGACCAGGATCCCCATCTTGGTCTTCTTCGAATACCACTCTCATCCTCTCGTCTTCTGTACAAGGGCCAAGCGTCCCTTAGTGAACTAGCTCCAGCATATCCCTAAGACCAAGAGGGATCCCTGTGACTCTTCCTCCCCATTCCAACTCCTTGTGGATGGTGGATAGCCTGACCATGTCTTACCCTCTGAACACCACGTGTCTGATGAACAGCAGAGATGGACAGCATACTCACAGTGGCAAAGTGGACTGTGGTGAGATAGACTGAGCAGCTGGAAGCAGCAGAGGGAGATCTTGCAGGAGAAGCTAGAAGATAGTTCTGGCACACAAGCAGTGAGGAACTGATGTTACATTGGAGAAGAGGGAACATACCTGGCACACAAGCAGTGAGGAACTGATGTGGACCAGGAGCGTACAAGCTACACTACTTATACTCTACAGGGGGTGACACTGGTATAAGGTAGGTAACACAGAGTCACGTATTACAAGGAGCATTGTTCTCAGTATGGGACAAGAGGAATGTACAGAAGGAGAACAAGGCGATTAGAACAAGAGAAATCCAGACCAAGATGATATCATAGTGACATCACAATAAGGATAGAACAAAGGAAAGTACAAAGACGCAAAGTAATGTAAAGTCCAGAGAAGTCCGAATGATGTCATTGTACATGATGTCATAGATAAGAGAGAAGTCCAAGATTGTACAGATCATAATATCTAATCTACAAGTCCTATATATCTTATCTAAAGCAGTCCATGCTGCAAGTCCGGTCCGTCCAGAGCCGCTAAGTGCGCAAGGTCACTTATCAACATCTCCCCATGATCTACAATCTAAGGACACAAACCCATGTCATGGTTATGTTTTTCCAGTAGTACTCGTGCTAGACTCTTTGTGAAACCATCTGCAACTATTTCTACTGTAGGGGTTCAAATCAGGGTGATGGTCCCCTTTTCAATGTACTCCCTGATGACATGATGCCGTATGGCAATGTGCTTAGACCATCTCCCAGTGACAGGGTTCAAGGCCAAATCAATGGCACCCTTGTTGTCACCATGTAGTGGGATGGGGTCGTCGACCTCGTACCCAAGTTCCGTGAGGAAACTCTGATACCACGCAGCCTGATTGGCCGCGTCGGTTGTTACGATTTTCCTTCCTTTTCCTTCCTGTTCCCTTGGACGCTTCCGTTTCTTACTTCTTATTCCCGCACCCCACCTTGATACGCCCCTAGCTCCTCACGCGCCCAACCATTCTGGCTAATCTCTTCACCGCACGATATGCCTTTACGCCCCCTTCCTTGTATATCAAAGTTCACGGCGCTCCGGGCTCAGCTGACTTGCACATGACCCCGCGCAATCACCATGATTCCTGCTATAGTGACTCCCTTGTTCTGCTTTCACTCAGAATCCATATATCGCGCCATATGTTTGTTGTGTACAAACATCCTGTACTAGTATATAAGTCGCACGCTACCTAGCTTGTACGGTAGACTTGACTTCTTGTGTAATACCACACCACTGTCAGCCCACGAACGACTTTACGCTTGCTGTTTCGCTTGAGCACGACTTTGGTTCGCTTGTATGCTTGAACCCCCTGAACTCCCTGACTACCACCCACGCGTCTGAGGAGACCGTAGGGTGCTTATTCATCATCGAACTCAGTCTTAACCAACTGCCTCGCATCCCATTACCTCAGCTTGAACGACTTAGTGACGTGCACGTCGCACATAACGTTCCTGTGGTAACGTTACATTAAGTCAAGTCTCGCAACCCTGGCAACTAGTAGGAGTCGCACAAAATTCCAGAAGCAGTACATCAACCGGTATACGACCGACGAACTTTCCGACCACGAAAAGGGTGCAGTCATCTGGGAAGAAATCCGTAACCAAGAGGGGTACTTCATCTTTGACGCACAAAACCAAGAATACCACCAGGTCCACTACTTCGACGACCTTTGCATCTGGGCCTATATTGACTACGACCCAAAACAAGGACGGTGGTACGTGTATAAACCTGTCCCTCCACAATTTGGCGCAGGACCCCTTGGGTCAACCAACATCACCGGCATTACTGTTGACCCCGACGAATCAACCACCCTTACCCCCATACAGCCAGCGATGGCCACCCACACTCAGGTCGCCACCAGCCTTACTACCACGGGAACCTCCGGCCCGAGCAGTGGAGGCCCACATGCTACAGGAAGTGGATCGTCTGCTCAGACGAGCGGAGCGACTCATAGCGCTAGCGCCCAGCTGGCAACGGGGTTGAGCAGTGGCCCAGTTGCTGGATCTGGTGGAGGCATACATGGTAGCAGTGGAGGCCCACCGGGCAGCGGTCCCCCTGGTAGCGGCGGAGGCGGTCCAGGTGGAGGAGCCCCTGGCGGCGGTCCCCCAGGAGGAGGTGCGCTCCCCATTGCCCACCCCGGGGCAGTACCAGCACCGGGAGGGGGCAAACTTGGGGGCAACCCACCACCTATCTTCGATGGAAATTGAGAGGAGAGTCGAAACTTCCTTCGATCTTTTCAAATTTATCGAGGAATGAACCCAACCGTCGACCAGCTCATGGTACCTTACTCGCGAGCCATGACCTTCCTCTCCTACATGAGGGGGCATCTAGTGGACGACTGGGTGGACGAACAAACTGCATGGTTGGATGCCCAAATCGCAGGAGGAGTACTGCACAATCAAGGAAACCTATGGAACACGGTCCTTGACCGGTTCACGAACGCCTACACCGACACCACCGAATGAACCAGAGCATGCCAAGAAATCGACAAATTAAAGATGATTGGCGAAGACATCGATACGTATATCGCCAAATTCCAGAACCTCGCAACAAAAGCCGTCTATAACCCCGACGAAGCAAACGTCATCGAAAAATTCCAAGCGGGACTCCCGGATAACCTTGTAATTAACGCCATATGCTTCCAACACCCCGTCACATGGGACCAATGGAAAGCGGCAGCAAGACTTCAGCAAGCCGAATACCTCATGCTGAAGCCTTGCCTCACGCATAATCGACAAGGCGAAAAACGAGGAGGTCACACCCGAGACCAATGGGTCCAAGCCCTTAACAAGGCACGTGACCCAAACGCCATGGATGTTAGCCGCACTAGAGCCCGCGCAACCCTCACAGACGCTGAGAAGCAAAGGATGGTCGTGGAGGGGAGATGTTTCCGATGCGGAGAAAAGGGTCATGTGTCGCGTAATTGCCCACAAAAAGGCACTCGCGCTGCTCAAACCACAAGCGACGGAGGAGCACCTCCTCCCGTCCCCTCTACCTCCACAGTATCGACTCCCCCCCTCGTTACTCGAGTTGCCATATCAGCAAACCGCGTACTGTCGAATGATGAAGTGGCTGACGCTCAGATCGCAGCGATGGCCGCTCAACCAAAAGAGGTGCGGGACCTCTTGGTGGAAAAGCTTTTTGGAGGAAAGGATTTTCCAAACGCCTAAACCCATCGGCCTGGGCAAGGGCGCTACACGTGTACTATAGCAGATACCAATCTATGCGAATCCCAGTTCTTTTCAAATCTGCAAACACGACGGCCGAACAACAGGTCCTGTTGGACTCTGGAGCAACCGACAACTTTATTTGTTCGGAACTGCTCAAACGAACACACCTCGGAACCTGACCCGTCTCCACTCCCATCACTATATGGAACGTTGATGGAACTTACAACCGAGGTGGCGCGATAACCCAGTACACCAATTTAGTGGTGCGGACTGGTGAGCGCACGAAGATGCTTCGTTTCCTAGTTACCAACCTAGGAAAGGACGAAGTGATCCTGGGCTACCCCTGGTTCTCGGCCTTCGAGCCTGAGATAGAATGGAGGAATGCCATGCTGAACGAGAACTTTCAACCAGTCGTAATCTCCAGCCTGAACCTCCAGAGCAATGCTATGCCCGTAGAAGCTGCTATTAGGGCTATCGAAGCATATGGGCTCGACGAGGAGGCGTGGGAGCAGGTTGAAAATGAAGAACTGGAGCCAAGTATTGCCTTCCTGCGAAAAACAACGACTGCATCAGAACTCGCGCAACAGGAAGCGGCAAAATGGCAGGCCCAGACGTTTGAGGAAATGGTTCCCCCAGAATACCGGGCATACCAAAAGGTGTTCAGTGAAGAAGCGTCGCATCGATTTCCTCCATCCCGTGTATGGGACCACGCTATTGAACTACTCCCCGACGCACCCACCGCCCTCAACTGCAAGGTGTACCCCCTAACGGCAACTGAAGGAGAGGCACTTACAGCCTTCCTTAACGAGCAACTTGAAAAGGGATATATCTGCCCGTCGAAGTCCGCTTATGCATCACCTTTCTTCTTTATCAAAAAGAAAGATGGAGAACTATGTCCGGTGCAGGACTATCGGCGACTGAACGAACTCACTGTAAAGAATCACTACCCCCTTCCGCTCATCCCTGAACTCGTCGACCGTATCCGAACAGCACGGTTATACTCGAAATTAGACATCAGATGGGGATACAACAACGTCCACATCCAAGAAGGAGACGAGTGGAAAGCAGCGTTCAAAACCAACCAAGGGTTATTCGAACCGCGCGTCATGTTCTTCGGTCTCACCAATTCCCCATCCACCTTCCAAACGATGATGGACACTATATTCCGCGACCTCATCCTAACAAACGAAGTTGTCATTTACATGGACGACATTCTCATTGCTACCGCCAACAACAAGAACCATCATTGGAAGGTTCTCCACAAAGTGTTACGACTTTGCGAAGAACATGACCTCTATGTAAAACCAGAGAAGTGCGAGTTCGAAGTCTATGAGACAGAGTACCTAGGTCTCATCATTGGTCACGGACAACTACGGATGGACCCTGTCAAAGTCTGAGGAGTCAAGGAGTGGCAACCTCCAAAGAGTCTTAAAGAGGTTCGCGCGTTTCTGGGATTCTGCAACTTTTACCGGAGATTCATACGAGGATTCTCTCAACTTGCTCGACCTCTCCACGATCTCACAAAGAAGGAGGTTCAATGGCACTGGAATGACACACAACAGAATGCGTTCAAAGATATTAAAAGGCGCATATGCGAGGAACCCGTGCTACTATTCCCAAACCTTGCAAAGCCCTTCGAACTAGAAGTCGACACGTCAAGCGTCGCAATAGGAGCGGTGCTAAAACAGCTAGGACCCGACCAAAAGTTCCACCCCATAGCATTCCATTCCGAGTCCTTCACAGAAATGGAACGAAACTATGACATCTATGACCAGGAACTACTGGCTGTGGTCAAGGCACTGCGGGCGTGGAGAACGTATCTGGTGGGATCCCCTCATAAAATTATCATCCACACAGACCACGCCAATCTCCAATATTGGAAGGAACCCTGGAAGATCAACCGGAGGATTGCGCGAGAGTTCCTGGAGCTATCGGAGTACGACTTCATTCTGAGGCACGTAGCAGGAACGAAGAATGCGCGCGCAGATGCCCTGTCCAGGCGGTCGGACTACAAGTCCGGCAAAGGGGACAACGCCAACGTCATTGTCCTGCCAGCCGAAAGGTTTATCCGAGCCACCCAAATGTCAATATGCGATATGGACATTTGGTCAAAGGTGGCCCAGAACGCCGGCAAGGAAGAAGCGGCACAATGGGCTGAACATCACAACCTCAAACAGCACGATGGCTTGTGGTGGAAAGACGACGCGTTAGTCGTTGTCGGGGACAACGATCTTAAGTGGGGGGTAATCTCCTTTTTTCACGACTCTCCAAGCATGGGCCACCCTGGAATCGCCAACACACGCGAATTAATACGACGAGACTATTGGTGGCCCACCATACGAGAAGACGTCGAAGAATATGTCAAAGGATGTGCCATATGTCAAGCCAACAAAATCAACCCCAATTGACAAAAACCCCACTTATTCCCAATCTCAACCAACCCCGAAGCTGAGCCGTTCGAAGTCGTTGCCATGGACTTCATCACGAAACTACCCCCATCCTAAGGCTTCGACTCCATCCTCACGATCACAGACCACGATTGCTCGAAGGCAGCGATCTTTATACCCTGTCACGAAACCATCACAGCTGAAGGAGTAGCACGCCTATACCTCCAGCACGTCTATCCACATTATGGAATACCCCATAAACTCATCACAGACCGAGACCCTCGGTTCACGTCTGTGTTCATGAAAGGACTATGCAACATGCTAGGGATACGACAGAACATTTCCTCTGCATACCACCCCCAGACAGATGGTCAATCAGAATGCACCAACCAGTGGCTAGAACAATACCTCCGTCATTGGAGCAATGTTCAGCAAGATAACTGGGCCGAGGCGCTACCAGTAGCCCAGTTTGCGCATAACTCTTGGCCAAACGCCACTACAAAGCACTCCCCATTCTCACTCATTATGGGATGGGAGCCACGAACCACGTGGGTTACGAAGCCCACCACAGTGCCAACTGTGGATCAACGCCTAGACGAGATGACCATGAGACGACAGCACGCGCAAGATTGTATCAAACACGTGCAGAACCTCATGGCGAAAAGGGGAAGAAGCTGCTTTATCCCCTATGCTGAGGGAGCCCAGGTCTGGCTAGAAGGAACGAATCTCAAAACCTTCTACCCCACCGCAAAACTCGCTCCTAAACGTCATGGGCCCTTCCGAATCAAGAAGGCCTTATCAGATGTGACGTACGAGTTGGAGCTGCCAAGCACGTGGAAGATACACCCAGTGTTCCATGCGAACCTCCTCACGCCCTATAAGGAGACGGAACTGCATGGGAAGAACTTCCCACGTCCTCCCCCTGAACTCGTGGACGGCGAAGAAGAATTCGAAGTGGAGCAGGTCATGGGATCACGACTCCATGGACGAGGGTGCAAACTCCAATTCCTAGTCAAATGGAAGGGCTTTCCCATGAGTGACAGCACGTGGGAACCAGCTGACCACATCACACATGCGCCAGAAGTGATTGCAGACTTCTATCGCTGCAACCCCACTGCCGATGGGGCAGGGCAAAAGTTATAAAAAGAGGATGAGGCGAAAGATGGCCCACTCACTCACAATCACCATGTCGACTCCTACCACCACCCATAACACTGCCCCAGCCGCTGATCGGCCCCGTCCTCCGTCCGATCTCATTCTTGAACGACTCATGGTCCCCTCCCAGTCTGAAGGGATCCCGACTCCGTTTGTGTCCCGCACCCCGTACTCGGTCATCCTGACAAGGCCCCCCACTCCAGTCCTAGCCATCGCCCTTAACGTCTCCCCTACTAGTCCTACACCCCCACCTTCCTCCCCACCGCCACTGGAACCCGTGGTAGCCCCACTCCTCGAAGCACCCCCAGGCCTCACACCAGTCGTTCCTATGACACAGCTAGCTTCCAACCTTCCACATCCCTATTCGCTGACACCCGCCATACCCCCACGGCGACTCCGGCCCGATCCTCGGCTCGCATCGTTAGATGACGACGAGGAACCGGTCGACGAGGGGGATGACGAGGAGTCGGATGATCCCGGGCTACCATTCTTCCTTAACGCCCCTGACACCCTGTTCTTCTTCCCCCTGATGATACCTCTGGAGGACGACGTCACAAAGGTTCAGGCGAAGTATATTTACTATCGCCGGGACTACCGTGAGATTATCGGTACCCTCGGCAGAGGGAAACCTTGTTACTGCCAGGAGGTCTACTTGTCGACGCCACACCCCACTGCTATGCACCCTGCTATCTCACCACACCAACTCGCCGTCTTCAGCCCACAGGACCCTTGAGCCGTTACTATCAATGAGGTACTGAGCGAACTCAAGAACCCCCGCCTCTCAGCAGAGGTTGCGAGGTTGCGGCAGTGCCTCGGAGATAAGATCGCTCTGGACGTGCAATGAGCGGACTTACGCCGGCTGGAACAGGAGGCCATGAGGGATCAGTTTCACTTGGACGCTAAACTACAGGGTATCACGAAGCGCATGCAGTATGCAGGCGCCATCCCCCTCATCACCGACAAATTTGTTGAGCTCACCACACGCCCTATATGCCCTTGCTACTACTTTCCTGAGCTTCTGCTTGTACCACGACCCGGAGGCCCCGTCGAGATGCCGCGCCTGGTAGATGGGCCTAGCCGGACGCAGAAGAGGCGCAAGTGCTACTTGTGCAAGAAGCGCGGGCACAAGATGAGCGAATGCCCAAACAAGCCGCCAACCGGTGTTTGCGTGTGGTGCGCCAGCTGAGCTCACGCCTCTGAGAATTGCCTCATTCACCGCCTCGCGCCCATCACCCCGGCATTCGAGGAGCCCTCTGAGCGCCCCCGCTGGTGCGGGAAGTGCTTGAGGTTCGATGCTCGGCACGATGAGATTGAGTGCCCACAGTATGAAGCGTGTAGGAGGTGTGGAGAACGCGGGAGGTATCTGTTCCTCCGCCGTCATGTTTGCCCAGTGGATGATCGAGACGATAACACTAACGACCCCAGCGCTGACGTCTATGACTACGTTGGCAGTGACTGAAGTCGTGGCGACTTCAGGTCTAACAGGGGGGTAATGTTACGATTTTCCTTCCTTTTCCTTCCTGTTCCCTTGGACGCTTCCGTTTCTTACTTCTTATTCCCGCACCCCACCTTGATACGCCCCTAGCTCCTCACGCGCCCAACCATTCTGGCTAATCTCTTCACCGCACGATATGCCTTTACGCCCCCTTCCTTGTATATCAAAGTTCACGGTGCTCCGGGCTCAGCTGACTCACACATGACCCCGCACAATCACCATGATTCCTGCTATAGTGACTCCCTTGTTCCACTTTCACTCAGAATCCATATATCGCGCCATATGTTTGTTGTGTACAAACATCCTGTACTAGTATATAAGTCGCATGCTACCTAGCTTGTACGGTAGACTTGACTTCTTGTGTAATACCACACCGCTGTCAGCCCACGAACGACTTTATGCTCGCTGTTTTGCTTGAGCACGACTTTGGTTCGCTTGTACGCTTGAACCCCCTGAACTCCCTGACTACCACCCACGCGTCTGAGGAGACCATAGGGTGCTTATTCATCATCAAACTCAGTCTTAACCGACTGCCTCGCATCCCATTACCTCGGCTTGAACGACTTAGTGACGTGCACGTTGCACATAACATTCCTGTGGTAACATTACATCGGTCATGGCCATGTACTCCGCCTCTGTAGTGTTTTGGGCCACTGTCTTTTGCTTTTGCGAAGACCAGCTTATTGCACCGTTAGCTAATAGGAATACATAACCAGAGGTTGAGTGACGATCATCAGTCTGATCAGCCAGACTGGAATCAGTGTAGCCATGAAGGCCATCGCCACTGGCGCCATCGTAGACAATGCGCATATCCACAGTTCCTACTAAGTAAGACAGGACATACTGCGCAAGGCGTAGATGTTGGGGGCTAGGATTTGCTGCGTACTGCGCCAAACATGCCACAGCAAATGCAATGTCTGGCCTAGTGCCAATCTGAACGTACAGCAGACTACCAATTAATGACTGGTAGTGCGTAATGTCAGCAGCAGTAGCCTGACCAGTATATTTAACAAGGTGCTCTTCAGCACCAGCAGGCAAGGGTGTGTTGTGTGGATTGGCATCAGACATGCTGAAGTGTTCAAGGACATCCTTGATGTAGCCAGACTGATCTATTTCAATGAGTCTGAGGGAGCGGTCACACATAATGCGCATGCCAAGATAAGACTCTATCTCCCTGAGATCTGTCATTTCATAGCGTTCAGACAGTCCTGACTTAAGATGCTTGATTCCATCCAACGAGGGACCCAGTATTGTGATGTCGTCAACGTAGACAATAACGAAGAGTGGATCATACCCCTCTCGTTGAGGCAACACATATACGCCAGCATCAGCAAACATCCGCTTAAAGCTGAGTGCAGTGAGCACTCCATGGAATTGTAAGTTCCATGCACGGGAGGCTTGTTTGAGACCATATATCGCCTTAACTTGGCGGCACACCTTAGTCTCAGAGCCAGTGACGGTGAAACCTTGTGGTTGCTCCATGTATATCTCTTCGTCAAGCACGCCATTGAGAAAAGCAGACTTGACATCCATCTGATGGATGTGCCAGTCCTCCAGCGCGGCCAACGCCAGAAGTAAATGTAGCAACTCAAATCGTGCGATGGGAGAGAAGGTTTCATCAAAATCTATGCCAGGGATCTGCGTAAATCCCTTGGCCACCAAGCGAGCTCTGTAGCGGCCATCTGCTTTGAGCTTGAAGACCCATTTGGATTTTACTGCCTTACGATTAGGCGGGAGATCCACTAACTCCCAGGTGCCATTCTTGGCAAGGGCATCCATTTCATACTGACACGCCTTTGTCCACTCATCTGCGTCTGCAGACCGCATTGCCTCCGCAAAGGTTGCAGGGTCTCTGCCGACGTAGGCTGCAGCTAACAACTCCGCATACCCCAGACACCTGCCGCGCAGTGCCGTATTGTCCGCATTGAAGTAGCGGGGGTTGGGCACAGGTGTGCAACCAGATCGCCTTGGTGCATTGTCCATTTCACGCAACAGCTGACTACGTTGTGCGCGATCCTCAAAACCCCCAGGCATTTCTGGTGAGGGTGGAGGGACACTGCGCATAATGCGCGTTGCACCTTGGCGAGGCGGGGGTGAAGTGGGAGTGCGCTGCTCACGCTTGGGAGTGGTTGGCGGAGCTGGCAGTGTGGCAGGGAGTGGTGGCGTGTGTGGACGCTCAAGTTTGGGGTCTAATAGGTCTTCTACGTCCTCCTCCTCACTACTGTGTGAGTGTGCAGGGGAGGCGGCTCGCTGTGGTGGTAACGCCGACGTGCTAGGTACGGCAGTCACTGTAACCGGTGTCACTACCGGTGGGCTTATGGGGGAAGGTGTGGGGTGTGTCTCAACACCCTGTAGGGACGGGAAGCTACTCTCGTCGAACGTCACATCCCTGGACAATCGGACGGAGCGGGTTGAGCGGTCCCAGAGCTTATAGCCCTTAGATTCGGGCTCAAACCCGATAAGCATGACCTCAATGGCCTTCGCATCTAGTTTGCGATGCTTATCAGCGGGCACGTGCATGTACCCCTTGCATCCAAAGATGCGTAAGTGAGAGACATCGGGCACCTTGCCAGAGTGCCAGAGCTCATAGGGGGTGCACCACTTGAGTCCGTGGACTGGTGAGCGATTGTAGATGTGCACAGCTGCGCACACCGCATGCTCCCAGAAGCCTTTAGACAGGCCAGCAGTGTGTAGCATGGCCATTGCCTTATCCATAATGGTGCGGTTAAACCGCTCGGCTTTTCCGTTGGACTGTGGAGAACCTGGCATCGTGAGGTGATGCTCTATCCCTTTCTGCTTAAGAATGTCCTGCATGACACTCGACATGTATTCGCCACCACGGTCAGAGTGCAGAGCGTGCAGCTTATGGCTTGATTGGGTTTCACCCCATGCCAAATACATTTGCAGCGACTTAGCAAACTGGTCCTTCGACTTAAGGAAGTGGACCACAGTGAACTTAGTGTGGTTGTCTATGAAGGTGGCTGTGTACGTCGAGCCTTGCAGGGACTGAGTTTGCATTGGACTGGCAAGGTCACTGTGCACAATCTCAAATGGACGAGTTGTCCTCTTGTTTGAGGATGCAGAAAAGGGTTGGCGAGTGGACTTGCCCATCTCGCACCCACGGCACACTGTCTTGGCCGTGGTAGAAGCATCTATGTCCATGCCAGTAGTGGCAGAGGGACCATGTGACTTAAGGGCAGCAGGGGAGATGTGTCCCATGCGCTGATGCCAGATATCTAGTGTGGCAGCACTAGATTTTGTGTGGGCGTTGAGGCCGACGCTAGCAGCGTCCAACCAGTAGAGGTTGTCCTCAAGGTAGCCTTTGGCCACACACTTTTGATTGACAGATATTTTAAAAGAGCCACTGTCGAAGGCAATCTCAGCACCCTTTTGTGCTAGGGCACGCGTCAACAAGAAGCATGTCTTCACCTGTGGCAGGTGTAGCACATTGCTTAGGGTGATAGGGATACCTTGGCTCGTTGTAAAGGCGACAGACCCGACACCCACTTGGTCTATTGTGGACTTATCACCCAGGCGTACAGTGCCTTTTGTGGGGGTGTAGTCCTTGAAGTCAGACCGATGTGGTGTGATGTGGTGTGTAGCACCACTGTCCATCATCCAGCGCACACGCGAGGCAGCATACAGAGCAACACCAATAGATTCAGAAGCCCAATCAATGGGCTCCGGCACCTCAGTAATGGAGGCGGTGGTAGGTACAAGTATGTGACTATTGGCGGCCTTATTGCTGCCATTCTCCTTTGCCTTGGCGTCAGCCTCATCCTTTTTCCTCTTCCTGCAGTCAGGCTTGATGTGGCCCTTTTTGTTGCAGTAGTGGCAAGTCAGACCGGAGTGGTCCTTCTTGCCCTTTTTGCCCATCTGCTTGACAGGGGCCACCTTGTTGAGAGAAGAGGAGCCTGATGGCCCAGAGCGACGCGCTTCCTCCGACACTATGCGCACTATGATCTCAGCGTGCTTGAGTGTGGTGGGGGCGCCGCTGGCCAGGATGGTGGATGCCAGCACCTCATAGGATGAGGGCAGGGCGTGGAGGAGAATAAGACAATATTGGGTGTCAGTGACACCCATCTGTGCGTTGGTGAGAGACACCCGCAGCTCATTGAGCTTGGCCAGCTGTGGGGCCATGGGTGCGGAGTCGTCGAGTCGGGCTTGAGTTAACTGAATCCACAAGTTAAAGATGGTGGTGCTGCCCGAAGCACCAGCATACACGTCCTTCAGTTTGTCCCACTTTGATTTGAAGGTGGGGTAGGCCATGTTGTCGGCAATGAGGGAGTAGACGTCTGTCTTTAAGTAGAGGCGGAGGTACGCCTTGGAATGACGTTGGATAGACTCCCAATCAGCGGGGTCAGTTCCAGAGGGGGCTGTGTCCAGAGTGAACACATCCTCAGCCTCGTGAAGAGTGAGGATGGCCTCAATGGTACCAGCCCATTCGTTCCAGCCAGTGCCGTCGAATTGCGACAGGTGGATGCCAGAGGGCATGCCGAAGGTTGTGTTGGCCGCCGCAGCAGTGCAGACAGAGGGAGTGGATCCAGAAGCGGGGGCGGTGGATGTAGAGCCAGACATTGGGATGATTTATCTGTTGCCGAGGAGCAGTCAGCGACAGTGCTTCATAGTTTGCAAGATAAAGATAGGGGGTATACCACTCCTGTCTGTGATTCTGTAAGGCCAGAACACTAACGCGTCCTGCCTCCTGATAGCATGCCAGTGATACAAGGGCTAGGCCCAGGTTGGAAGTGTCCCTTTGCCATACAAAGAGCTAGCTGCCAGCCAGGATGTAACGCTACCACGGCGTTTAGCTCGACTTGAGCTCGTAGGAAGGCGTCCACTACTTAGCTGATCGTATGTACTCTTGTAGTGTCTCGATAAGACCGTAGAAAACAACTAAGGCGATCCACACTATACGCCCAGCCAGTATCAAGGCAACTCCGACTTGTCGCGTCGAAAGGGCCAGACTCCTAGACTCGAAGGTCAGGACCAAGAGTAGTATCGTTTCCTAGGAACAGGGGGGGGGTTGTACGAGTTCCCTCCTAGAGGTAGAGGATGAAAGTGGTATTGGAAAGAAGACCAAGATAGCGTATCTTGGTCCTCGCAATCCACTATTTATACATGTTTCAGAGGCAGCTTTGAAGCTCCTCTCCAAGGTAGCTACTACTAGCAATAATAGCTCGAACCCTAGTATCGCTATCCTAGTAATGAGTCATAGTAACTATCACATGCTACTACGACTCTTGCTGACTGATGACAAGTCCATGACTAATCTACGCTTACTATCGTAGTCATAACCGTATAGTAAGCGTTCACTTCTGACTTCGTACCGTAATCAGAGTCCACTGAGCTCGTACCGTGACATCACCCCCTTTTTAGCCGCGGCGCCCACAACGCCGGCGAAGGCGAGGGCCTGTCATCCAGCCATCCTGTACCTCTTCTATTCTCTCCAATGTGTTAGCCATCTCCAACCGGAACTTACTGCGCGCCAACTCCCCCTTGACTCCACCGAGCGCGGCGGCGAGCTGATGAAGCCGTTGCTCCATCCTCTCAGCCTCGTACGCGTAGGCCCTGTAGCGATGGACCTCCGCCTTCAAGCTCGCGTCGTGGAGCTCGTTGATCGCGCGGTCGAGGCGAGGGCGGTCGTGGTATCCGCCGGCGAAGAGGCTCATGTCCTCTTGAGGGTACTGCTCTTTTCCGGTAGCCTTGACGTGGGGCTCAGCGTAGAGAGGCTGCGAGTAGACCTTCTCGCTGTCCTCCACCAGGCCGAGCACGATGGGATCGGATCCCATGATGACTTGGACGTACGCGGCCTGGCGCGTCCATCCTTGTCCGTTGGTAATGGGGTAGTGAATGAAATCTTCGCCCCGGTTGTAGCGGTACCCGTGAGGTGGCGGCCCCAGGGTGGAATGTCGTAGTCGGAAAAGAGGGAAAGGAGGGGGTGCGTCGGCTCGCACGCCTCCTCGGTACAGGGGACGCCCACAGGTGTCGCAGGCGTAGGGGGTCTCGGTGGGGTCGTCAGTGTCCGTGGCGGTGGAGATGAGGGGGTGCTCAGCTGGGTAGTGATCCGCTAAGCTTCCCCGGACCTGTCCGAGGACTGTCTCCTCTCCTCCTGACGTTCTTTCCTCTGCCGCATCCACTCTCGTCGCCTCCGAAGCGCTTCTCGCCTCCGTTCGGCCGCCTTCCGCAGCTGTTCCCGCTGCCAGTCCTCCGCTACTTGCCTCCATCGCTGCTCCTTCCACCGCTCCCAATCGACCGTGGCTTGCGTCTTGGGCCTCGTCCTCGGTGCTGTACTCGACTCGTACTGGGAGAGGTTGAGGTGAGGTAGGCGCAGATTCTGGGAGAGCTGCGCGAAGCTGATCAACTTCGGCCGTCGTGAAAGGGACCTCGTTAATGCGCTGTCTGTCTTGTGAGAGGATCCACCAGGTGGCGGGGTTGCTGGTTCCGTCGGTGTAGCTGGCCGGGATGGTGGACTGGAGGGCTTCGCAGAGCTCTTGATAGGTGACGGGGCCCGTGTTACTGGCAATTCGAGCGATGGCCTCGGCGGCAGAGGGAACGGACATAGTGGTAATAATGGAGTGGAGGAGTCCAGGATGAGAGTGGATAAGGGGTGATGGAGTTCGCAGTTCGGTTGGGGCTGTTCTTAAGTGTAGTTCGCGTCGGGGATTTAAAGATTGATACTCAGCTACAGCTTCGTCGGCAAACACGTCGTCCTTATCGACCCACTGATTCTCCGAGTCTGGGTACCCTTTCCATTTGATTAGATACTGCAGGCGCTTCTTTTTGCCGAAAAGCCGGTGGTCTAGAATCTTCTCGACCTCGTATTCCTCTTCTCCTTCTACCAGATCTGGCGCTGGGCGTTGGAAATTTTTCCCATGTGTAAGCGTCTCACGATAAGGTGTGAGAAGATCGATGTGAAACACCGGGTGGATGCTCCACTGCGTGGGAAGTTCCAGTTGGTAGTTGATCGGAGATAGGACCCTCGTGACTTTAAAGGGACCATGCCGTCTTGCCGCGAGTTTGGGCGTTGGTTGATTGATCCTTAAGTGACGTCCTTCTAGCCACACATAGTCTCCGATTTGGAATTTCGGAGTATTCCGATGTTTGATCCACATGGATTGCGCCTTTTTGATGAGGTCTTGAGCTTCTCTCCGTGCTTCTCGGAATTGTTTTATCCTCGTGGTGATCTGTGGGATAGGGGAAGGCTTATCGAGCCAATCAGTGCGTGGATCGTATCCCATGAGGAGGGAGAATGGGGACTTCCTTGTCGTCTCGTGGGGCCAATTGTTATGCGCGAACTCTGCTATTGGTAGGAAGGTCGCCCAGTTGTTTTGACGTTCATTCACCCAGAAGCGGAGATATTGTTCTAGCCATTGATTGGTGCGTTCCGACTGCCCGTCGGTTCGGGGATGGTACGCCGTGGAGATATTCTGTTGGATCCCTAGAATTCGACATAATTCTCTTGTGAACTTGGAGGCAAATCGGGGGTCTCGATCACTGATGATTTTCGACGGGAGTCCGAATCGTTTGAAGACGTGTACGGCGTAAAGTCCAGCTGTTTCTTCCGCCGTGATCTCCTCATTACAAGGGATAAAGACTGAGGCTTTGCTACAGTCGTGGTCAGTTACCGTAAGGATGGTGTTGTATCCTTGTGACGTTGGGAGTTTGGTGATGAAGTCGAGTGCGATGGTTTCGAAGGGGAGTGCGTCTTCTTTTGGGGTGATAGGTGTCAACGGGGCCCTTGTCGGATGCGTGTTGACTTTGTGTCGTTGACATTCGGCACAGCCTTGTACGTAGTTTCGAACGTCGAGTTTTAATTCTGGCCACCAGTATCTTCGTTCCACTAGTCTCGTTGTTCGTGTAATCCCAGGGTGTCTGTGTACCGGCGGATCGTGGTGTGCGGCGATGAGTTTTCGTTTTTCTTCCAAAGATCCGGTGATGACGTACTTCCCTTGTCTGTACCATGCTCCGTTTACGAACTTCAGCTGCTGGGGATCTACCCAGTACCGCAAGATGATCTCCATTTGCGGTGGGTCTTCAGTGGCCTGTACTGTTGTTGTTCGTACAAAGATGTCTTCCGGTAGTACCACTACGTCTTCGTTATCTCGTTCCCCCTGGTCGTAGTCAGGTCGTCGGGATAGTGCGTCGGCACGACCGTTTTTCTTTCCTGGAATGTGGTGAATTTCGAAATTGTATTCCATCAGTTCCAGTACTTCCCTAGCAACTCTCCGGCTTATTTTCTGCGGTAGCTTCCAATATTGGAGGTTCATGTGGTCCGAGTAGATTTTGATCTTGTGTGGTGATCCGGCCAGTAGTGGTCTCCAATGTCGGAGGGCTTTGACTATCGCTAGAAGTTCCAGGTCGTATATGTCGTAGTTTCTTTCCGCCTCGTTGAGTGTGGCTGAATAGTATCCGATCGGATGCCGTTTTCCGTCTTCCTTTTTCTGGAGTAGTACTGCGCCGGTAGCGAATCCCGATGCGTCCACTTCGAGTTCGAATGGGGCGTCTAGTTTTGGATGGGCAAGTACTGGTTCTTCCGTAACTAGGGTTTTGAGTTTTTGGAACGCTTTATCTTCTTCATCGGTCCATCTCCATTCCGCGTCCTTTCTCGTGAGTTTGTTGAGGGGTTTTGCATGCGTAGCGAAGCCGCGGATGAAGAGTCGGTAAAAATTGCAGAAGCCCAGGAAGGATCGGACGTCACGGACCTTTGTGGGTGTGGGCCAGTCTTTGATGCCCGTGATTTTTACCGGGTCCATACGTGTTACCCCTTTTTCAAGGATTACCCCCAGGTAATCCATCCGCGGTTTGTGGAAGAGGCACTTCTCAAGTTTGAAGTAGAGGTCGTGTTCCATGGCGACTTGGAGTACGTCGTAGACCGCTTCTTCGTGTTCTTTTTGTCCTGCTGGCTCCTTGGTCGCGATGCCTATATCATCCATGTAGACGCGTATGGTCGTTCCCTTCGCTTCGTGTTTTGCGATGGTATCTCGATAGATCGTGTTCATCATGGTTTGGAAGGTTGCCGGGGAGTTAGTGAGCCCGAAGTACATGACCGTAGGTTCAAAGAGTCCATACCGCGTTTTGAAGGCTGCTTTATGTTCGTCTCCCTCTTTGATGCGTACATTGTTGTATCCCCATCTGATGTCTAGTTTTGTATACGTGTGGGCTTGACTGAGGTCCGTGATGAGGTCCGAGATAAGGGGTAGCGGGTACTGGTTGCGAATGGTGACGGCATTTATTTTCCGATAGTCTTGTACGGGCCGTAGTTTTCCGTCTTTCTTCTTGATGAAGAAGAAAGATGAAGCGTAAGGGGATTTGGATGGGCGAATATACCCCTTTTTCAATTGTTCTTCTAGGAACTCCTTGAGTTTACCGTCTTCCTCCTGCGTCATAGGGTAGACTTTGCAGTCGATTGCAAGTGGTGTCCCCTCTTTGAACTCGATGGCGTGGTCCCAGGGTCGAGAAGGGGGGAATCGGTTAGACGCTTCTTCGTTGAAGATCTTCGCAAATTGCTGGTAAGCCGGAGGAAGCTCTACTTTGTCATGGAACTGCTTAGCTTCGATAGCCAGTTCCGTGGCTGTGGTTCGTAGATGGCTTTCTTCTTCTAGTTCTGCTACTGCGATCTCTTTTTCTTCTTCCGTGATGACACTTCCTATCACGTGATTTTCTTTGCTGGGATTGATTGATCGAATGACGACTGGGAGCATTTTTTCGTGAATCGTGGCATATCTCCAGTTTATTGTGGGTTCGTATGTTGCCAACCAAGGGTACCCCAGTACCAGGTTTTCGTTTCCGAGATTTGTAACCAAGAACTGCATCTTTTGTTGTCGTTGGTTAGTTTGTATGTTTAGGTCAATGAAGTGGGTGATACTGCCCGCTTTGTTTTCCGTATTGTCAATGTTCCATATTTTTCTGGGGTGGTCCAGTGTCTGGAGTCCCAGACCCATTCTTTTCGCAAACGAGGGGTGTATAAAGTTGTCTGTTGCCCCGGAGTCCACTAGTGTTCTTATGTCGGCCATTGCGTAATTCGTTCGAATCGAGACTGGAATTCTAAGAGATCGATAGCGAGTCATGATTACAGAATTACAATTAACCGCCCTCACCCAGGCCAATGGGTTCAGGCGTTCTGAAAACCCTCCTTCCCCCACATTTCTTGGAGGATGAGGTCCTTTACGTCGTCTGATTCTCCTGCTACTCCTGCTAGCCAGTCCTTGGCTCTTTGTTGAGGTGGTGCTGAGCTTGCTACTCTGGCTTGCGTCGGTGGTTCCTCTTGTGCGTAGTAATCGGTGTCTGCCATCCGACTGGTGGTTGCTCGGCGGCGTGGCTGTGTGCAGTTCCGTGAGAAATGCCCCGTCTGGTTACAGTTGTAGCAGACGACTGTCCTCATGTCTCTAGGCGGAGGTCCTCCTCCTCTTCCATAACCTCCTCGTTGTGGTCTTGGGATGAAGGGTCTGTTTGCGTCCCCTACTTCGGCCACTCTTGCGCGGGTCCTATCTGCCGACGTGTCCATGGCGTTTGGATCGAATCTGGGAGGTGGTGGTCCTCGTGGTGGGCCCCAGTTAGGGGGTTGCGACCTCCAGCGGGGCTGTGTGGATGATGGTGGTGCCTTGGTTTTGAAGTTGTCGAGACGTGCCTTCATGTGGATGTACTGTTTCTGTCTTCGTAGCGCGCACCTTTTCCAGTCTTCGAACGTATGTGGTTCGTCCAGTTCGTAGACTTTCATGAACAGGGCTCGTGGTAGCCCCGCGGTGAACCGGTCGATAGTTTGTCGGTCGTTCAGGTTGTAGTGAGCTTTTCTGGCTAGTTGCTCAAACTTGACCACATACGCGTCAATGTCTTCTCCCGTCATCTTAATCCCTTTCTGTAGTTCTGCCTGCGCTTGCTCTTCCTCGAGTATATTTGAAAATCGCTTGGCGAATTCGGCGGCTACGTGATTCCACAAGGTCTGGGAGTATTGACTTACTCCTCGTCTTACTTCTCGATTGAGCCATTCGAGAATGGATAGTGTCCATTCGCTGACGTTGACCCCTTTGACATATCCTAGGAAGAGAAGGGATCGGCGGTATTCGTTTTGCATGATGGGGGCGTCCAAGTTCATTCCCCAGTACACGTGCCATTGCGTGAGGAATGCTTCGTATTTAGTGCGATCTCCGTCGAAGACATTCGGAGGTTCACCTGAAAGTCTGTCCGATCCGTGTCCCCCTCCTAGCGGTCCTCCTGCTGGCGGTCCTCCTCCTCCCGGTGGTCCTCCTCCTCCGGGTGGTCTTCCTCCCGGGAAGCCTCCTCCTGTTGGTCCTTGTCCGGGAAATCCCCCGGGGAGTCCTCCGGGTGGTGGTGGTGGACCTTCCGGTGGGTCGGGATGGTCTGGTCCTATCGCTCTGAAGAGCGCTGCGTCATCGGCCGTCATCCTGTGTCCGGTGTGTTGGTTGATAGGATTGAGGATAGCTTCAGCCTCCTCTCTTATGCGTTGTACCTCCTCCATAGCTTGCGTTTCGGTTACTGTGGTCATGGGGCTTCGAATGTGAATCTCCTCTGGCACCGTGATGTGTAGGGACTCAGCTATCTGCGCTAATAAACTTGAGTCGTCTCCTGTCCCTGGTCGTACTTCGCTTTCTGTGGCGGTGTGTTCTTCCGTGTGTTCTTCTTGACTTGATTCTGATGGGGCTTGCTCCCTAGGTTGTTCCTCTTCTTCACTGCTGTTGCTGTCTCCGTCTAGCGATCCCCAATCGTCTCCGTGTAGTTCTCTTGAGTCGATGTCGCAACGGTAGTGTCTTCCGGCTGGTCTGATGACGTCCCACCGATTGTCTATTGGATTCCACGTAATTTCGGTCCAGCAGAAGTTAGAGTAGTTGAACTCAACTGGGCGATATCTGATCGCTTCCCCTGGGAAGTCTACAAAGTATCCGGTGTCTCCTCGATATTCTCTCCACCGGGCTGCACCTAGGAATCTTCGTGGTACTGATCGTTCCCCTCTATTTTCGAGGTTGTAGGGTCGAAAATTTCTCCACTGATCTCTTGTTGTGAACGCCACGGTTGGCTATCTTGGTCTTAATGTAACGCTACCACGGCGTTTAGCTCGACTTGAGCTCGTAGGAAGGCGTCCACTACTTAGCTGATCGTATGTACTCTTGTAGTGTCTCGATAAGACCGTAGAAAACAACTAAGGCGATCCACACTATACGCCCAGCCAGTATCAAGGCAACTCCGACTTGTCGCGTCGAAAGGGCCAGACTCCTAGACTCGAAGGTCAGGACCAAGAGTAGTATCATTTCCTAGGAACAGGGGGGGGGTTGTACGAGTTCCCTCCTAGAGGTAGAGGATGAAAGTGGTATTGGAAAGAAGACCAAGATAGCGTATCTTGGTCCTCGCAATCCACTATTTATACATGTTTCAGAGGCAGCTTTGAAGCTCCTCTCCAAGGTAGCTACTACTAGCAATAATAGCTCGAACCCTAGTATCGCTATCCTAGTAATGAGTCATAGTAACTATCACATGCTACTACGACTCTTGCTGACTGATGACAAGTCCATGACTAATCTACGCTTACTATCGTAGTCATAACCATATAGTAAGCGTTCACTTCTGACTTCGTACCGTAATCAGAGTCCACTGAGCTCGTACCGTGACACAGGATGTGTCTAAGACACAGCTCATTTGTTTGCATCAAGGGGAAGGTGAAGGGATATCTTTCAGAGCCCAAGGCTGTCGACCTCAGCCTCCTCGGCCTATTGGTTGCCTCATCGCCACAAGTGGCTTTACTGAATCCTTTCCCATTGCCGCTACAAGGCAGGTACCTGGTTGCAGAACACCATAAGGTGAACACCCCCCAGAGCCTGAACCAGGTTTTACACTCCCATGGTGAGGAGGTCCTGTGCCCAGTGTGGAGCACCAGAGACAGCTGGCGCTAAGCTCCACAATACACAGCCCAGTGGGCCATGCACGCCTGGATATTTTGATTAAAGGGCTACCAGGTCCAATCTCCTTGCGCATAGCGCAGGGGCTAGGAAAACAGCAGGGGTGAAAGTAGGACTACTGGGCAGTACATACACAGGAGGTTCCTTAGCAGAGTCAAGTGGCGCCCCACTGCACTCTGCCTTGGGCAAGGCTGGTGAGGCCCCAGACAGACCTTAGCCTAGTATGTGATCCTAGGAACACAGTGACCAGCCAAGTGGAGTGGCTAGGGCACCAGGGCCCATAACCTGATGAACAGCAGAGATGGACAGCATACTCACAGTGGCAAAGTGGACTGTGGTGAGATAGACTGAGCAGCTGGAAGCAGCAGAGGGAGATCTTGCAGGAGAAGCTAGAAGATAGTTCTGGCACACAAGCAGTGAGGAACTGATGTTACATTGGAGAAGAGGGAACATACCTGGCACACAAGCAGTGAGGAACTGATGTGGACCAGGAGCGTACAAGCTACACTACTTATACTCTACAGGGGGTGACACTGGTATAAGGTAGGTAACACAGAGTCACGTATTACAAGGAGCATTGTTCTCAGTATGGGACAAGAGGAATGTACAGAAGGAGAACAAGGCGATTAGAACAAGAGAAATCCAGACCAAGATGATATCATAGTGACATCACAATAAGGATAGAACAAAGGAAAGTACAGAGACGCAAAGTATAATGTAAAGTCCAGAGAAGTCCGAATGATGTCATTGTACATGATGTCATAGATAAGAGAGAAGTCCGAGATTGTACAGATCATAATATCTAATCTACAAGTCCTATATATCTTATCTAAAGCAGTCCATGCTGCAAGTCCAGTCCGTCCAGAGCCACTAAGTGCGCAAAGGTCACTTATCAACAGTGTCACCTCATCTTTGAGTACCTCAACTCCTGAACCGCAAGGCCCTACAAGTGCTATTACATATTGGATAACCCTCAGTGGAGATTTGTCCGCAGCATCTGCACGCCACCCCCATCTATCCTGTTAGACTTTCCTCTCTACACCTACTGTGACTCTACTGGCACCTATTGCAGACATCCAGCCATCTTCCCTGAAGACTCAGTGAACCACCGATACTACCCACAAGGGAACCCATGTCATACAAGTGCCTAAGTCAGGCAAACGTCCATGGTAGATGTTACACAATGGCCAAAGTCAATAGGCTTCATGCAGCTCTCCCAGAGTCTGCATGTGCCTCACCTCAACCTCTGCCAGTACAAGTCAAGTATCGAACCGAGGAGGAAACCCAAGACGCAAGCCACGTTCGACTGGGAGGTGTATCAGGAGGAGCAGCGGTGGAGGCAGGTGACGGAGGAGTGGAAGAGGGAGCAACTGAGGAAGGCAGCCAAATGGCAGAGAGAAGCCCTTCAGAGATGACAAGAGTGGACATGGGAGAGGAGAGAACAGCGGGAGGTGAGGAGTCAATCCTTGGACAAGTCCAAGGGAGCTTAGCGGACCACTACCCAGCTGAGCACCCTCTTATTTCCACCACCACCAACACTGACAACCCTGCTGAAACCCCATATGCCTACGACACCTGTGGGCATCCTCTGTACCAAGGTGGTGTGCAAGCCAATGCACCACCTCCCTTCCCACTCTTCCGACTTCAGCACTTGACTCTTGGGCCACCACCCCACAGGTACCACTACAACTGTGGGGAGGACTTTTTCCACTACCCCATCAACAATGGACAAGGACGAATGCGTCAGGCCACGTACATCCAAGTCATCATGGGCTCAGACCCCATCATGCTCGGACTGGTGGAGGACTATGAGAAGGTCTACTCACAGCCACTCTATGCTGAGCCTCACATCAAGGCCACCGGCAAGGACCACTACCCTCAAGAGGATATGCATCTCTTTGCCGGTGGGTATCACAACCGCCCCCATCTCAACTGCACCGTCAATGAACTCCACGATGTGAGCCTCAAAGTGGAAATCCACCACTATTGCTCATATGTGTACAAGGCTGAGAGGATGGAGCAGCAGCTTCATCAACTCGCCACCACACTGGGAGGGATCAAAGGAGAGCTAGGGTGCAGTAAGTTCCGACTCGAGATGGCTAATGCACTGGAAAGGATCGAGGAAGTACAGGAGGGATGGATGGCGGGACCGTGTCTTTGTCGGTGTCATGGGTGCCATGGCTGAAAAGGGGGTGATGTCACAGATGGACTTTACAAGGTACAAAGTAGAAAATGGATGCTTACTACACGGTTATGACTACGGTAGTAAGTAGAAATTAGTCATGGACTCTGTTATGGTACGTCGTGCTAGCAGGTGATTGCTAGTATGACTCATTCCTAGGACAGCAGTAGTAGGGTTCGAGCTACTTACACTATAGGATATTGGACTCTTAGGGGAGCTTTAAAGCTACCCCTTCATATGTATAAATAGGGGTATGAGAAGACCAAGAACGCCATCTTGGTCTTCTTTCCAATACCACTCTTCTCATTGAATTTGGGTCTTTGTACTTCTCTCATCACTTCACTGTCGCCTTGGCCTACGCACCTAAGGACTAGTCATTCTGCCCTTGCGAGTGGTCGCTCTTGTCATGTTTAGCTGCCAAATTGCATGGATTTCCTTAGTGGTATTCTATGGACTCCTGGAGACTTACTCACATCATTACCAATTCTGCTAAGTCGTGAACGCCCTTACCGAGTCCTAGTCAGACTAATGCCGTGGTAGTGTTACACCAGTCTTGCTGATTACCCTCAGCTTGACTTCTTGTAGTATCCAGCCTACAAGTAGACCAAAGCAGATAAAGTCTTGGGGACAGTAGCCCCACATCCTCCACATCCTGTCTCCTTTGTTTGAGCACACTATCCTCTTCTTCATTGCCAACTGCATTGTTCATATCATCCTTGTCATTGCCTACAGCATCACCCAGACCCTAGAAGAACTCAACAAGCAGCAAGATCCTGAGGTTCTGACCAGAAGATAGACCAGTTGAAGCTTGGTCACCACCATGATACAGCAAGAACAAGAACCCCCAGTTTCCTGTCAAGAAGCCATACTCTGAAAGGTGCACCCACTGGAGCATAACAGTAAGTCAGGTGATCTAGGGATCTCAATCCCAAACTCCTGTAGACTCTTGCACAGTTCTTATGTTGAGAACTTGTTGAAACTTGACACACACTCTCATCACCATCTACCACTTATTCTTATCTCCAAAAATGGACTGCCTCTATCATGGAGGGATGTTGAGACATAACTGATTCAAATCACATGTCTCATGGGATATGATTGAGTCATTCCCTGCCTTATATGGTATCTGACCCTCATGGTTAGATTTGGACTTCCGGACTTGTATGGACTGGTTATTGTTTATCTTTATTGTCTAGATCCTTTTATGGTTCTTATTGTTATTATTGTTAAGATACCAGCTCTAGCTGCTTTAGGCAGCTCTATTGTTCTTTACCCTCCAATGGCATTTCTCCCTCTAGTGCACAGACCGTTATTAGCTAGGTGTCCTGTATATAAGGACTGCTGTTTTCACCCATACACTTCAGAGTTCCTTCTATCTCTGAAGTGTAAGTTCCCTTTACTCTAAGCCTCTCTACCTTATGCTAACAGTAGTTTAGTACTTGTTTGCCTTTAGGTGTGTAGCACTGCTAATAGAGCCCCTTTGTTACGTTTTGTTCTCAGACTGTCCAGCCTGGTTGTGAACTCTGACATGATCATGATGACCTGACATGTCAGTAGTAATGTGTCATGGACTTTGGATCTTACTGCCTCACGTTCCACTGACTGATTGCCTCTATTGTTGTACATGATGAGGCTTACTATGCTGACTGATGCTTGCTATTGTTGTATGTGTACGATATTACGATAAGGATGACTGATTCCTAGGATCGTTGTACTAGGGTTCACGCTACTTACGCTATTGGCTACTTACATGTTCAAGCGGAGCTAGAACTGGTTCCCTTATGTGTATTTAAGCTCACAGTAGTACAGGCCAGGATCCCCATCTTGGTCTTCTTTGAATACCACTCTCATCCTCTTGTCTGTACAAGGGCCCAGTGTCCCTTAGTGAGCTAGCTCCAGCATATCCCTAGAGACCAAGGGGATCCCTGTGACCTTCTTCCCCATTCCTACTCCTCGTGGATGGTGGACAGCCCGACCATGACTTACCCTCCAGATACCATGTGTCATCTCATCTTCAAATATCTCAACTCTCAAACTGCAAGACTGTTCAAGTGCTACTACATCCTAGACAACCCTCATTGGAGATTCATTCACAGTATCCGCACCCCACCGCTGTCCATCCCATTAGGTTTTCCCCTTTATACCTACCACGACTCTACTGGCACCTATTGCAGACATCCAGCTGTCTTCCCTGAAGACTCAGTGAACCACTGATACTACCTGCATGGGAACCCATGTCATACAAGTGCCTAAGTCAGGCAAATGTCCATGGTAGACGTTACACCCTTCTATCTCTGAAGTTACTTATTTGCCTTTAGCTCCTTGCTAGTTTATGCAATGTTATTGGATGACTGAATGTAACAATAGATGAGATACAATAAGACCCAGAACAAAGAGTGGGTCAGAACAAAGGAAGGTACTTTAGACAATAAGTACAACAAGAGTTCAGAACAAGGATGATGTCACAGTGACATCACAATAAAGATATAACAAAAGTGTCACGGACGCATTCATTTTTGCCTTTTGTGGATCACGTGACCTGCCATCACGTTACCTAGTTAGTCATGTGAAATACCATGCACTTTTCATCACATAACCCTGGGAAAGTATGCCCATACATGGGACATCCCTTTATGGTCACATTCTATACACAGACAGACTCTCTGATTGGTAGATAAGGAAGGAACCCTCTAGAATGTTCTAGATTACACTTAGTAGGTACATATTACATGCTGTATTAGGTTTTACTCAGCAACACATCATATGTAGTCAGCCACTATGACAGTGCATCAGTCAGCACTAAAGATAAGGCTATTAATAGACATGACATGTCAGCTCCTTAGTCAGTATTGCTTACAGTACACTTAGTAACAGTGTTCAAGCTCCAACTTAATCACAGCCACAGTAGATATATAAGCTTGCCTGTAGCATCCTGAGTGGAACCAACTTGTCCTCTTGGTTCTCCACTCAGGTGCACATTCAGTTGTATTTCCTTACTCTTCTCAATCTAACTTGTCCTCTTGGTTCTCCACTCAGCCTGCCCTTGTGTGACACCATGCCTTGACCTTGTATAAAGGTCATATGCTGATGCACACTCCACATTGTCCATAGGTTCTAGCATGTAACATTACCACAGGGACATTATGTGCAACGTGCACATCACTAAGTCACTCAGGCCAAGGTAACAGGATGAGAAGTAGTCAGTTAAGACTAAGTTCGATGATGAATAAGCACCACACGGTCTCCTCAGACACATAGGTGATAGTTGGGGAGGTTCAGGGGTTCAAGTGCAAAGGCAAACCAAAGTTGTGCTCAAGCGAAAAAGCGAGCGTAAAGTCATTCGTGGATTGACAACAATGTGGTATTACACAAGAAGTCAAGTCTACCGTACAAGCTAGGTAGTGTGCAACTTATATACTAGTACAGGATGTTTGTACACAACAAACATATGGTGCGATATGTGGGTTCTGAGTAAAAGTAGAACAAAGGTGCAACTATAGTAAGAAACATGGTGATTGCATGGGGTCATGTGCGAGTCAGCTGAGACCGGAGCGCCGTGAACTTTGATATACAAGGAAGGGGGCGTAAAGACGTATCGTGCAATGAAGAGATCATCAGAAACGGTTGGGCACATAAGGAGTTATGGGCATATCAAGGTGGGGCACAGGAACGAGAAGCAAGGAACAAGGGCATCCAAGGGAGAGAAGAGGGAAAATCGTAACATTACCCCCCTGTTAGACCTGAAGTCACCACAACTTCAGTCACTGCCGACATAATCGTACACATCAGCACTGGGGTCGTTAGTCTCGTCATCCCAGTCATCCACCGGGCATACATGCCACCAAAGGAACAAATACCTCCCACGCTCCCTGCACCTCCTACACATCTCATACTGTGGACACTCGATCTCATCATGCCACGCGTCAAACCTCAGACACTTCCCACACCAGTGGGGGTGCTCGGACAGCTCCTCAAAGGCCGGGGTGATGGGCGCAAGTTGATGAATGAGGCAGTTCTCAGACGCATGAGCCCGGCTTGTGCACCATGTACATACCCCAGCTGGAGGCCGATTAGGGCACTCGCTCATTTTGTGGCCCCGCTTCTTGCACAAGTAGCACTTGCGCCGCTTCTGAGTTCGACTGGGTCCATCCATAAGACGGGGCATCTCCAAAGGCCCACCCGAACGCAGTATGAGAGGAAGTTCAGGGAAGTAATGGCGAGGGTGTACAGGGCAGGTGGTGAGCTCAATGAACTTATCAGTGATGAGGGGGATAGCACCTGCATACTGCATGCGCTTCGTGATGCCCTGAAGTTTGGCATCCAAGTGGAACTGGTCCCTTGTGGCCTCTTGCTTGAGACGTCTCAGGTCCACCCATTGCGCATCCAGGGCGATCTTGTCCCCGAGGCACTGCCACAACCTCACAACCTCCACAGACAAGAGGGGATTTTTGAGCTCACTTAGTACCTCATTGATAGTGACTGCGCGAGGGTCTTGCGGGCTGAAGACCACAAGCTGGTGAGGGGAGATGGCCAGGTGCATGGCTGACAGTCGGGGTGTTGACAGGTAAACTTCCTAGCAGTAGCAGGGTTTCCCCTTTCCCAGAGTTCCGATGATTTCCTGATAGTCGTGGCAGTAGTAGATGTACTTTGCCAGGACTTTCATAACATTGTCCTTGAGTGGGAGCATGAGTGGGAAGAAGAATGGCATATCAGGGGCATTAAGAAAAAAGGGGAGGCCAGGGTTGTCAGACTCCTTGTCATCCCCTTCATTGATCGGCTCCTCGTTGTCATCTAAAGATGCGAGCCGAGGGTCCAGTCGTAACTGACAAGGGGAGACAGCGGGCGTCAGTGAGTAGGGATGGGGCAGCTCAGACACGAGCTGTGACATGGGGACAACTGGTGTGATACCAGGGGGAGCCTCTAAGAGGGGTGCTACTGTGGGTTCAAGTGGTGGTGGAGAGGATGGCAGGGGTGTAGGACTAGTGGGGGAGATATTGAGAGCAATGGCAAGGACAGGGGTCAGGGGTCGTGAGGGAACAACTGAGTATGGTGTTCGGGATACAAATGGAGTTGGGATTCCTTCCGACTGTGAGGGGACTGTGAGTCGTTCCATGATGATAGCAGAGGGGGGACGTGGTCAGTTGTTAGCGGGAGCAGTGGTAGATGGGGTGGTCATAGCTCATGTTGTTGTTCATTCGTCCTCCGGTCTCTGTCTTTTATAGCTTTTGCCCTGCTCCATCAGCCATGGGACTGCAGTGATAGAAGTCAGCAATTACTTCAGGCACGTGTTTGACATGGTCAGCAGGTTCCCATGAACTGTCGCTCATGGGAAAACCCTTCCACTTAACTAGGAACTGAAGTTTGCACCCTCATCCATGGAGCTGTGATCCCATGATCTGCTCCACTTCAAATTCCTCTTCTCCATCCACAAGTTCAGGGGGTGGTTGTGGGAAGTTCTCCCCATGTAGTTCCGTCTCCTTATATGGCATTAGTAGGTTTGCGTGGAACACTGGGTGTATCTTCCATGTGACTGGTAACTCCAACTTGTACGTCACCGCCAATAAGGCCTTCTTAATTCAGAATGGGCTGTGACGTTTAGGGGCTAGCTTTGCGGTGGGGTAGAACGTTCTCAAGTTTGTCCCTTCTAGCTAGACCTGGGCCCCTTTGGCGTAAGGGATGAAATGACTTCTCCCCTTCTTGGCCATGAGGTCTTGTGCATGTTTAATGCAGTCTTGCGCATGCTGTCATCTTATGACCATTTCATCTAGGTGTTGGTCAACTGATGGTGTTGGCATAGGTTTCGAGACCCATGTCATTTGTGGTTCCCATCCCATGATGAGCGAGAATGGGGAGTGTTTTGTGGTTGCATTTGGCCAGGAGTTGTGCACGAATTGTGCTATAGGGAGCGCTTCCACCCAGTTGTCCTGCTGAACATTGCTCCAATGGCGTAAGTACTGTTCAAGCCACTGGTTGGTGCGTTCTGATTGGCCATCTGTTTGGGGGTGATATGCAGAGGAAATGTTCTGCCATATCCCCAACGTGTTGCACAGTCCTTTCATGAACATGGATGTGAATCGTGGGTCTCAGTCTGTGATGAGTTTGCGTGGTATTCCATAGTGCAGGTAAATGTGTTGGAGGTATAACCACGCTACTCCTTCAGCTGTGATGGTCTCATGACAGGGTATGAAGACTGTGGCTTTCAAGCAGTCGTGGTCGGTGATTGTGAGAATGGAGTCGAACCCCTGGGATGGGGGTAATTTGGTGATGAAGTCCATGGCAACGACTTCAAATGGCTCCGCTTCAGGGTCAGTAGATATAGGGAATAGGTGGGGTTTTTGTCGGTGAGGGTTAATTTTGTTGGCCTGACATACAGTGCATCCTTTAATGTATTCTTCAACGTCTTCTTGTATGGTGGGCCACCAATAGTCGCATCGCACTAGTTCGCGTGTGTTGGCAATTCCGGGGTGGCCCATGCTCAGAGAGTCGTGAAAGAAGGCGATTACCCCCCACTTAAGATTGTTGTCCCTGACAACGACTAATGCTTCGTCTTTCCACCACAGCCCATCATGTAGTTTGAGGTTGTGGTGGTTGGCCCATTGTGCAGCCTCTTCCTTGCCAGCATTCTGTGCCACCCAGGACCAAATATCCATATTGCATATTGACATTTGGGTGGCTCAGATAAACCATTCAGCTGGTAGGACGACGACGTTGGTGCTGTCCCCTTCGCCAGACTCATGATCTGACCACCTGGACAGGGTGTCTGTGCATGCGTTCTTTGTTCCTGCTACATGTCTCAGAATGAAGTCATATTCTGACAGCTCTAGGAACTCTCGCGCGATCCTTTGGTTAATTTTCCAGGGTTCCTTCCAGTATTGGAGGTTGGCATGGTCGGTGTGGATGATGATTTTATGGGGGGATCCTACAAGGTACGTCCTCCATGCTCTTAGCGCTTTAACCACCACTAACAATTCCCAGTCGTAAATGTCATAGTTTTGCTCCATTTTGGTGAACGATTTGGAGTGAAAGGCTACTGGGTGGAGCTTCTGGTCAGGGCCTAGTTGGTTTAATACTGCCCCTACCACAACGTTCGATGTGTCAACCTCCAGTTTGAATGGCTTGGCAAGGTCTGGGAATAGTAGAACTGGTTCTTCGCATATACACTTCTTAATGTCTTCAAAGGCATTTTGCTGCATGTCGCCCCAGTGCCACTGGGTATCTTTCTTTGTGAGGTCATGGAGGGGTCAGGCAAGTTGGGAGAACCCCCATATGAATCTTCGGTAGAAGTTGCAGAATCCTAGGAACACGCGAACTTCTTTGAGGCTCTTCAGAGGTTGCCATTCTCAGATTCCTTGGACTTTAACGGGGTCCATTCGCAGTCACCCATGGCCAATAATGAGGCCAAGGTACTCGGTTTCGTAGACCTCAAACTCGCACTTCTCCGGCTTCACATAGAGGTCATGTTCCTTGCAAAGCCATAATACTTCGTGAAGGACTTCCTGATGATGTTTTTTGTCGTCAGCGGTGGCAACAAGGATGTCATCCATGTAAACAACAACCTCATTTGTCAGGATGAGGTCACGGAATATGGTATCCATCATTGTTTGAAAGGTGGAGGGAGAGTTGGTAAGGCCGAAGAACATGACACACGGTTTGAATAGCCCTTGATTGGTTTTAAACGCCACTTTCCACTCATCTCCCTCTTGAATATGAACGTTATTGTACCCCCACCAGATGTCTAGCTTTGAGTACAGTCGCGCGGTTCGGATATGGTCAACGAGTTTGGGGATGAGGGGGAGGGGGTAGTGGTTTTTTATAGTGAGTTCATTGAGGCGTCAATAGTCTTGTACCGGGCATAGTTTCCCGTCTTTCTTTTTGATGAAGAAGGGTGACACGTAAGCGGACTTTGAGGGGCAAATGTATCCTTTTTTGAGTTGTTCATTCAGGAAGGCCATGAGTGCCTCTCCTTTGTTTGCAGTTAGGGGGTACACCTTACAATCAAGGGTTGCGGGTGCTTCGGGGAGTAATTCGATGGCATGGTCCCACATGCATGACGGGGGGAAGTGGTGTGACACTTCTTCACTAAACACTTTGCGGTGTGACCAATATTCTGGAGGAACCATTTCCTTGAACGTTCAGACCTGTTTCTTAGCCACTTCCTGCTGAGCGAGTTCTGACACAGTGGTTGTTTTTCGCAGGAAGGCAATGCTTGGCTCCGATTCTTCGTTCACAACCTGCTCCCACGCCTCCTTGTCAAGCTTGTACGCCTCTAGGGCCCTAATAGCAGCTTCTATGGGCATGGCGTCACTTTGGAGGTTCAGGCTGGAGATTACGACTGGCTGGAAGTTTCGTTCAGTGTGGCATCTCTCCACTCTATCTCAGGCTCAAAGGCCGAGAACCAGGGGCAGCCCAGGATCGCTTTGTCCTTTCCCAGATTGGTTACCAGGAAATGAAGCGTCTTTGTGTGCTCACCAGTCCGCACCGCCAAATCAGTGCACTGGGTTATTGCGCCATCTCGGTTGTAAGTTCCATCAACATTCCATATAGTGATAGGAATGGAGACAGGTCGGGTTCCGAGATGCATTCATTTGAGCAATTCCACACAAATAAAGTTGTCAGTTGCTCCAGAGTCCAACAGGACCTGTCGTTTGGCCATTGTGTTCGCAGATTTGAAAAGAACTGGGATTCACATAGATCAGTATCTGCTATGGTACACATGTAGCGCCTTTGCCCAGGCCAATGGGTTCAGGCATTTGGAAAATCCTTTCCTTCAAAAAGCTTCTCCACCAAGAGGTCCTGCACCTCTTTTGGCTGAGTGGCCAGCACTGCGATCTGAGCATCAGCCGCTTCATCATTCGACAGTACGCAGTTTGCTGATATGGCGACTCGAGTAACAAGGGGGGGAGGCGATACTGTGGGGGTAGCAGGGACGGGAGGAGGCACTCCTCTGTTGCTTGTGGTCTGAGCAGCACAAGTGCCTTTTTGTGGGCAATTACATGACACATGACCCTTTTCTCTGCATCAGAAACATCTCCCCTCTGCTGTTATGATCCAACACTTCGGACTTTCTCTGTGTGTGGCTTTTGTTATCCTGTTTCACTTCGCTCCATTTGTCTTTTATTTTGTTACCAAAGGGGCTATCAATGTTAGCCACCCTAGACTCCACTTCTACATCAGTGCCTTGACTTGTTTTGGCTTTTACTTCTGTGTGGACTTGTGTTCATGTTGTTTGGAACCTCATCTTATTTAAAGCTGTACTTTACACTGTAGGAAGCCAGACTTGGCTTCGTTTGCAATCTAGCAACCTTGCCTTTGCTCTCTGGTGTGACTCAGCCTTTTCCCCTCTTCTTGTGCATCCCCTACCTCTGTCCCTAACCTGGACACCCTCAAAGTCTTTGCAGTTGAACTATATCAACGCGTCACACCTGTTAGACTCTGTGTACTTGCAAGACTGAGTATAGAGAAGTGTCAGACACTTCGGGTGAGGAGCCCTAACTACAGAGTAGTGGCACATATCGTGCCACACCCTAGACCACTTGTATTTCATAGCAATAAGACAATAGACGTCTTCGCTTGATACTTGTGTGATATCGAACCCCCTTGAACCCACATTCCTGCTAGGATGTAACATCCATGACCATCCTTTGCTTCTCAGCGTCTGTGAGGGTTGTGTGGGCTCTAGTGTGGCTAATATCCATGGTGTTTGGGTCACGCGCCTTGTTAAGGGCTTGGACCCACTGGTCTCGAGTATGACCTCCTCGTTTTTCATTTTGTCAGTTGCGTGTGAGGCGGGGCTTCAACATGAGGTACTCTGCTTATTGAAGTCATGCTGCTGCCTTCCATTGGTCCCATGTAATGGGGTGCTGGAAGCATATTGCGTTGATTACGAGGTTGTCAGGGAGTCCTGCTTGGAACTTTTCAATGACGTTGGCTTCATCTGGATTATAGCCAGCTTTTGCTGTGAGGTTTTGGAACTTCATGATATACATATCAATATCTTCACCAATCATCTTCAGTTTGTCAATGTCTTGGTGCGCTCTGGTTTGTTCAGTGGTGTCAGTGTAGGCGTTCGTGAACCAGTCAAGGACCGTGTTCCATAGGTTCTCTTCGTTGTGCAGTACCCCTCCTGCTATCTGGGTGTCCAGCCACGTGGTCTGCTCATCCACCCAGTCATCCACCAGATGCCCCCTCATGTATGAAAGGAGGATCATGGCTCGCAAGTAGGGTATTCTAAGCTGATTGATGGTCGGGTTCATTCCTCAATAAATTCGAAAGGATCAAAGGAAGTTTCAACTCTCCTCTCAATTTCCATTGAAGATGGGTGGTGGGTTGCCCCCAAGTTTCCCCCCTCCCAGTGCTGGTATTGCCCTGGGTGGGCCCATGGGGAGCACACCTCCTCCTGGGGCACCACCTCCAGGGGCTCCACCTCCCGGACCACCTCCACCACCACCAGGGGCAGCGCCGCCCAGTGGGCCTCCACCACTACCATGTATGCCTCCACTAGGTCCAGCAGTTGGGCCACTGCTCAACCCCGTCATTGGCTGGGTGCTAGAGCTATGAGTTGCTCCACTTGTCTGAGCAGCCGATTGACTTCCTGTAGCATATGGGTCTCCACTGCCTGAGCTGGAGGCTCCCATGGTAGTAAGGCTGGTGGTGACCTGAGTGTTGGTGGCCATCTCTGGCTGTATGGGGGTAAGGGTGGTTGATTTGTCTGGGTCAACATTAATTCCTGTGATGTTGGTTGACCCAAGGGGTCCTGCACCGAATTGTGGAGGGACAGCTTTGTAGGCATACCACCGTCCTTGTTTTGGATCATAGTCAATGTAAGCCCAAAGACAAAGGTCATCAAAGTAGTGGACTTGGTGGTATTCTTGGTTTTTGGCGTTGAAGATGAAGTACCCCTCTTGATTGCAGATTTCTTCCCAGACTACTGCTCCCTTCTCGTGGCTGGAGAGCTCATCGGTTAGATACCAATCGATGTACTGTGGCTGAAACTTTGTGCGACTCCTACTAGTTGCCAGTGTTGCGAGAGACTTGACTTAATGTAATGTTACCACAGGAACGTTATGTGCAACATGCACGTCACTAAGTCGCTCAGGCCGAGGTAATGGGATGAGAAGTAGTTGGTTAAGACTAAGTTCAATGATGAATAAGCACCACATGGTCTCCTCAGACACGTAGGTGATAGTCGGGGAGGTTCAGGGGTTCAAGCGCAAAGGCAAACCAAAGTTGTGCTCAAGTGAAAAAGCAAGCGTAATGTAACGTCTACCACGGACGTTTGCCTGACTTAGGCACTGTTATAACGTGGGTTCCCTCGGGGATGGAATCTGTGTACGTCCGCTAGTGGGAATACTGCGGGATGAGGCTGATACGTGCCGGTGGAGTCTCTGTACGTATAGAGAGTCTCTTCTACGGGGACTCCTGTTGGTGGGCTTGGAACGGTATGAACGTACTCCCACTGAAGGTTGTCGACAATATAATAACAGTGAGTCGGACGGGCAGTTCTGGCGTTGAGATATTCGAAGACGAGATGGCACGTAGTTCCAGGCGGATATGGCACTACTGGCGAATCTACCATTCACGAAGAAGATGGAGATGATGGTCACGGGGATCCCTCTTGGTCTCGAAGGGATATGCCGGAGCTAGTTCACTTAAGGGCGGTTACGAGCCCTTAGCACAGAAGACGAGTTAGAACGGTGGTATTCGAAGAAGACCAAGATGGGGATCCTGGTCCGTAGTACTATGAACTTAAATACAAGTAAGGGAGCTAGTTCCAGCTCCGCTCAAACTCGTAACTAGCCAATAGCGTAAGTAGCGTATTCTAACAATAGAATGCGCAGTTATTATCGTAATCCGAAACACGTACTACCACAGATCATCAGTCAGCAAGCCTAATCACGATCACGTATAACAATGGAGGGTCATCAGTCATCATACAACACGAGGCAACAAGATCCGAAGTCCATGACACATTACTTCCGACATACCGAGTCATTGCGAATACGTCAGAGTTCACAGCCGGGCCGAGTCATCCGAGAACGAAACGTAACACGTAAAGTCGTTCATGGACTGGCAATGATGTGGTATTACACAAGAAGTCAAGTCTACCGTACAAGCTAGGTAGTGTGTGACTTATATACTAGTACAGGATGTTTGTACACAACAAACATATGGCACGATATGTGGGTTCTGAGTAAAAGTAGAACAAAGGCACAACTATAGTAAGAAACATGGTGATTGCATGGGGTCATGTGCAAGTCAGCTGAAACTGGAGCACCATGAACTTTGATATACAAGGAAGGGGGCGTAAAGATGTATCGTGCAACAAAGAGATCATCAGAAACAGTTGGGTGCATAAGGAGTTATGGGTGTATCAAGGTAGGGCCCAGGAATGAGAAGTAAGGAACGAGGGCATCCAAGGGAGAGAAGAGGGAAAATCATAACATAGCATGTGATTTATCTCCATGCCAGCATTGAGTCTTTGCCCTTGACAGTTCACCTTCAACTCCCTTGGCCTGGCATAGCTGATAGTCATACTGCTACAAAAAGCATAGTACAAATGCATAGTACAATAACCAGTCCAGAGGAGTCCATATGATGTCATTGTACAGTGATGTCATAGATAACTAAGAAGTCTGAGATTGTGATGATCATACATCTAATCTACAGCACTTCATATATGATATGTCCATAGAGCCACTAAGTGTGCACAGGTCACTTATCAACAATCAGCTCCACACAGGTGTTACAGTATGCTCCTATCTCCTTAGTCTTTTGCTATATATTTAGTCATTCTATAGTAACTTGGCGATTATCTCATTGTATGGTCTGGCCTCGGGTTGTCCGTTGTACCTGCCGAAGGCCGAGACCTCGGTGTAACCTACTGAATATGTAAGGGAAGATAACCACCTCGGCGATCTCCGCGCTCAGATTTTCTCCGGACTCGTCAACGCTCCGCCGCGCGTCTTGTCGATGATGGCGAAAAGGACCCATAAAGTGTAGCGCCCCACGCGCGCGCGCACCTCTACCCCCGTCCGGATCTTGTCCAGCGGAGAGAACTCTAACTGGAAGCGTCAGATCGCGCGCTGAACCTGCCCATATAGCGAGGGAATGAACGGGGTCAGCTTGACTCGCTGAGGCCCAAGTTGATGGCGGTCCGGGCCAAAAATAGTTACCCATGTAAGAGTGATACAAAAGGATTGCTGCACACGTACGACAAGGTGGTTCGGTCGCATAAGAGGGCCAACCACAGTTCGAGATCCTCTCTCTTGCAATTGAATACCCCTCTAGTTAGCGCGTCATTGTCGTTGTCGGGGGTTCACATTGGTCGTCACCCATCTAACTCCCCGATATTGGTGGCGAGTTCCAAGTGAGGTTGGCGCAGTACAGTAGTTGGAAATTATTGCATGACATTGACTTGGCGTTTGCGCTTGGCGTTGGGACCGACGGCTCCTCGTACGGCCAAAAACCCCAAACTGAGACCGGAGCTCGCATGTCGTAGTACTGGTAATAGAGCAGTTTCTTGAACGAAAAGGAGCGTTCACCGCCGCTCACGAATCAATTCTCCATTCTCCGCTCCTATGGAGAGCATACATTATAGTTACATGCAGAGAGACCCATGACGGTCCTGAGTTTAAACAACAGGGATTTTCGTGACGTATTGAATGCGGAACGGGTTGGACTCGGTCTCCTGGCTGCGCGAGTAAGGAATCCACTTTGGTTCGTCCTAAAAACGCATCGTCAGAGAGAGAAGTCACAGGAAAGTGTGAGACGACGATGGGACCTTGAACAGGCGCAGAGCTTTGCATTGGTCCAGCTCGTCGAGCGTGAAGCGGTGGTAGATGCCAGCCGGCAGGACCAGCAGATCTCCCGGGAGGACGTGGATGCGGATCCACTCGTCCGAGGGGTGTTCTGCCATACGGCGTCAGTATTGAGAAGATAATCAAAGAGAGATTGCCGTCATTTTTACCCACCGCGTACATCAAAGAAACCGGATCCGGAGAGGATGTATCGTATCTCTTCGTCTTCGTGCATGTGTCTATACGACGGCCATCCATCGCGTCAGCGTGATCCGTGCGTCGATAGATTCCCCCACCCACTCGTCGAAAAATGACTTGAGTTTGGACTCGTATAGGTCGCCCAGACCCTCCTTCGTCACGTTGATCGTATCGCGGTTTTTGTACCCTTGCTTCTCGGCGATTCTGTCGATCTCGGCTTCGTATCCGCCTGCGGTGTCCAATGGGACGGTCCAGTAGAGGACGCCGAGCTTGCGAAGATGGTCGGGGTCGAGAGGTCTCCCGGAATCGTGCGGGAGGCGTTGGTCACCTGGGAGATTGTCGAAGTAGTAGGTACGCATGGGTGGCACTGTCAGAGCACCCGGACGGGGCTCGTTCACATTTAAGGGGCAGTCCGGCGCGCAACAAAAAAAAAAAAAAAACTATTTTTGCCGATCGCTCGTGCATCACGGTGAACACTTCTGCGGCAATCAACACACGGAAATGACCAGAAGCTCCTCTGGGCAACAATGGATGATCGATGATGTTCTATAATCAACTTAGGCCAAGTCTCGTCTATCTCATGTGAGAGAGAAGCCCTGCGTGCACATTCTCGTAGCAACGTGTTGCAAGAGCCCATCTATCAAGCTTTTCAGGGGTGCTGTACATTCAATGAAGCGTAGATGCCATTGTGAAGTAAGATTTGTAGCATTTACAGCTCATACATCGGTTCTGACCAAACCCAGCTGATTAAACACGAATCCATTGTTAGCCAAACCCGAGCTGACAACCTGGCTCAGCTGTCGTGTTATAATTGCTTACGCCTAATAAGCCGGCCCAATTAGAATTAAGACATTACTGTTTAGGCAAAGGCCGCACGCACAATTGAAGAAGACTGCGGCCCTGCCCAAAAAAAAAGAGAAAAGCTGCTCACCTGAGGGCCGAAATTTGGGAACGAGGATGTATATATCGTCCCCACCCAGTGTAAATTGAAAACAGGAGTATCTTCTGACCTATGTGGAGTTTCTTGACAATTCCAGGAGATGCGAAGAGGCGACAAAAGAGTGGGGAAACAGGGGAGAGCCGCGCCTACTATGTTGGGTCCCACGCAAGAGGGGCCAAGAGCAGGGGGCGTCCGTCGCCTGAACAAAACCTACTTACCGGATCGCAATCCCCAAGGGGTCCACCTGGGCACGTTTTGAACAGTTGGATTATATCGCACCCTCGCCCCGCCTTTTTTTTTTGGTGGTCCGAACGGGAAAGCTGATTTTCGACCCGAGCGCATCCAAGTTTGTGCTTGGAAAAAAAAGGAAAACGCCGTACCGGAGTGTCTGGGAAAGTATGGGGCGATGGGAGGGTTTGATTGGCCGGCCGATGGTGTCTCTCCTTCTGGGTCACAGCTACCGATTTAGAGCTTCGCGTTCGGCTGGCAACCGAAGACAAGACAAAAAAAGGTTCAGAATCAAAGCAGATAGACCAGCTGTAGTGAAATACTTTGACGTTGAAAGTTGTTTCCGAGGACAAAGCGTCTCAAGACAAGGGCGAGCCGCACGCTGATTGTTTGACCAAATGAGTCAAAACAAACAAACAACATAAGATTGCATGATATCATATACAGGGTCGAAAAACAAAAACGCAGGGGGTTTGACCTCAGGCATTGGAAGCGACGATCATATTGTAAAAAGGGAGAAGAGCATACAAACGAGAATCAAGAAAAAGAAAGAAAGAAAAAAGCCTAAAGTGTCCAGTAGACTCGAGTCGAGGCAAGCGACGGGAAAGCGAGGTAGAGGACGAGCAAGGGAACGGCGCGCGTAATAAGCTACAAGAGCTAGTAGAGTCTATAATGGTTCCTGTGCGGCCACGCCAACCCACGGAAACTTGAACACGATCATTCGGCAGGGGCCAAAGGAGGCAGCCCGGGGAGCGAGGAGGGTAAGGCGAACCACAGCAGGACACTTGAGGCATTTCCAGAATCCAGAAAACATCCGTCCGATCTAAAACCTTGCGGGACCTTAGTAACCAACGCCAAAAATCCAAAAATGAGAAAGAAAAAAAAAACGCACCATTCCGGTTAGGTTCGTCGACTTTACCCCCTAACTTCACTTTCTATATAACGACGTAATCACGGATGGGCGATCCAGCACTTCTTCGTGTGGGGGAGGCTTACGGGCCCTCATGGGTCAAGCTTCTCGCCGCGCGCAAGCACACGCACGACCCGGCTGGGCTGGGCGATAACGTCCATCATAGCCTTGACGGCCGGTGGGCGCTCAACCATTCCGCCACCGCCACCACCGCCACGCCCGCCACGGTGCCCGTGGTGATGATTGGCAGGCCAACGGCCTTCAGGCGACACCGCACGGCCACAGGCAGAATCCGGTGCCCCTGCACCGGCTCCGCCAGGGGCAGACGAGACCTCGAGCACGGTGAGGCGCGCACGGCGCGCCCAGTACGCGACGAGGGTCCCGGACGCGCGGGGCTCGTGTCGGTTCTGCGGCGCGGAGAGGGGCAGCGGGACGGGCGAGATGCCCTGTTGCGGTTGGGTGGCTGGAGACTGCGCGAGGGTGGCGAGGACGACGCGTGGGCGGGCGGGGTCGGCGTGCTCGGCCTCCCACCGGGCGCAGCATATCGTGCGGCGGACCCACTCGGGCGAGGGCGAGAGGGCAGGAGCGGGAGATGGGGTGGTGGGTGAGGAGGGCTCGTCGTCGGAAAAGGCGATCTGGTCCCAGAGGACAAACGCGGCGTCCTGCTGGACGCGCACGCGCGGGTTGGTGCCGACCTGGGACTCAAGCATGCGCGAGGCGGTGCGGGCGCGCTGGGCAAGCGGTGTCGAACCCTTCTTGAGGAGGTCGAGAGTGTTAAGCGCTGGTGAGTCAGGGCACAGGGGGGCAAGGGCAGGGTCACTGTCAACCAACGAACGAGCGCTACAGACTACAACGTGAGAGACAAACCTTCGAGGGGCACAATGATGATCTCCTCCTGGCCATCGCGGCACCATTTCTTGAGCTGCCCGAGGGCGTTGACGAGCACGCTTGCGTCGACGACAATGACGTCTGCGTCCTTGTCCCTGGCTCCACCCCTACGTGGGTGGGGATCCTCGGTTCCACGCTTCCTAGGACCTGCACCAACAGTCATTGGACGCTCCTTCTGGTCCCTCTGATAAGACTGATTGGTGGCGGGGTTAGTGGTAGTAGTGAACTTGATACCACCGACGGGGAGCTGGCCACGCCTCGAGTCCGTCGGCTGAGGGTGGGAACGCTGGCGCTCTCGCCAGTTTGTATTATGGTTGGAGTTGTAGTTGTTATTGTTGCGGGGAGGAGCGGAGACGGACTTTTCGAGTTGCTCGACTTGGTGGGTGAGGAAAGCGGCTCCGAGAGCACGGGACATGGCGAGCTTGTTTGCCTGGCAGGACATTAATAAAATTGGCGAGGACGAGGGAATACGGTTACCGAGTCGTTCTGGGTAGCCATGGTTAGTGTTACAACAACTCGCTTCGCTCTCACGCACGCCCAGTCTCCACTTAACTTACACGGCCACATTTCACTCCGGGTGTCACGTGTTATGGGTCTAGATTCAACACTCTTAGGGTAACGATTATGTCATGATGACCCTGCTCCTGCCTGCAGCTTCGACTGGATTACATTCACCAAGTAATTCATGTTATCCTGCTTCTTTTGTATCGTGTCCTGCAGCGTGTCCAGATTCGTTTTGATGAATTCGATCTTTTGTTCGTAGTGTTTCACCGCCTGGCCTCGCGTCTGCCATAAACATCAATCAGTTCAGAGTCCATGTCAGATTATGATCGGATCCCCACCTTTTGCACGTAGTACCCTGTGCCAACATCGATAACCACATTCTCGACATCTCGTAGCTTTCCCGGGACGTATAGAGAACCCGTGAGCGGTACCAGAATAGTTTTATCTTCAAATCGTGTCCATATTGCTGCCGTGAATTGCCAAGGGTTTACTTACCCTTGTTCTCTGGCTTGACCTCCTTTGCACTCTCGATGCACGAGCGGAATTTCGCCTGCGCTTGCTTCAGTTGCGCAAATGAGTTGGTTAGATGTGAGAGTTCCTGCAGATTGGGTTCAATGTAGCCCCTCGCTGCACATATACGACAACGTACCTCTTCGAGCTGCTTTTTCACTTCTGCGAGCTGAGGAAGCTCCAGATCGGCGACATTGATCTGTTGGGGAGCGGTTGCTGCACCTGGCGCGGACATGGGTGTTGTATGTAATACAGCCCACGCGACAATTTATTTCTCCATTCAGTCACACCGTCCCCTGCTCGATCATTTTCGCTCTCATCAACTCGTACGTCGACGGCGATGGCGATGGCGGCGGGCTCAACAAAGGCCCCACCACAGGACATAGGTAGGACTACATATCCACGGGCGCACTGGGCTGACCGGACCATATCCGCAGTCGCTATCTTCCATGCCTCTTTCCACCCCACACGGGGCAACGACCTCGACTGGTCCCTCAAAGCTAGCGATGGTACCTACACTCTTCTTTTATCTCAGACATTCCAGCGCTCACTGCCCGTGCAGACTTACAACTCGATGGCGTCGAGTTCAGCTCGCTGCCCAGCGGATTGCATCTCGTAGAGCAGGACGTCGTGCATGTCTCTATCTACCTTCCTTTACCCTCGCCTTACCTTTTTGAGCCAGATACTTCACGAAGGACGGCCTGCGGGGCGTATGCGTCTTTACCCGACGTCAGACATCTGAGCAAGGCCAGCGTGGCTTCCGCCTCTCCTCCCTCGGCATCCTCCTCGCGCGTTCTCCCCGCCCGCGCCCTTGGCGCCACGTCCCCGCACTGAAGGCTCTCGTGCGCGATCTCCACTCCGATTCCGTTGCCCAGGGCGATAGCAGCCAGGACGTCTGGGAGCCCGCGCGGCGGTTCTTTGAGTTGCGCAAAGCACGTCTCGAGGATCTGGGCGGCGCTGGCGCGTGGCAAAGCTGGAGTGAGGAACTAGAATTCGATTTGGACGATGGCAGGGTCGAGGACGTCGGCGATGGGTATGAGGTGAGTCACAACGCTCAAAGAGAGCTTTTCGACCAACTCATTCGTTATGGCAGTACACGCACGCTTCCCCAACGCTGCACCTCCCCCACCTCCTGCGCGTCCTGGGGCCTTCCTCACTCACGCTATATAAGCACGTTCTCGGTCGTCGGCGAATACTCATATATACACAGCCGCCCGTCGAAGCGGCGTGCTTTCTCTGCCAGGTAGCCGCGGATATGTGTTTCGAGGACCAGACAACCTCCACGGCTCAAGGAGAAGCGCCCAATGCTGTCCCGCAGTTGAAGGGTAAACACAAAGAGGGCATCAACGTCCTTGGCAGTGTGACGCTGCACGACATCGACATGCTCGAGCGCGAGTCGCGGACCGGGCGCGGCTGGATAGCCTGCACGACCGACGCGGTCTTCCTTGAAAAGCCGCAGTATTACGACCTGATCATCGACTTAACTTCCTACGCACCCACCGAGCGCCGCGCGACCGCGCGCCCGGGCCTGCAGCTCGCGATCAAGGAACCGTACGCGCGCAGGCCGACCTACCGCCTCTCCACCATCCGCTTCACCTGGAGCGACGTGAAACTGGTACGTGTCCCCACGTATCCCAAATTCGTTCGTCTCTCAAAAAGTTGGACACGCAGTGGACCGAGCTCGACCGTATACTCCAGCTCGACGCGGATACAAACGGCATCGCGCGTGCGCGTGCGCGTCGTGCGTCGGCCCCGGTCTGGGTGTGGACGGACGCGTGGGGCGTGTACGAGGACGTATGTGTCGTATGCGCGAGGCTCTGCTCCGGCCTCTGGCAGGGCGGCGGCGGCAGCAGCAGCAATGGCTCAAGCGGTCCGCGGGACCAATGGTCGTGGACCGGGTCCCCGCAGGAACGGTCCGGGCGCCGCCGTGCGCATGTGCGTCCTCACGGAGACGGCATCGAAGGGCGCCGCGCGTCGTACCGCCCGCACGACGACGATGACGACGACGACGACGACGCGAGGAAATATGACATCAGCGATGAAGACGAGGACGGCGCGGTGCTGGTGCGCAGCCGGCAGACGCGCACCACGCTCGCGCTTCTGCAGACGTTCCACGCGCAGACGCGCTTCCTCCTCTCCCGCCTCGCTACCGTCCTCCCGTCCGCCGCGTCAGCTCTCCCAGATGCGCAGCTGACGCCGCGCGATTTGCTCGCGCTCGCGCTGGGCCCGCTTAGTAGTCTCGATGCGCGCTTCGTCGAGTGGCTCGCAGAGGAGTATGCGGGTGGTGCGCGCGTTTCTGTGCGCCGTGGATGGCGCGATTTACTTGGCGGGCTTGTGGGTGCCGCTGTTGGCGGGTCGGGAGTAGCCTCGTAGTAGTAGTGCCAGCCATGAACATCTTATACGGATGCTGGATGCACAGGTGTGGGACTTAACTCTCGTACTACGCGGACTGGACGGCGGAGTCGTGCCTTTGAATGTACATGACATACTTATTGCTTTATCTACCACACTCGCTCTGTCCGTTCTTCCTCTTTGTCGTCTGTTATACCTCTGGTAAAATACCCTGTGCACAGTCTGATCTGATTGTCGCTCATGTTCAAACCCAGGTGTGCTCCACTAGAAATACGTGAAGATCACCGCGGAGGGTGTCAATAGAGTGGGAAATTCAGTGCGTGCGGGCCCTATCTCTGGGTCTTTCAATATATTTTGTTCACTGGCTTGGCCTGGCGGGCTCGATGGAAGAGCGGAAAATTTCTCTGCTTGCTTCAGTAACTCAGGTGCTCAGACGACGCACCCCTTCGGTTTAAGCGAGCCGCTCTCTTGGAGCATGAGTACAATGCCGGTTCCGAGGCTGGCTCAGCCCCCAAGAAACAGCCTCCAGGCTCGGTGACAAGATGCACATGCAGATGGGCATGGGAGGCTGAGACGTGCTTTGTGACGATCGGACCGGACCTGTCGTGTCTAGACGGTAGCAGCGTTCATGCGGTCCGAGATATCGAACACGGTCTCAGCTCTACTGTTTCCTGAAACCTGCGTTGTCCAGGCCAGTCTCCCGCACCTCTTTCTCTTGGGCTCGGACATCCCTTGCGTGTTCAATGCAAGCGGAACTGTCTATGTTTCCGTTTCAACTCAGCTGCTCTCACACGCACCCCATCGGATTGCTCTGGAGGTCATTATAACACCACTCTGAGGCTGGCTTAGGGTCCCAAAAAAACGTCACTAGGCCCGATCAGTAACTCTTCTTAGTAGGCACAGCGGACGAGCTACCCCAATGCTACCTGGTCCCCTGCGTCTAACTTGACAAATTTGAGAGCGCCGCCGTATGTTTTCGATGATCTGGTGACTTGGGAGTCGATTTACGGTTGTAGAAGTCGCATAGATGACTCTGCGCTATTATTGCCTTCTTGAATTACTCTTGAATGTAGCTTGCTTTCTCAACGACACTGGGGTTCGAGCCCCACAGTAACTCTTTTTTCTATTTCCCCCATCGACCCCATCGTTTTCCTTCGCGGGGTAGATCATTCCCTTGGGGGCCCACTAGTGTTAGCAGCGATAGTGAGTCAGTGACAGTGGCGGCATGGATGACATCGAGCTCGATCTCGACTCTACTCTTCCCTGAACCTGCACTACCCAGGCGCTTGTGCGAGGAGGCGCTGGAGAGTCACTATGGGACATATGTCGAGTGGACACTACTGGTGAGGAAGGGAAGTAGAATTCTACCCAAGTGGCGGGGATAATTCTCGAGAAAATCGAATAATTTGTTAATCATACATGACTCGGATAGTGAAGGACCCCTCCAATCTCACGAATTTGTGAAGACGACGCACAAAAAACGAGTATATCATATGGATCATATACATTCGTACACATTTCCTGGATCACCCGAGACTGGATCTACTAAACCCTCTTTGTGGGAGCCCTTAAGACTTGCACGGGAATGCTCATTTCAAAAGACGTTTAAACCAATGCTCTTTTCTATGCACGTGTGCTTCAACTGAAGACTGAGATGGCTCTAAAAGTATGATGAGATTAGCTTAACGGACACAAGAACAAACGAACCTATATCAGTAGCAATAATAAAGCTTGCAGACAGCTCATCAGAGTCCTCAGAAGATCCAGTAAGGTGTTCTTGAATTCTCAAGTCAACATTCGCCTCCCGATAGTCCCGCTCCGCCTGGGTAAGTGCCGATTCAAATTCGAGGCCTGAGAGACGTAGGAGCGTGGCATGCTTGAAGATGAGGATGAGAGCTTCGACAGAGGTTAGATACGCTCTAAAGATAATAAAATACAATACCGAGGATAAAATGATGACGACTGAGATCGTCGCGGGTGAGCTGGAGGAATAAATATAATAAGCTATGGGGATAGATGGCTGCAATGTGACAAAACACACATTTCGAACGGTTGGCAGTGGCATGACCTACATTCCCTGATGAAAAAGTGAGAATCATGTTTGAGTACACAAACGGGAATACTGACAAATCGGAGAACCAAAGTGGACATGATTAGCAGGCCCGAAAAGAAAGAACGCACGTACACGCTAGTGGGCAGGAGATGAGCATGATCAATGTAAGGTCAAGGACAGGCATGGTCAACAGGCAGATATAATAAGGAAACAACCACTCACTTCCTGCAGAGGTCGAGGATAAGCTTCATTAACGGGCTTGAAACGAAGCAAACCACTGAAATTACTCACTAGCTGGAGGGACGAGGACAAGCATTGTCAGTAGGCTCGAAGCACAGCAAGCCAAAGCAGCTACTCACTCCCTGGAGCGACGAGGATAAGCTTTGTCAGTAGACTCGCAGCAACCACTCACTTGCTAGAGAGCGGTGTACAGCCGTCGTCAGCAGGTCAGAAATGTAGCGTGGCATAGCAGCCACTCACATCCTGGACAGCCAATAACAGGGGTCATAAGTAGGTTCGAAACGCAGAGAAACATGGCAGCCACTTACCAACTGGACAGACCAGGACAGGGATTGTCAGTAGATCTGAAACGAAGGCATGGCAGCTACGCACTGTCTGGAGAGCAAAGGACAGGCAGATGGTCAGGAGGCTTGAAATAGATTAAGCTGCGGAAGCTACTTACTCCCTGGAGAGCCAAAGAGAGGCATTGTAAGGTTGAAACACAGAGAGCCAGGACAGCCACGCACTACCTGAAAAGCGAAGGACAGGCATCATCAGTACGGTCGATTCACAGCGAACCATGGCAGGCACTCACTCCCTGAAAAGCCGAGGGCAGGCATCGTCAGTAGACTCGAAACAAAGGAGACCAAGGCGGTTGCTCACCAACTGGAGAGCCGAGGACAGGCATTGTCAGTAGGGGTGGATCACAGCGAAGAACAGCAGCCACTCACTCCCTGAAAAGCCGAGGACAGGCATCATCAGTACCGTCAAATCACAGCGGACCACAGCAGCCACTCACTGCCTGAAAAGCCGAGGACAGGCATCATCAGTACCGTCAAATCACAGCGGACCACAGCAGCCACTCACTCCCTGAAAAGCCGAGGACAGGCATCATCAGTACCGTCAAATCACAGCGGGCCACAGCAACCACTCACTCCCTGAAAAGCCGAGGACAGGCATCATCAGTACCGTCAAATCACAGCGGACCACAGCAGCCACTCACTGCCTGAAAAGCCGAGGACAGGCACCATCAGTAGGGTCAAATCACAGCGGACCACAGCAGCCACTCACTCCCTGAAAAGCCGAGGACAGGCATCATCAGTACGGTCAAATAACAGCGGACCACAGCAGCCACTCACGAACTGAAAAGCCGAGGACAGGCATCATCAGTAGGGTCAAATCACAGCGGACCACAACAGCCACTCACTCCCTGAAAAGCCGAGGACAGGCATCATCAGTAGGGCCAAATCACAGCGGACCACAGCAGCCACTCACTGCCTGAAAAGCCGAGGACAGGCATCATCAGTCGGGTCAAATCACAGCAGACCACAGCAGCCACTCACTCCCTGAAAAGCCGAGGACAGGCATCATCAGTACCGTCAAATCACAGCGGACCACAGCAACCACTCACTCCCTGAAAAGCCGAGGACAGGCATCATCAGTACCGTCAAATCACAGCAGACCACAGCAGCCACTCACTGCCTGAAAAGCCGAGGACAGGCATCATCAGTAGGGTCAAATCACAGCGGACCACAGCAGCCACTCACTCCCTGAAAAGCCGAGGACAGGCATCATCAGTACGGTCAAATAACAGCGGACCACAGCAGCCACTCACGAACTGAAAAGCCGAGGACAGGCATCATCAGTAGGGTCAAATCACAGCGGACCACAACAGCCACTCACTCCCTGAAAAGCCGAGGACAGGCATCATCAGTAGGGCCAAATCACAGCGGACCACAGCAGCCACTCACTGCCTGAAAAGCCGAGGACAGGCATCATCAGTCGGGTCAAATCACAGCGGACCACAGCAGCCACTCACTGCCTGAAAAGCCGAGGACAGGCATCATCAGTACGGTCAAATTACAGCGGACCACAGCAGCCACTTACTCCCTGAAAAGCCGAGGACAGGCATCATCAGTAGGGTCAAATCATAGCGGACCACAGCAGCCACTCACTAACTGAAAAGCCGAGGACAGGCATCATCAGTCGGGTCAAATCACAGCGGACCACAGCAGTCACTCACTCTCTGAAAAGCCGAGGACAGGCATCATCAGTAGGGTCAAATCACAGCGGACCACAGCAGCCACTCACTGCCTGAAAAGCCGAGGACAGGCATCGTCAATAGGGTCGAATCACAGTGGACCACAGCAGCTACTCACTCCCTGAAAAGCCGAGGACAGGAATCGTCAGTAGGCTCAAATTACAGCAGACCACGGCAACCACTCACTCCCTAAAGAACCGAGCACAATAATTGTCAGTAGGCTCGAAATAATGCAGACCAAGGCAGTGACCTACATGCTGGAAAGCCGACGACAGGCATCGTCATTCAGCTCTAAACACAGAGAACCAAAGCGGCCACTCACAAACTGGAGGGATTAAGATGGTCGTGGTCATTAGGCTCGAAACAAAGCAAACCACGACACCCACTCACAGACTGGAGAGTCGACGAAAGACATCGTCAGTGGGCTCAAATACAGTGGGTCAAGGCAGCCACTCACAACCTATATGAACAAGAGCAGGAAACGTCAGTAGTTTTGAAACCCAGAAAGTCACGGAAGTCACTGACTCCCTGGATAGCCGAGGACAGGAATCGTCAGTAGACTCGAAACACAGTGAGCCCAAGCAATCATTTACTTCCTAGACAGTCGACGGCAGCTGTTGTCAGTAGGCATAACACGCAGCGACCCACACTAGCCGCTCACTCCCTGGATGGCCGAGCACAGGCATTGTCAGTAGGCTCTCAGCGAAGTGAGCCATGGCAGCTACTTACATTCTAAAGAGAAGCATCGTCAGCGGGCTTGAAACTTAGTGAGCCAAAGCAACTACTCACCAACTACACAGTCAGCGATGGGTATTGTCAGCAGGATCGATACACAGCGAGCCACGGTGGTCACTCACATCCTGGAGAGCCAGGGATAGCCATCGTCAGTGGCTTGAAACGCAGTGAGCCTTAGTAACTAACTTTCTGGAGAGCCGAGGACAGCTGCCGTCAGTAAGCTCAAAGGGCAGCAAGCCACAGCAGCCACTTACATCCTGGAGAGCCGAGGACAGGCAACGTCTGTAGGTGTGAAACCCAGCCAGCCAAGGTAACTACTCACCAACTGGATAGCCGCGGAAAACTGTCATCAGCATGCTCAAAACGCAGTGACCCACAGCAGTCACTCACAGACTGGGGAGCGAGGACGAGCATCATCAGCGAGCTCTTCAATGTATAGAATCACGACAACCACTCACATCCTGGAGAGCCAAGGACAGGCCTCGTTTAGCGGACTTGAAATACAGTGAGCTACGGCAACTACCCACAGACTTGAGTGCAGAGCGCCAACATAGCCAGGTCAGTTGATCTGAAACCCGTGAGTAATAGCTGGCACTCACAAACTAGCCATCGTGGACCATCATCAGACACGTACCACAAACTAAGACTATCAACACTTACCCAGATGTATGGAAATGGTCCAAGACATTCCCGAACTACATTTCTGATCTCTAATCCAGGACGGGAACGGACACTACAATGCCCATTGTGACCGTCACTTTTCCCCTTCAACTGGCGCACTCACCGGTTCAAAGCTGTTTTAACACTTAATTCTAAGTTATTTCTTTGCACGGCCAAAAGCATTAATCCGACGATGTCGTTGCTCAATGCTGCAGCCGTTGTCTGAATAAGTTCATCACAGCGCATATTTGGCCTGTTCATTTCTGCCGACTACGTTAACACGTAACTCTGGTATTTGCCTCCGGACTCACTTTCTAATCGCACGAATCTAACATTGCCGCCAAGGGGACGTAGGTAGTGCTCTTCAAATCGTTTCTCCACCCCATCAAGTACATTGTCATCTGGACTTCCGAAATCCTCCAAATGGATTTGGACATTCCGCCGGAATTGGTCAAATTTGGTGAATACGGCGATGACAGGGACTAGAACTCGTCGTCGAATACAGTCACAAATGTCCATAACGACGCACCATTCCGATCAGGACAGATATTCTGGAAAAACTTCAGATCGAGTTGTGGTCGCTGGTTGTCCATCGGGACGCAGTACCTCAAAGCATGACCGTCAGTTGTTGTGGTCGCGAATATTGGAGAGTACAAACCATATGGCATGCAGCCTGTTTGCTAGCCGCTTTTCTCGACTCTTGCGTCGAATAAAGTTCTGCAAAACCCGAAGTTCTTCCGTGCCACCTGACTCGATTCCACAAGAGTCATGAAATACGTAACCCTTATGCTTCGAGAATACGAGTTCATCATCGATCCTATGCTCGCCTCGCTGGGTCGATGTTCAGAGGACACCGAAGAGATATACTATTGACACTAACATCCATGGACGGGTCAAGTTTAATCTTGTTGGTGGTGAGATCAGACTCGTAGACAATAGGTTGGGCCACGTACCTTCTCCCTTCCCTGGAATATGCGGTAGAAAGTGGGGCTGTCTGTCGTCTCACAGATCCGTTGTAAAATGGTCGTCTTTCCTGAGTTGGCCCTTCCTATGACAAGGACTCGGAATGGGATCTTTGGAACTGTACGACGGGGTTGTTGGGTGTCCATTGGGTACGGGAGCAAGAGTTGTTGTCGGATGTTGACTGGTTTGATCCCGTCCTCAATCGAGGGACCACCCGGTTCACCCTCCTTATTTGGCCATGACAGCAAGAGCTCAGGCAATTCAAATTCTTATTTTTGTCGTCAAATCCCTCATAACACCGACACCCAACTAAGTCAGGAGGTCATTTTGCCACTGCTTGAGATATTGTTTGTCGGATTTCCACTTTTTCTTCGACTCCACATCCCGCACCCTACTAATTGTAAGTACTAAGGTCCAGAGTTGATGAATATCTACATGCTCAACCATCATCCTGGCCTAGCCGTAATTGGCCTCTTAACCAAATGACGGAACCCCATCCCATACTATGATACGGCCATCGCACGCACGCGCGCGCATACAAAGTAGACGAGGGTAGCCAGTGCCTCATAGCCTCAGTCCGAGCACCACTTGCCCATGCCGATTCGCGAGCATGCGAAGGGGACATCAGGTATCCTACGCAAGGTGCTCATGATTATCCCATGCATGAATAGGAAGGACGTCAGGACCCTCCGTGTAAGTCCACTTGCCCGCCTTCTCCAGCCCCCTTTTCTGACTGTATATGTTAAGGACAGAGGCTCACGAAGATCACACAACTTGATGCACACCTTGTATTAGGCCTCAAAATGGTCTCCATGTCGAAGGACCAGTTCAAGCGATTCTTCCGTACGGGCACGACAGGTGATGCCCTCCCAGCCTTCGCCCGCTACGACGCATCTGCGTTTGTGTTTACCTCTGCGATCGCCCCAACCTTTGCACCCACTGTGCCTGTGCAGCGTTGTCAGACTAATGGTCGATGGTATACACGTTCACTGGGGATTCGAACTCGAATTATCATTCAAATGCGGGCGCGACGAGAGAGCCCACCGTGGGATATCAAGCCCAGTGGGAAGTCCGTCTATTATAGTCAATTAATATATGTTTTTGTCGAGAGTGTCGAATAAAATAGTTTGATCGAGTATGAGGTCCATATACTAGATCAAAACGATTCAAAAACAATTTGTTTCGATGCTGGATGAGTGAAACGATAAGAAATATATAACAATTGATCATGAAGTGTGGTTTTCGGGACTAGATCATCTTTATGCATCACGAACCAACTTGATCATTATAGTTTTAGTCGATACATGTCGAGATGACACGATTTTCCTACGTTCGACATACTCGATCCTTGATTCCCAACGATACCTCTGAAAGCCATATGCCACAGCCTATAATGTATTTGTCAATGCACGGCGATACCAGACAATTGTATACGATTGAGACCCACAACCCTTCCATTCCTCTCGATTATGCCATACACATGTACCACGACCTCGCAATTTCAAGAAAAACACAACTGTTGCCATGAACGACGTCAGGGAGAGTACAGTTGAGTCCGATGGGTGAGCACATTGAGTTAAGCCGCAGTTGCTACTTCACTGGTCTTCATGGCAGCTGTCTTTGCTGTTGAGACGTCACCAATTGAAGTGTGATGTCTCGTGGGATATGATTGAGTCATTCCCTTCCTTATACGGTATCTGACCCTTATGGTTAGATTATGGACTTCCGGACTCGTACGGACCGGTTATTGTTTATCTTTATTTTGTAGTTCCTTATTAGGTTCTCCTTGTTCTTATTGTTAAGATACCGGACTCATCCGCTTAGGCGGTTTTATTGTTCTCTGCCCTCCAATGGCATTTCTCTCTCTGGCGCACAGACCAGGTGTATTTTGTTTGAGTCACCAGTGCGCACGGACCATTATTAGCTAAGCGTCCTGTATATAAGGACTGCTGTTTTCGCCTTCACACTTCAGAGTTACTTCTACCTCTGAAGTGTAAGTGCCTTCCTATACTCTAAGCCTCACTACCTTACTGACGCTACTATAGTACTTTTGTCTCTTAGGTGTGTAGTGCTGCTAATAGAGTTACTTCTACCTCTGAAGTTACTTTTGTCTCTTAGCCTTGCTCTTTCTACTTTCGCTGTTAGTGCTGCCAGCTCAACAGGTTATGGGCCCTGAACGCTCATACTAACAGCTGTGTTCCAGATCTACCTCGTGTCACTTGCTCTCTCTGCATCCACACACTTGTTGTCTTATCTCCCACTCAGTGAGCATCCTCTATCCTCTTTACCTCGACACATTCCTTTCTTGTCCACCGGCATTATTTAAATGTCGTGCCAATACTGGCTAGCCTTCATATGAAGGTTCTCGCGAAAGGCGCTAGGGAGCTGTTAAGTCAGCAGACGCGACCTTAAGTTCCCCTGTGCGCATTTCCTCACTACTTATTTTCTACCTCCCGGTTTTCGTCCGGATTTATTAGGCCAATAGGGGAAGACCCTTGCGGCTATAGGCCACCTTAATGGTTGGGAGATACTCGGTTAATACCTGGGTCTCTTTAAGGGGTGTGAAGGCCTGGTTAATAGTCAAACCCAGAAGTCCTTCCCTCTGACACAACTAGGGGTCGCTACTATAAGTAAAAGTACTATACATCAGTGCTAAGACCCTTATTGGTCTGGTCTAGAGACTCCACAGACGGCAATTGGAAATGATGTTGGAGTTGATCCTCATCTTTCCTCTTGGAACTCGCTGTTGGCTCCTCTCTAGGGCACTGCCCCTCTTAGGGCTACCAGTGAACCTGAGTAGCCCCTGAGGACTGCCTAAAGGTTAGGACACGTTCTCCGGGAAACCCTTCGCCGGGAAGTACCCCAGACGTGACTCTGCTTGACCCTGAATAAAGCTATCACTAAGACTGCTTGCCCTTCTAAGCAAGGTCCATGTGGTAACAGGCTAGTCCTAAGAAGGGGTTTAGTTTACACTACCTAGTACTTTTTACAAGTTGGTACTCCAAAGTCGCACACCTGGGGCGTGACACCTTGAGTGTTACGGAGTATAGCGCTCTTATGGCTGGACCGCTACCTTTCCTCTCAAGATCTGGACTGGTTCTGACTGCTCCTCGGAACCAGATTTTTAACACTTCAAAACATCTCAAATGGCTCAATTCACCCTCGTCTTCCCCCCTTCCGTCCAACTCGCCAAGTTGGATGGAACCAATTGGCAAACCTGGGCTCAGACTTTCACGTCTCTTATGCTCATGAATGGTTGCTCAAGGCATCTCACTCACGACAACCCCGGTGCTATCCCCCAGCACCCTGCTTTACCAGCAGGTGCTGCTGGTCCCACCGGACCCACGGACGCTGGCCTGGCCATGTTGGCCTTATGGCAAAAACAAGAGGAGGTCATCATTGGCCTCTTATATCTATCCGTCACAACAGAGGTACTATCAGGGATCACATCCCAAGTCCTCTTCCCCAGCGTCCACGACAAGTTCGTGCAGTTAGAGGCCTTGTATGGTGCTGGTTGGCTCTATGGCCACCTTCAATCTATGGGTTGGTTGGTCAACACCAAGCTGGAGGAAGGACGACCCTTCCTCCCTCAGCTACAAAAGATGTTGGACCTCAGGAACACCCTTCAAGAGAACGGGATGGCTGTCTCTGATATGCAGATGTCGTTCATTCTGCTAGACGCCCTCCCCCCATCTTACTCCACTATCGCCGGCACCATACTGGCCGCAGGCCCCCCTGCCAACTTACTTCCTCAGGACCTGATCAATAGGTTCATCAATGAGGAATCACGACTCTCCGGTCCCTCCGCCACCCTTAACAAGGTGGCCCCTATCAACCGGGCCTCTGGTTCGCGCCCCCCAAAGGCGCATCCATCGCCCAATCCCGGCAGTTCCGCTTCAGCGGATATAATCTGCCATTACTGTCACAAGCCCGGCCATAAAAAGCCGGACTGTTTTAAACTGAAAAGGGACCAGGAGAACTGCCAAGAAGGGGAAGGCTGGGCAGCTGAGGAAAGCTGCCCAAAACCTCATTGTCGCCGCGCCGGAGGCTATTCCGGCAGATAGATTAAATTCTACAATACCTGTACCAAAGAGCCGACTATTTACTATAGTAAATGGCTCTGGCAAAATAGAGGAGGTGCATGAGGCACCTCAGGTTTCCCTTTACATGATGCGTGATAAAACCGCACATATAGAGTCAAGATGGATGATGGACAGTGGAGCGTCAACACACTTTACACCATACATTGAAGACTACGATACCTACACACCTCACGAAGGTATCGAAGTTCTACTGGGAGATAGCTCTCTGTTAAAGAGTGTTGGAACGGGTACTATAACAATCCGAACCAACAGAGGCTACGACCTCAAAATCTCCAATGTGTTGCATCTCCCAAATACGCACTTCGCGTATCCTCTCCACAAGTGCCCTAACAGAAAAGGGCGCTCTTAGTTTCATTTGACTCTACTTCTTTCGCAATCCACTACAAAGGGGAAACCATAGCGGAAGGACACAAGGCTGCCAATTTATATTGGCTTGACAGTCATAAACTTAATACTGTCAAAGCACCTGCATCTGCCTAGCCTTGATGTTTGGCATAAGCGCATGGGACATATGTCCAAAGAAGCGCTGAAGACGCATGCTCCCGAGGCTGTAAAAGGCCTCGTTATAAACAATGAACCAGAGGAGACGGGACCATGCCATGGCTGTGAGCTTGGCAAATCCACCCGCCTTCCTTTCCCTGCTTCCATGAAGCGTGCCGAGGATCACCTCGAGATCGTCCATAGTGACCTTGTTGGACCCCTTCAGAGTAATTCAATTAAGGGGAACAAATACTTTGCCACCTTCATAGATGACTTCTCAAAAGCAGCAGTCGTCATCTTCATGAAAGTCAAAAGATCAAGTTTAAGGACGCCTTCCTACACTATAAGGCGTGGGCTGAAAAACAACTCAACAAGCCCATTAAATCCTTACATTCTGATCGAGGTGGCGAGTATGTCAATCACGATCTGAAGCACATACTTCTGGAAGCGGGCATTGAGCATCGTCTCACAATGCCTTATTCTCCACAACAGAATGGGAGAGCCGAGCGTTTTAACCGTACGGTTATGGAAAAAGGCACCAGCATGCTTCATCATGCGGGCCTTAGCCTTGGCTTTTGGGAACAAGCAGTTGAGACTGCTGTGCACATCTATAATCGCACTCCCACTCGTTCTAATAAGTGGAAAACTCCGCTGGAGCTCTGGAATGGTACGGTTCCAGATGTCTCTTACTTTAGAGTATTCGGCTGCAAAGCCTACTATCACGTACCAGAACACAACCGGCAAAAATTAGATCCTAAAGCAAAGGAAGCCGTGTTTGTGGGCTATGAAGCTCTTTCTAAGGGCTATAAACTATGGGACAGACATAGCCGACGCTTCGTCTCTTCTCGAGATGTTACGTTTGACGAGAGCGTTTTTCCGTCCCGCGGTGACCTGATCCCTCACCAGTATACCACACCAGTGCCGGAGCAGGAAGTAATTGACTCCACCGGCGGTACGATTTATATAAGAGTGCTTGATCAGCCTCTACCAGCTGTTGCCTCAGCACCTCAGGCGCCGCCAGCCACTGTGGCCCCGCCTACTATACAGGTGCCGGAGGAAGCCCCTCCGCAGGAACAACAGCCTAGCACCCCACCCAGCACCCACCATGATCCAGTAGATCAGACCATATATCAGACCCCACCCTCTGCACCCCCTACAACTACCCCTCCTCGTCCTTCGCGCTCTAGGCGTAACTGGCCACCCATGGTGACCCAGCCGATACCTGCCCCTAATTTCAATAGGGATATCAGTCCTCCTACTGAGACTCCCAGGAGTCCCAGGACTGAGCAGGTGTCTTCGCCTCCTCGCCCTAGGCGGAGCACAAGGACGAGGCGTCAGAATCCTCGCTACTACAATGAGGACAATGACGAGTTTGTACAAGGAAGCAGTAGGCTTACAATGATGGACTTGCTGAATGCGGCAGAGGCCCCTGGCTATAGGGATCCTCAGACCTTCAGGCAAGCCATGGAGTCTGAGTACGCCGACCAGTGGCAAGAGGCATGCCAGTATGAACTGGACGCCTTGAGATAAGCTACAGGTCTGGCGGCTGGAACCCCTTCCTGCTGGAAGGAAGGTGGTGAAGTGCAAGTGGGTCTTTAAGAAGAAAGCGGATGGACGCTTTCGTGCTAGGCTAGTGGCAAAAGGGTTCACCCAACTAGAGGGGGTGGACTTTGACGAAACCTTCAGTCCAGTCGCCCGATTTGAGTCCTTAAGACTCTTGTTGGCGTTAGCCACTCTGGAGGATTGGGAGATCCACCAGATGGACGTCAAATCGGCTTTCCTTCATGGAGAACTGGACGAGGAAATCTACATGGAGCAGCCCGTAGGTTTCGTCACAGCTGGCCAAGAACACTTGGTGTGCCGGCTTCAGAAAGCCCTTTACGGTCTGAAGCAGGCTTCCCGCGCATGGAATCTACAGTTCCATGGAGTTCTAAGTGAACTCGGCTTCACGCGGACGTACTCTGATGCAGGAGTATATGTATATCATCTCCAAGAGGGGGGTGATGTACTTTTCGTCATCTTATATGTAGATGATATCACTATACTGGGCAACTCGCTTAGATAAGATCAATGATCTGAAGGCATCTCTATCAAGCCGATATGAGATGACCGATCTGGGAGAGATTGAGTCATATCTCGGTGTTAACATCACCAGAGATCGTGCTAATCGCACTATGATCATCAACCAGTCAGATTACATCTCGATGTAGTTGAAAGGTTTGGAATGAGGGATTCCAACCCAGTATATACCCCTCTTCCCTCTGGCGCGGAGGCTCACTTGATCAAATACGAAGATCAAGCCTCTACTTCTGATATTAAGAAGTATCAACAGATAATTGGGTCTCTGCTATATGCGCAGATTGGAAGCAGACCTGATATCTCCTTCGCTGTTGCGCGCCTCAGCCAATTCGCTTCCAATCCCTCTCAGCAGCATCTGCGCCTTGCCAAATACGTGTTAGCATACCTTAATACTACAAAGGACTACGCGTTGCGCTACTCTGGAGGGAATGGTGGAGAAGGCCTTCATGGCTACTGCGACTCTTCCTGGGGTGACCAGGAAGATCGCCACTCCACCACAGGCTACGTCTATCTACTTGCAAATGGTGCCATCTCATGGTGCACCAGAAAGCAAAAGACGGTAGCACAGTCCACCACAGAAGCTGAGTACATGAGCCTCGCAGAGGCTGCAAACCAAGCTCAGTGGTACAGGACTTTCCTAGAGGAACTGGGGTATGAGGTCTCCTCCCCCATACCTCTTCACTGTGACAACAAGGGCGCTGTAGACTTAGCCCTGAACCCAGTCACAGGGAGACGGTCCAAACACATCCCCATCAAACACCACGCTGTAAGGGAGTATGTAGAAAACAAGGTGATACACCTGATACGTACTCCAACGAAGGACATGGTAGCAGACGGACTTACTAAGTCTCTACCAAGGGAAACCTTCGAGAAGCTGGTTAATGATGTTGGGTTGGTGTAATGGAGAAAAGTGTGGATAGGATCCACATCTATCAGAAATTCGGGTTGATGGACCTTTTATAAGGTTGCCGATGAAGTGTCAAGGCAGAATAAGATTCGCTCTTATCTCTGCAGAAGAGAGTCCTTTCTCTCTGTCTTATATGGAGTTGTACCCTGCACTTCAAAAAGTTGTCCTTTATGACAAATGAAGTAAAGGTGTTCAAGGGACTTCAATCCCGAACTCCTAGACTCTTGCACAGTTCTTATGTTGAGAACTTGCAAAGGACTCTCACACAGTTCTCATATTGAGAACTTGTTGAAACTTGACACGCGCTCTCATCACCATCTACCACCTATTCTTATCTCCAGAATGGACTGCCTCTATCATGGAGGGATGTTGAGACGTCACCAATTGAAGTGTGATGTCTCGTGGGATATGATTGAGTCATTCCCTTCCTTATACGGTATCTGACCCTTATGGTTAGATTTTGGACTTCCGGACTCGTACGGACCGGTTATTGTTTATCTTTATTTTGTAGTTCCTTATTAGGTTCTCCTTGTTCTTATTGTTAAGATACCGGACTCATCCGCTTTAGGCGGTTTTATTGTTCTCTGCCCTCCAATGGCATTTCTCTCTCTGGCGCACAGACCAGGTGTATTTTGTTTGAGTCACCAGTGCGCACGGACCATTATTAGCTAAGCGTCCTGTATATAAGGACTGCTGTTTTCGCCTTCACACTTCAGAGTTACTTCTACCTCTGAAGTGTAAGTGCCTTCCTATACTCTAAGCCTCACTACCTTACTGACGCTACTATAGTACTTTTGTCTCTTAGGTGTGTAGTGCTGCTAATAGAGTTACTTCTACCTCTGAAGTTACTTTTGTCTCTTAGCCTTGCTCTTTCTACTTTCACTGTTAGTGCTGCCAGCTCAACATTTGCCTTTCTCCAAGACTGGGATGGCTAGTGTTAGTGTGCTGAGATGCATGGGTATAGGAAGAACTCACCGCCGCTTCGCATATAGAAAGCATCTCCTGTCGAAAGTGTTGCAACATAATAAGTACGTAAGGCCCTTATCTATAGCAGTTACGACATTACTGCCAGTATGCTTTCCTATTATGGCAGTTAGGATACGTACTATACTGGGTGCAATTCACCTCTGAGCAAAAAGAAGTCTCATGACTAAGTCGAAGTGGTAATTTACGTCAGGCGTATGTAAAAACGTGATATTGTGGACACCTGTACTCATCACTTTTGCACTTCCGGACATGGTGGGGCCATAGGGTATATAATGCCTCCTATGGGGAGGGAGGCGAATACAGATTCACTCTCTTTCTCACTTGTGCACCCTCTTCACTCTATAGTCTCTCAACCTACTCAAAGGTGAGGACACCATTCCTGATAGCTGCGTGCATTGCTGTGCTTCAGGTTATGGGCCCTGCTACAGGATTTGCCGTTGTGCTCTTTGATAGAGCTGCACCTTGGTCACCGCCCACCATGGCGTCACCTTTGAAAAGAGGGGACCCGTGTGGTTGGAGGGCACTAGACCTTAAGGAGGCTCCCTGGCTACTAGCAACCCAATATTGTACTCTAGAGGAGTACACAGACCAGACCACTCACCTACCTAAACAAGGCCATGTGAACAACCTCAATTAAGTTTGAGGCGCTGCACATGATAACCTTGGGGTGATGTCAAGCAGTTCTATATCGGCTAGAGCAGCTATCTGGCAGACTGCAAAAACCAGTACAACGTTATAGTATTGACCTTTGGGTCATATATGGGACTATGTTACGTTTCTGTCTCAGACTGATTGGCCCGGCTTCGGACTCTGACGTGTTTGTGATGACTCGGCATGCCGGTAGTAATGTGTCATGGACTTCGGATCTTGTTGCCTTGTGTTAGGATGACTGATGATTCCTATTGTTGTATGTGATCGTCATTACGCCTATTGCCCGGTGTTCTATTGTTGTACGTGTATGATATTACAA
>JAKELG010000204.1:0-71007 GCA_021527035.1 Lactarius vividus | reverse complement strand
CTTGGTTGTGGATTTCTTCCCAGATTACTGCGCCCTTTTCGTGGCTGGAGAGTTCGTCGGTGGAATACCGATCGATGTACTGCGGTTGGAATTTCGTGCGACTCCTACTAGTCGCCAGGTTGTGAGACTTGACTTAATGTAACGTTACCACAGGAACGTTATGTGCGACGTGCACGTCACTAAGTCGTTCAGGCCGAGGTAACGGGACATGGGTTAGCCGGTTTAGGGCTAAGTTCGATGATGAATAAGCACTACACGGCCTCCTCAGGCACGCTAGTGATAGTCGGGGGTTCTGGGGTTCAAGCGCAAAGGCGAACCAAAGTCGTGCTCAAGCGAAACAGCGAGCTAAAGTCGTTCGTGGATTTGACAGTGATGTGGTATTACACAAGAAGTCAAGTCTACCGTACAAGCTAGGTAGCGTGCGACTTATATACTGATACAGGATGTTTGTACGCAACAAACATATGGCACGATACGTGGAGTCTTAAGCAAAAGTAGAACAAAGGCGAAACTATAGTAGGAAGCATGATGGTTGCGCGGGGTCATGTGGGAGTCAGCTGAGACCGGAGCGCCGTGAACTTTGATATTCAAGGAAGGAGACATACGGGCGTATCGTGCAGCGAAGAGATCATGGGAAACGATTGGGCGCGTGATGAGTAATGGACGTAACAAAGTGGAGTGTGGGGGTGATAAGCAAAGAACGGGAGCGTCCATGAGGAACCGAAAGGGAAAATCGTAACACCTGCCGCCCTTGACTGTAAAGTGTACCCCCTAACCGCAAATGAAGGAGAGGCACTCACAGCCTTCCTGAATGAACAACTTGAGAAGGGATACATTCGCCCTTCGAAGTCTGCCTACGCATCACCCTTCTTCTTTATCAAGAAGAAAGATGGGAAATTACGCCCAGTACAAGATTATTGACACCTCAACGAACTCACCGTAAAGAACCACTATCCCCTTCCCCTCATTCCTGAACTCGTCGATCGCATCCGAACTGCGCGATTGTACTCAAAATTAGACATTCAATGGGGGTACAATAATGTTTGTATTCAAGAGGGGGATGAGTGGAGAGCAGCGTTCAAAACCAACTAAGGGCTATTCGAACCACGTGTCATGTTCTTCGGCCTCACCAACTCCCCTTCCACTTTCCAAACAATGATGGACACCATATTCTGCGACCTCATTCTGACAAATGAGGTCGTTGTCTACATGGACAACATCCTTGTTGCCACCTCTGACGACAAGGACCACCATCAAAGAGTCCTCCACGAAGTACTACAACTTTGTGAGGAGCATGACCTTTACATGAAGCCAGAAAAATGCAAGTTTGAGGTCTACGAAACTGAGTATCTGGGTCTTATTATTGGCCATGGATGACTGCGAATGGACCCCATCAAAGTTCGAGGAATCCGAGAATGGCAACCCCTGAGGAGCCTTAAGGAGGTTCGCACGTTCCTAAGGTTTTGCAACTTTTACCGAAGATTTATACAAGGGTTCTCCCAACTCGCCCAACCCCTTCACGACCTCACGAAGAAGGATGTCCAATGGCACTGGGATGACACACAGCAAAATGCCTTTGAAGACATTAAAAGGCACATATGTGAAGAACCTGTACTCCTATTCCCAAACCTCGCAAAGCCATTCGAACTAGAGGTTGACGCATCAAACATCGCAGTAGGGGCCATACTGAATCAATTAGGTCTCGATCAAAAGTTTCACCCCATAGCATTCCACTCTGAGTCATTTACAGAGACAGAATGAAACTACAATATCTACGATCAGGAACTACTAGCCATGGTTAAAGCACTACAAGCGTGGAGAACATACCTTGTAGGATCCCCCCATAAGATTATTATCCACACCAATCACACCAACCTCCAATATTGGAAGGAACCCCAGAAAATCAACTGGAGAATTGCACAAGAATTCCTGGAGCTGTCAGAATACAACTTTATTCTGAGACACGTAGCAGGAACGAAGAATGCACGTGCAGACACCCTGTCCAGGCGGTCAGACTATGAGTCTGGCAAAGGGGACAACACTGCTGTCACCATCCTACCAGCTGAACAGTTCATCCGAGCCACCCAAATGTCAATATGTGATATGGATATTTGGTCCTGGGTGGTTCAGAACGCTGGTAAAGAAGAAGCAGCATGATGGGCCAAACACCACAACCTCAAACAGCACGACGGGCTGTGGTGGAAAGACAATGCATTAGTCGTTGTTGGGGACAACAATCTTAAGTGGGGGGTAATTGCCTTCTTTCACGACTCTCCGAGCATGGGCCACCCCGGAATTGCCAATATGCACGAACTAGTATGACACGACTATTGGTGGCCTACCATACAAGAAGATGTTGAAGAATATGTTAAAGGATGTGCCATATGTCAGGCCAACAAAATCAACCCTCACTGACAAAAACCCCACCTGTTCCCCATATCTACCAACCCTGAAGCAGAACTGTTTGAAGTCGTTGCCATGGACTTCATCACAAAACTACCCCCATCCCAAGGCTTCGACTCCATCCTCATGATCACAGATCACGACTGCTTGAAAGCCGCAATCTTTATACCCTGCCACAAAGCCATTACTGCCGAAGGGGTAGCACGGCTATACCTTCAACATGTTTACCCACACTATGGAATACCCCGCAAGCTCATCACAGATAGAGACCCACGATTCACATCCACATTCATGAGGGGGCTGTGCAGTATACTCGGAATATGACAAAACATCTCCTCCGCATATCACCCCCAAATGGACGGCCAATCGGAATGTACTAACCAATGGCTGGAACAATACTTGCACCATTGGAGCAACATGCAACAGGACAACTGGGCAGAAGCACTCCCAGTGGCACAGTTTGCGCACAACTCCTGGCCGAACGCTACAACGAAACACTCCCCATTCTCACTTATTATGGGATGGGAACCACAAACCACTTGGGTTCCAAAACCCACCCCAGTACCATCAGTCGACCAGCGTTTAGACGAAATGACCACGAGGCGGCAGCATGCACAAGATTTGTTACAATTTTCCTCTTCTTTTCCCTGGACGCTTCCATTCCTTGTTCCTTATTCCCATACCCCACCTTGATACGCCCATAACTCCTTACGCGCCCAGCCGTTTCTGATGATCTCTTCGCCGCACGACACGTACTTACGCCCTCTTCCTTGTATATCAAAATTCACGGCGCTCTGGTCTCAGCTGACTCGCACATGACCCCGCGCAATCACCATATTCCTTACTATAGCTATGCCTTTGTTCCGCTTTTACTCAGAACCCCTTGTATCGCGCCATATGTTTGTTGCATACAAACATCCTGTACTAGTATATAAGTCACACGCTACCTAGCTTGTATGGTAGACTTGACTTCTTGTGTAATACCACATTGTTGTCAATCCACGAACGACTTTACGCTCGCTGTTTCGCTTGAGCACGACTTTGGTTCGCCTCTGCGCTTGAACCCCAGAAATCCCCGACTACCACTTGCGTGTCTGAGGAGACCGTGTAGTGCTTATTCATCATCGAACTTAGTCCTAACCGACTAGCTCATATCCCGTTACCTCGGCTTGAGTGACTTAGTGACGTGCACGTCGCACATAACATTCCTGTGGTAACGTTACAAGATTGCATCAAACATGCGCAAAACCTTATGGCGAAGAAGGGAAGAAGCTGCTTTATTCCCTACGCTGAAGGAGCCCAGGTCTGGCTGGAAGGGACAAACTTGAGAACCTTCTACCCCACTGTGAAGCTAGCCCCCAAACGTCATGGTCCCTTCCGAATCAAGAAGGCCTTATCAGCGGTGACATACAAGCTGGAGCTACCAACCACGTGGAAGATACACCCGGTGTTCCACGTGAACCTCCTCACACCATATAAGGAGACAGAGCTGCATGGGGAAAACTTCTCACGTCCTCCCCCTAGTCTCATGGACGGAGAAGAGGAATTCGAAGTGGAGCAGATCATGGGGTCGCGACTCCATGGATGAGGGTGCAAACTTCAATTCCTAGTCAAGTGGAAAGGCTTTCCCATGAGTGACAGCTTGTGGGAGCCAGCTGACCACGTCAAGCATGCGCCAGATGTAATCGCCGACTTCTATCGCTGACACCCAATGGCTGATGGAGTAGGATGAAAGCTATAAGAAACAGGAGGCAACCTCCTAATCCTCATCCACCATGACGACTCCCATCCCCCACAACACTGCCCCAGCCAACGACCAACCTCGCCCCCCATCAGCCCTAATCCTCGAATGACTCACGGTCCCCTCGCAGTCAGAGGGAATCCCCACTCCATTTGTATCCTGAATGCCGTACTCAGTCGTTCCTTCACGACCTCCAACCCCTGTCCTCGCTATTGCTCTCAACATTTCCCCTACCAGTCCCACACCCCCGCCATCCTCCCCACCACCGTTAGAACCTGCAGTCGCACCACTCCTGGAGGCACCCCCAGGCATTACACCCGTTGTTCCCTTGTCACAGCTTGCATCTGAACTACCTTACCCTTACTCGCTGACACCTGCCGTCTCCCCTTGTCAAGTATGACCAGACCCTTAGCTCGCATCTCTAGATGATGACGAGGAGCCGATTGACGAAGGAGATGATGAGGAGTCTGACGACCCTGGCCTCCCGTTCTTTCTTAACGCCCCTGACACTCCATTCTTCTTCCCCCTTATGCTCCCGCTCGAGGACGATGTCATGAAAGTCCTGGCGAAGTATATCTACTACCGCCACGACTATTGGGAGATTATCGGAACTCTGGGAAAGGGGAAATCTTGCTACTGCCAGGAGGTTTATCTGTCGACACCTCGACTGTCGGCCATGCACCCAGTCATCTCCCCTCACCAACTTGCGGTCTTCAGCCCGCAAGACCCCCGCGCTGTCACTATTAACGAGGTACTGAGCGAGCTCAAAAACCCCTGCTTGTCCGCGGAGGTTGCGAGGTTGCGGCAGTGCCTTGGGGACAAGATCGCTCTGGACGCGCGATGGGTGGACCTGTGGCGCCTCAAACAGGAGGCCACGAGGGACCAGTTCCACCTAGATGCCAAGCTACAGGGCATCACGAAGCACATGCAGTACGCAGGCGCCATCCCCCTCATCACTGACAAATTTGTCAAGCTCACCACTCGTCCCATATGCCCCTGCCACTATTTCCCCAAGCTCCCTCTCGTACCGCGTCTTGGTGGACCTTTAGAGATGCCCTGTCTTGTGGATGGGCCCAGTCGAACTCAGAAGTGGTGTAAGTGCTACTTATGCAAGAAGAGGGGACACAAGATGAGCGAGTGCCCTAATCGACCCCCAGCTGGGGTATGCACATGGTGTGCAAGCCGGGCTCATGTGTCCGAAAACTGCCTCATTCATCGACTTGCACCTATCACTCCTGCCTTTGAGGAGCCATCTGAACGCCCCCACTGGTGTGGGAAGTGCCTGAGGTTCGATGCGCAGCATGATGAGATCGAGTGCCCACAGTACAAGATGTGTAGGAGGTGTGGAGAGCGCAGGAGGTACTTGTTCCTCTGATGGCATGTATGCCTGGTGGATGACCGAGATGACCAAACTAACGACCCCAGCACTGACGTGTACGATTATGTCGGCAGTGACTGAAGTTGTGGCGACTTCAGGTCTAACAGGGGGGTGATGTCACGATTTCTCTTCTCCTTTCCTTGGATGCCCTCATTCCTTGCTTCTCGTCCCCGTGCCCCACTTTATTATGCTCATAACTCCTTACGCGCCCAACCGTTTCTGATGATCTCTTCACTGCACGATACGTCTTTACGCCCCCTTCCTTGTATATCAAAGTTCACGGCGCTCCGGTCTCAGCTGACCTGCACATGACCCCGCGCAATCACCATGTTTCTTACTATAGCTATGCCTTTGTTCCGTTTTTACTCAGAACCCACATATCGCGCCATATGTTTGTTGTGTACAAACATCCTGTACTAGTATATAAGTCACACACTACCTAGCTTGTACGGTAGACTTGACTTCTTGTGTAATACTACATCATTGTCAATCCATGAACGACTTTACGCTCGCTGTTTTGCTTGAGCACGACTTTGGTTCACCTTTGCACTTGAACCCCTGAACTCTCCGACTATCACCTGCATGTCTGAGGAGACTGTGTGGTGCTTGTTCATCATCAAACTTAGTCTTAACTGACTACTTTGCACCCCGTTACCTCAGCCTGAGCGACTTAGTGATGTGCACATCGCACATAACGTTCCTGTGGTAATGTTACACTTGAACTCCAGAACTCCCCGACTATCACCTACGTGTCTGAGGAGACCGTGTGGTGCTTGTTCATCATTGAACTTAGTCTTGACCGACTACTTCTCATCTCGTTACCTCGGCCTGAGCAACTTTGTGACATGCACATTGCACATAACGTTACTACACTACAACTGGTGGCCACACATGGCAGGCTTCATTGCCTCATATGTAGAAGGATGTGATCAATGCCAATGCTATCGCAAAGATCTACACCCCAAAGCAGTCATTCAGCCACAAGAAGTACCTGAGGGCCCATGGCAGTTAGTCGGGATCAATCTAATTGGTCCACTGCCTATGTCACATGGAAAGAATATGATCCCTAACATAGTGGATCATCACACAAAACAGATCCATCTATTCCCAGTGACTTCTCAGATTATGGCTGATGGGGTTGCATCCATCTACTTTGAGCAAGTCTTCCCCTTGCATGGGATCCCGCATAAAATCATAAGTGACCATGGACCCCAGTTTGCTGCAAGGAGCATGCATGCCCTCTACAAGCAGTTAGGGATAGACGCAGGTCTTACCACAGCCTATCACCCTCAAGCTAATGGACAAGTAGAGTGCAAAAATCAAGAAGTGGAAGTCTACTTGTGCTTGTTCATTAGCAAAAGACAGGATGACTGGGCAGACCTGCTCCCTACAGCAGAGTTTGTGATCAACAGTAGACTCAACTCAGCCATGGGTCATACACCCTTTGAGCTACTCTACAGCTATACACCTGACTTCACAATTCCTGCTGGTAGACCCACGGGTATCCCGACACTCAATAAGTGTCTTCAAAAGCTGACTTCCTCTAGAAAGGATGCAGAGGCAGTGCTTCACTTAAGTAAACAGTGAATGCAGACAGATGTTGAACAAAGACATAAGCCATATGTCTTCAACATTGGGGATAAAGTCTGGTTGCAAGCTAAGCAGATAAAGATACACCAGCAGTCATCCAAATTGGGTCCTAAGCAACTAGGCCCATTTGAGGTCACTAAAGTCTTAAGTGACGTTGACTACAAGCTTGCACTACCCCCTGCTCTGCGCATCCACAATGTATTCCATGTGGATCGCCTCTCTCCTTGTAAAGGAAATGAAGTTAATGGCCTGCTACCGCCTCCTCCTGAACCAGTCATTATTGAGGGAGAAGAAGAGTATGAAGTAGACCACATAAGAGACTCAAAACTCTTCAGTCATACTCTGAAATACCTTGTTTGCTGGAAAGGGTACAGCAAAGGCAAGGATATGTGGGAACCCATAAAGAATCTAGCCAATGCCCCGGAAAAAGTTGAGCAGTTTCATCAACAGAACCCAGGTGCACCTAGAAAGATAGTGGCTCTCATATATGCATCCTTACCTTGGCAGAATCCATTTGTTAACACAGAGGCCAACACGGACGTCAGCCCTTAAGGAGGGGGGTGATGTCACAGATGCATTCATTTTCACATTTTGTGGATCATGTGACCTGCCATCACATTACCTAGTTAGTCACATGAAATATCATGCACTTTTCATCACATGACCCTGGGAAAGTATGCCATACATGGGATATCCCTTTATGGTCACATTCTATATATGGAAAGACTCTCTTGATTGGTAGATAAGGAAGGACTCTTCTAGAACAGTCTAGATTATGCTTAGTAGGCATGTATTATGCACTGTGTTAGGTTTTACTCAGCTACACGTCATATGTAGTCAGCCTCGATGACAGTGCATCAGTCAGCACTAAAGATAAGGCTATTAATAGACACAACGTGTCAGCTCTTTAGTCATAGTCATTTACTTTACACTTAGTAACAGTGTTCAAGCTCTGACTTAATCACAGCCACAGTAGATACTTAAGCTTGCCTGTAGTGTCCTGAGTGGAACCAACTTGTCCTCTTGGTTCTCCACTCAGGTGTGCATTCATTTGTACTTCCTTACCTCTGCCTATCTAACTTGTCCTCTTGGTTCTCCACTCAGCCTGCCTTTGTGTGACACTGCGCCTTGACCTTGAATAAAGGTTGTACACTAATGCACGCTCCACATTGCCTGTAGCTTCTAGTGCATGATTTATCTCCATGCCAGCATTGAGTCTCTTTGCCCTTGACAGTTCACTCCAACTCTCCTTGGCCTGGCATAGCTGATAGTCATACCACTACAATACAAGATTTCTTCATATGGGATGGTGGGGTATCCCCCAGAATTGCCCTAGAATTGCTCCACAAACCGCTATGCAAAGGGGGCCTAAACCTCCTAGACATCAAAGCATGGAATGATGCGATAGATATAATCTGGCTAAAGTCTTACCTCAACCTATCACTGACCAGACCCACATGGGTGATAGTTATGGACATACTCATAAATGCTGCTGCCCCCCCTGGAACATTGGCAGTAGTGAGGGTAAACACATTCATCCAAACATGGGAGGCACCTACCTAAGGTCCCTGAGCAGCAACGCTAGGGGAAGACATAATAAGAATGCTCAAAATGGCCAAGAAATATAACACAAACCTGGCAGCAATCCATCTCTCCCCAGCCCTAAGGGTGAAACTCCCCACATGGTACCACCCAGGTGGAGCCCCCCACCCACTCATGAGTGTTGCAGCAAAATGCCTCCTTACATGTCACTCAGTCAAAACAATCGCAGACCTAATCAAACTTGCTTGCAAGATTAGAAGTAACAATGCTGCTGCAAGCCATGTACCATCCCAAGTGTGCACTTGCCTCGACTGTGTCCAAGACAGACTGAGAGGGTGCAAAAACCCCCATGCCTGCACAACAGAGTGTTGATAAGTGACCTGTGTGCACTTAGTGGCTCTATGGACATGCAGATAACAGACTGCTTTAGATTAGATATACAGAACTTATGTAGATTAGATGTATGATCATCACAATCTTGAACCTTTAGATTATCTATGACATCACTGTACAATGACATCATATGGACTCCTCTGGGCTTGTTATTGTACTACACTTTTGGACCTTCCTTTTGTTATATCTTTATTGTGATGTCACTATGATATCATCCTTGTTCTGGATTCTCTATTGTACTTATTGTCTAAGTACTTTCCTTTGTTCTGACCCACTCATTGTTCTGAGTCTTATTGTACTCTGTCTATTGTATAACACTCTTATTGTACAAGTGCATCATTGTCTCTAGACTGTATAAATAGTGTACTATGTATGCCCTGATAGCCCCAGTTCTCACTCTGTGCTATCAGGTATGTTTCCTACTATTGTAATACCACCCAGTTCTCACTCTGTGCTATCAGACATCCCTAAGCTCACCTTGCAAGATCTCTGCTTCCCTGTGCCTCACATATCTCACCACAGTATCTCTTGATTCACTGTGAGTATGCATCTCCACCTATGCTGTTCATCACAGAGGCCCTGACATGCATCAATGACATAACCCCTAAGTACAACCCATCAGCTATAGGAAGCCATGATGACCTCTCCCTCATGCCAAACTGCAAGGTGAAGAACAAGCACGTGCACAAAGTGGAGGAAGAAATCCTCTTTGTTAGGTTTTGTTCTTGGACTGCCCGGCCCAGTTGTAGACTCTGACATGTTCGTAATGACCCGACGTGTCAGTAGTAATGTGTCATGGACTTCGGATCTTGTTGCCTTGTGTTCTGCTGACTGATTGCCTCTATTGTTGTATGTGATGAGGCTTATTATGCTGACTGATGCTTGTTATTGTTGTACGTGTACGATATTACGATGAGGATGACTGATTCCTAGGAGCCCTGTACTAGGGTTCACACTACTTACGCTATTGGCTACTTACATGTTCGAGTGGAGCTAGAACTAGTTCCCTTATGTGTATTTAAGCTCGCAGTAGTACAGGCCCGGATCCCCATCTTGGTCTTCTTTGAATACCACTTCCTTCTTATCGTCTTCTATACAAGGGCCAAGTGTCCCTTCGTGAACTAGCTCCAGCATATCCCTTAGACCAAGGGGATCCCCGTGACTCTTCTCCCCATTCCAACTCCTCGTGGATGGTGGATAGCCCAACCGTGACTTACCCTCCTGATACCATGTGTCATCTCGTATTCGAGTATCTCAACTCCAGAATCACAAGGCCCTTCAAGTGTTACTATGTCCTCGACAACCCCCGTTGGAGACTTGTCCGAGGTATCCGAGCTCCACCCCCTTCAGTCCCATTAGGTTTTCCCTTGTATACCTATTGTGACTCTGCCGGCACCTATTGCAGACATCCAGCCGCCTTCCCTGAAGACTCCGTGAACCACCGATACTACCCGCGCAGGAACCCACGCTACGCAAGTGCCTAAGTCAGGCAAACGTCCATGGTAGACGTTACACTCTTCAACCCAACCATCACCTGCAAAGAGGGCATTAAAGAATGCTTCCACATATTTACAGACCCAGAGAGGATCACAATGACCCCAGCAAGCCAGCTACTTACTAGGGGAAGTGATCTAAACCACCTAAAGATTGAAGCCTACATGGATGGTTTGTGCACAAACAATGGGAAGTTAGACACAATATGATGAACAGCAAAGATGGACAGCATACTCACAGTGACAAGGGAGACTGTGGTGAGATACACTGAGCAGCTGGAAGCAGCAGAGGGGGATCTTGCGAGAGAAGCTAGAAGGTAGTTCTGGCACACAAGCAGTGAGGAACTGATGTGGACCAGGAGCGTACAAGCTACACTACTTATACTATACAGAGAGTGACACTGATACAAGGAGGGTAACATAGAGTCACGTATTACAAGGAGCATTGTTCTCAGTATGGGACAAGAGGAATATACAAAAGGAGAACAAGGCGATAAGAACAAAGGAAATCCAGACCAAGATGATATCATAGTGACATCACAATAAGGATAGAATAAAGGAAAGTACAAAGACGCAAAGTACAATGTGAAGTCCAGAGAAGTCCGAATGATGTCATTGTACATGATGTCATAGATAAGAAAGAAGTCCGAAATTGTACAGATCAAATATCTAATCTACAAGTCCTGTAAATCTTATCTAAAGCAGTCCATGCTGCAAGTCCGGTCCATCCAGAGCCGCTAAGTGTGCAAAGGTCACTTATCAACACAATATGTGGTTGCAGAATATGGATCTGTGCTGACCACCCACTAAACCATGCCTTGAAAGTCCTGAGACCCCTGCAGTCAAACCAAGTAGGTGAACTAGCAGCCATCATAGCCGCTATGCACTCCATACCAAACTACTGCCAACTAATGTTAATAACAGACTCCAAATACATGATCAAGGGACTCACCAAACACCTCGTAGAGTGGGAGGACAGAGGATGGATTGGAATTAAAAATGTGGAGATGTTTAAACACACAGCATACCTCCTAAAATGATGGACAGGCACAACCTCCTTTCAATGGGTAAAGGGCCACCAAGGTAACCTAGGAAATGAAGAGAGCAATAAGCTAGCAAAGGAGGGTGTGGACAAAGACCAAGGTGATGAACTCACCCTACACATCCCAGACACCTTCAACCTGCAAGGGGCCAAGCTGGCAACCCTAACCCAAGCCATCACCTACAGGGGCATATGAGAGAGCCAAATGGCCCCAAACTGGCCATTGACAAACCAGAACATGGACACAATGAGAGAAGCAATCATGGTATACACTGGAAACTGTGAGACCAACAGAATGATTTGGAGAAGCATAAGGAAAGACACGATCCACACAAGGGTCCAACAATTCCTCTTCAAGGCAATGCACAACACCCTGATAGGTGATGTCTGGTTTAAAATCCCAGGCTGGGCATGTGCACCACCTGTGACACCACAGAAACCATGGAACATATCCTCCTGGCATGCCATGCAAACCCAGTAAAGATAGCATGGGACCTAGCCAAGAAGCTGTGGCCCCACAGGAACCTTCCATGGCCAGTGCTAAGCCTAGGGATAATCTAAGGGTGTGGCTGCCTCTCACCAAAACACAAGGCCCAGATCAACCAAGATGAAAGGGAACAAGGAGGCCCCCTAAAACATAAAGCAGCAACTAGACTCCTACAAATAACCATCTTGGAAATGGCACACCTCATATGGGTCTTGAGGTGCAAAAGGGTGATCCAAGACCTGCAACACTCCCCGAGGGAAATAAGAGCATGCTGGCTCAAAGCAATAAACAGAAGACTCACTGATGACAAGATAACAGCCACCAAAACAAAAGGAAAATACCCTTTACCCAGCTTGTGGAGGTGACCTGGGAAGAAGCACTGAGGAAGTCCTCCAATCTGCCTGATAGGTGGATATTCAACTGTGAGGTTTTAGTGGGTTGGAGTGCACAATGGACCCAGCCCACTGATGGCGATGATGATGTGCACTGAGCCCCACACTATCCCTACACCAGGGGTGTACTTTAATTTGTATTTTCCCTCACATCTGGGCTCTGGCCTGGCTACTGCATGTTAGGTAGGGCTGATACCTACAATCTCCTGCTGCCTAACACCTAGATATGGAAACTACCTACTTTAGCTAGTATGTGTTTCCTGAATATAGAGCGCCCTCCAAAAAAAAAAAAAAAAAAGAAAAAAAACCAATTTGGTTGTAGGGGGCTCCTTGTTCCACAACCACCACTGTGGTGTGCTCCCCTAAGGGAATATGTTTGCCTCTTGGGTGGGGGCTCCTTCAAATGGCAAAGGAGTTCTCAATGATGTGCACAAGACGAGAATGGAAGAGACAAGTGGATTCAAGAAGACCAAGATGGAGAGTCTTGGTCTTCACAGTCCATCTTATATACATGTAGTGGGTCACTTTAAAGCTCCCCTCCAATCATCCACAACCAATGGCCTAACTAACTCAAACCCTAGTACAACTGTCCTAGGGATCAGTCAGCTACCTTTACAGTATGATGTCATGTATCCACAACCAAAGCTGAGACACTCTGAATTCCCAGGCTATTGTACAGAACCAGAGATGAACCATGACATCACCCCCTTTTCAGCTTGTGAGGCCCACCTCACACATCCCTGTTGACCTTCCTTCCCCTGTCCTTCCGTTCCTTCTCCATCTCATCCTCCATACGTGTCATGATGTTAGTGCACTCAAGGCAATAGATACTAGTGAGCTTAGTGTCCTTCACATCCTCCAACTGCCAGGTGAGGTTGTTGATGCGCTTTTGCAGGCATGTCTCCTCATAAGCAGCCTGTCGGAAACGACACATCTCCTCAGTAAGGGTCATGTCTCCTAGGCACTCCAGGATCTTGTCAAGTGGGTGGTGGTTGGTGATGAGGAAGAGCTCCTCATAGGTGATGAAGGCACGGGCATCGCATGGGAGCTGGGGGGCGGCGTATACAGGCTTACTGTAAATGTAAGGGGATCCTGGAGCTACTCCAAGAACAAATGGGTCCCCGCCCTGTATGACCTGGATGTGGCTCGCCAAGGTGGTAACACCCCCAGGGAGATGGATTGGGAAGGGGATGGCATGTGTGCCCTGGTTGGCATGGAACCCTTCTGGGATGATGACTCAAGTGGCGGGGTCATCCACAGGGATTTGCATATGACTAGCCGCATGAGGGGTGTCAATGTAGCCTTGATGCATGGGGACTCCGCAGGAGTCGACGAGGTGTGGAGTGGCCACAGGGTCATCAGTGTGCAATTGGACGTGAAGGTATGGGTGTCGGACGGGGTAGTGATCTTCATTGTCATCCTCATATGCACCGACATCCAATATTTCCTCCTTTCCCTTGCCATGTCCATCCTCTTTGCTGCTATATGCAACTGCTCGTCCTGCCACTGCCAGGCTGTCACCTTCCACTCCCATTCATACCTCTCCATGGCCTTGGGGTCTTAGAGGATCAGGGTGAAAAACGGGGTGAATGCTCCACTGTGTGGGAAGTTTGAGGTGGTAATTAACAGGGGACATCACCTGAACAACCCAGAAGGGGCCATGGCATTTTGTGGCTAATTTCATGGTTGGTTGGTTAGTTCAGAGGTGTCAGCCCTCTAGCCACACAAGGTCTCCTTCTTGGTACCTGGGCATATCTCTGTGTTTAACCCATGATTTTTGTGCCTTGAACATGCATGTGAAGGTGCATTTCCTGGCTTCTTTGAATTGTTCTAATCATAGCACCACTTGCGGGATGGGGGATGGTCTATCTATCCAATCAGCTTGTGGGTTGTATCCAGACAGGAGGAAGAAGGGGGACTCTCATGTGGTGTCATTTGGCCAGTTGTTGTGTGTAAATTCTGCCATTGGCAGGTATCATACCCAATCATTCTGTCATTTGTTGACCCAGAAGTGTAGGTATTGTTCAAGCCATTGATTGGTCCATTCGGATTGTCCATCGGTGCAAGTGTGGTATGCTGTGGAGATGTTTTGCTGTATTCCCAGGATCTTGCAGAGTTTGTGTGTAAACTTGGATGCAAACCAGGGGTCCCAGTTGCTGATGATTCGGGATGGTAGTCCAAAGTGGGGGAAGACGTAGGTCATGTACAGTCTGGCTGTTCCTTCTGTGGTAACCTCCTCATTACAGGGGATGAAGACAGATGCTTTGGTACAGTTGTGATCTGTAACAGTTAGGATGGAATCATACCCTTGGGATGGAGGTAGTTTTGTGATGAAGTCAAGGGCTATTGTTTCGAAGGGAAGTGCTTCCCATTTTGCATAGATCGGTTCTAGGGGGGCCTTTGTTGGTTTATTGTTTACTTTGTGTCATTGGCACTTGGCGCATCCCTTGACGTAGTCCTGGATGTCCTGGTGCATGCTGGGCCACCAGTAATGTTGCTCAGTAAGTTGGGTGGTTTTGTTGATACCTGGGTGTCTGTAGACTGGGGAGTCATGGTGTGCAGAGATGATGGTTCATTTGTTGTGCAGCCCCCCAGTGACTACTTGTCTTCCATCTTTGTACCAGGTTCCTGTGATGTCTTTTAGTTTGTGTGCATCTACCCATGGGGTTAACTTAGCTCTGTCCTGTGCATAGATTGGGTTTGCCAGGGTCATTTCATCGGGGGAGAGGAATGTCCATTGGTAAGGGAGTGTTTTGTTGTCAGTCGTTAATGCTTGGACAGAGTTTATCTGGTAGCACCATGACTCCTTTGTTGTCATGTTCTCCATTGTTGTAGTCTGGTCGTCAAGATAGAGCATCTGCATGTCCATTATTCTTGCCTTTGATGTGGTGGATTTCAAAGTTGTATTCCATGAGTTCCAGCACTTCTCAGGCCACTTGTTGGCTGATTTTCTGAGGATTTCTCCAGTATTGAAGGTTAAGGTGGTCGGAGAACACTTTGATTTTGTTCTTGGATCCTGCCAGTAAAGGTCTCCAGTGTTGGAAGGCTTTGACAATAGCTAGAAGTTCAAGGTCATAGATATTGTAGTTGCACTCTGCTTCTGTTAGAGTTGCAGAGTAGTAACCTACAGGGTGTCGTTTGTTGTCTTCTTTCTTTTGTAGGAGTATGGCTCCCATGGCATATCCCGATGCATCAACTTCCAGTTTGAATTGTTTGGTTGGATTGGGGTGTGCAAGTACTGGTTCGTTGGTGATGCAGTTTTTGAGGGTTTGGAAGGCTTGTTCCTCTTCTTTTCCCAAATGCCATTTGGTGTCTTTTTGTGTGAGTTTGTTGAGGGGTTGTGCTATGGTGGTGAAGCCCCAGATGAATGCTTGGTAAAAGTTGCAGAAACCAAGAAAAGAGTGGATGTCCTTAACTTTGGTTAGGGTTGGCCAGTCCTTGATGCCAGAAATTTTGACAGGGTCCATGCATGTCACCCCCTTTTCAAGGATTACCCCCAGGTAATCCATTTGCGGTGAGTGGAAAAGGCACTTTTCTAATTTGAAGTAGAGGTCATGTTTTGCGGATATGTGGAGTATGTCTTTGACAGTTTCTATGTGGTCTTTGAGGGAGTTGTTTGGTCCTGTTGCAATGCCAATGTTGTCAATGTAGATGCGGGTGGTGGTGCCCAATGGTTCATGCTTTGCAATGACATCTCTGAAGATGAAGTTCATCATTGATTGAAACATAGCTGGGGAGTTGGTTAGGCCAAAGAACATCACCGTTGGTTCAAACAGTCTGAAAGGGGTTTTGAAGGCAGCCTTGCCTTGATCTCCCTCTTTGATACATATGTTGTTGTATCCCCATTGTATGTTGAGTTTCGTGTATATGTGTGTGTTGCTTAGGTCTGTGATAAGCTCCATGATGAGTGGGGGTGGACACTGGTTACGGATGGTGTGTGCATTGATCCATTGGTAGTCCTGGACTGGTCATAGTTTTCTGTCCTTCTTTTTGATGAAGAAGAAGGATGAGGCATACGGGGATGATAAGGGGCATATATATCCTTGCTTTAGCATGTTGTCCAGCCAGTTCTTCAGGGCTTGCTTGTCACTTGGTGGCATAGGGTATACTTTGCAGTTGATAGCTGCCAGCGTCCCTGGTTTGAAGTCTATCATGTGGTCCCAGGGTCAAGATGGTGGAAATTGGTGTGGTGCTTCCTTGTTGAAGAGTTGGGCAAAGTCTTGGTATGGTTTGGGGAGTTCTGCAGCTGTGGTATATTGTTGCGTGGAAATGGCCAGTTCCATGGCCATGGTTCGCAATTGAAGTTCTTCCCTGAGTTCTTCAACTATATCCCTCTTCTCTTCTTCAGTGATTGCTTTGGCGATGACAGTTTTTTGGTGTACGAGATGTGGGTTTAGGGATTGGATCACAATTGGGAACATGTCTTTGTGGATGACTGCATTGGACCATTTGATTTCTGGGTTGTAGGTGGCCAACCATGGATATCTGAAGACAATGTCTTCATCTCCAATGTCCATGATGAAGAACCTCATTTCCTTGTATACATTTTTAGTGTGGACTCCAATGTCAACACAATGAGTAATACTCCCCAGTTTATTTTCAGTGTTGTCTATATTCCATATTTTGTGGGGGTGATCGAGTTCAATCATCCCGAAGCCCATTCATTGTGCAAATGCGGGCTTCATGAAGTTGTTGGTAGCCCCTGAGTCTACCAGTGCTCTGATGTCAGCCATGTTGTAACTTGTGTGAATGGAAACTGGAACTCTCATAGATTGGTAGTGAGTAATGATTACACTGTTACAATTGACTGCCCTTACCCAGGCCGTTGGGTTCAGGCATTCTGAAAACCCTCCATTCCCATCAACTTTTGGAGTACTAGGTCTTTGACATTGTCCCCTTCTCCTGCCACTCCAGAAATCCAATTGTCAGCCTTCTGGTTAGCAGATGGGGCTGTGTTGGTTGTTTGGATGCTTGGTCCTTCTTCTTGTGTGTAGTAGTCAGTGTCCACCATCCGACTGGTACTAGGCTGCCCCCATTGTTGAGGGCAGTTGTCTGAACATTGTCTGCAATCTCATGAGAAGTGGCCCATCTTTCTGCAGTTGTAACAGGTGATGTCCCTGGTATCTCATCTTTGTCCTCTTCCTCTGTATTGTCCTGGTCCCCCTCTTGGTGGGAATGGGGGTTGGACGTTTCATGGTTTGTCCAGGAGGTCTTCTGCTCCTGCCAGGTGAGCCCTGGTCCGGTCTGCCAAGGTGTCCATTGGTTCATATCATGGTATATTCCTTGGCTGCCATCTGTTGTGGGGTGGTTGCCCCCATCATGTGTTCTGGGGACATTGCTGTTGCTGTTGTTGTTGCTGGGGTTTTTGCCATAAGTTGAGGTTGGCTTTCATGTGGATGTATTGTTGTTGCCTGCACATGGTTGCGTCCTTCCATTGGTTGAAGGTTTGAGGGTTGTCAAGTGTGTACACTTGTTCATACAGTTGTTGAGGTAGTCCTCCAGTAAATAGGTCGATCGTTTGGGGTTCATTGAGGCAGTAGTGAGCCTTTCATGCAAGGTGTTCAAATTCTGTGATGTATGTGTCAATGTCCCTGTTGAGCATCTTAAGCCCTCCTTTTAGTTTGGACTGGGCTTGTTTGTAACGTCTACCATGGACGTTGGCCTGACTTAGGCGTCTGTGTAGCATGGGTTCCCTTTGGGGCGATATTGATGGTTGTCGGGACTGTCGGGAAAGACCGCAGGATGCCATTGATAGGCTCCAAGGTGGTCGCGATAAGTATAGAGGGGAAGGTCGAGTGGTACGTTCGGGGGAGGTGTGGGAACTTTACGAATATACCTCCAACGGGGGTTGTCAATGATGTAGTAACACTTGTACGGACGGGTGACACGAGAGTTGAGGTATTCGAAGACAAGATGACACGTGGTTTCAGGCGGGTAAGTCACAGTCGGAGTATCCACCATTCATGAGGGAACTGGGGATTAAGGTCACGGGGATCCCTCTTGGTCTCATAGGGATATGCCGGAGTCAGATCACTTAGGAGTACTACGGACTCCTAGTACAGAAGACGAGTTCAGATAGTGGTATTGGAAGAAGACCAAGATGGGGATCCTGGTCTGTGATACTACGAGCTTAAATACATGTAAGGAAGCCAGTTCTAGCTCTGCTCGAACTTGTAGGTAGCCAATAGCATAAGTAGCGTAAATCCCAGGACAGGGATCCTAGGAATCAGTCATCCACAACGTAATACTCGTATCGTACAACAATAGAACTTGGGGTGAACGCGTAAGACATGTCACGTACAACAATGGGAGTCATCAGTCAGCCGAAACACAAGGCGGATAAGATCCGAAGTCCATGACACATTACTACTGACATACCAAGTCATCGCGAGTATGTCAGAGTCCACAACCAGGCCAGGCAATCCGAGAACGAAATGTAACATCACCCCCTTTTCAGGTTCAAGCCCCAGCTTGACCATGCATGACCACGAGGGGGTTCGTACCGAGGGATTGCATGTGGCGGATCACCTCCATCTCCTTGGCATCTTCTTCCGCTCAAGGGCCTTCGTTCTCAATGCAGTTGACTGCGTGAGCGCATTGGAGTTGGGCTACACACCGATTCCTCTCAATCTCTACACGTTCCAGCTTCATCTGCTCCGCTGCAACCCAGTGTTGCTGAGCACGCCAGCCAAGAGTTGTGCACCGATAGTGGTGCACCTCTGCCACGAGGGTGAGATCCTTCATGTGAAGGAGGGCCTGGTCAACCGAGTCGACTAGTCCCACGTCAGAGAGCAGGAACGTGAGGTCATTGTCAGTGTAAGTGGGGGCAGCGGACTGTTGGTCATAGTAGGGGACTGCATGGACCAGCTTGCCATACTGCTGGTTGTTCCCGGCATGGAAGGCCAGGACAAAGGGGTTGGCAGTGAGGATGAGCTGAGTATACTGGGCGGGCCAAAGACATTCTTGAGCATCTCGAATCTGAAAGGGAATGTAATGTACTCCCCGGTTGAACTGATATCCCCTGGGAGGGGGGGTCTCTGGCTGATCCTCAGCCTCCAACACATATTCCTCTTCTTGATCGCGGCGAAGCATGGGTTGAGGTGGCGCTGGTAGTGTAAGAGCTTCCCTGGTGGGTCCGCATAGCGGGGGGGTTTCTGAGTGTGTTGTGGTGAGATGGGTGGTGTAACACAGATATGGATGCGTTTCGAGGTGTTTGGCTGGGTCATATGGATCCCCGCCTTCGTTGGGCCCCAGTGGTGATGATGGGCGGCTGGGTACATACCCTTGCTCATCGCCTGCTGGAGTAGGCGCTCTTGTGGGGACATAGTTGCTCCCGAGTCGACTGGGCTGGTTGGTCTCAGAATAAAGAGTGGGGGACGGCGAAGGAACTTGGGATGACGTGGAGGAAGGAGGATGACTTCCTTGCTGGTGAAGGGCAAGGGTAGACGACAGGGGTGACGATGGCGTGGACTGTACTCGGTAAGGTGCGGATAACTCAGTGTTGACAACATATCGGAAGTTGACTGGGGAAGAGGGACGCATGAGCAGTGGTGGTAGTAGAAGAAGGAGATGGGGACGTCTCTTGGGATTTCCCTGCGTTTATATGTACTTTGCAGGCTGGGTTGGAATTTTTGAACTCCCAAATTGCGTCGTCTGCAAATACGTCATCTTTGTCAACCCACTGGTTGTCCAAGTCTGGGTATCCCTTCCATTTGACCAAATACTGCAACTTGCAACTTCTGCTGAAACGCCGGGAGTCTAGAATCTTCTCGACTTTGTATTCTTCCTCGCCACCAACTAGATCCAGTGGTGGGCACTGATAATTGGGTCCGTGCGTGGGTGTTTTGCAGTAGGGCGTAAGGAGATCCACATGAAACACTGGGTGGATCTGTCACTGCGTGGGAAGTTCTAATTGATAGTTGACTGTGGACATCACCTGGACAACTTTAAAGGGGCCGTGGCGTCAAGCCACTAATTTCGCTGTGGGTTGGTGCGTACGTAGGTGGCGTCCTTCTAGTGTAACGCTACCACAGCGTTTAGTTCGACTTGAACTCGGACTAGGGTGTTCACGACTTAGCTGGTCCGCGCAGTACTCAAAGTGTCTCGGTGATTCCGTAGAATACTACTAAGGCAATCCACAGTATGCGTCCTAGTAGCACAAGGGCAACTCCGACTTGATGTGTCGAAAGGGCCAGGGTCTTAGACTCGAAGGTCAAGACGACAAGATGAATGTCCCTTTGAAGGGAAAGAGCTTAGAAAGCCTCTTAAAGACGAATGAAGGGAGTGGTATTGAGAAGAAGACCAAGATGGCGTTTCTTGGTCTTCACAGCCCACTATTTATACAAGTTGTAGAGGCAGCTTTAAAGCTCCTCTCGAATCGTAACGACTACTAGCAGTAATAGCTCGAACCCTACTACCGCTATCCTAGTAATGAGTCATGCTAGCAATCACATGCTAGCACAACGTGCTGACTGATCCTTCTGTCCGTGACTAATCTCTACTTACTAACGTAGTCACAACCGTATAGTAAGCGTCCACGTCTAACTCCGTACCGTATGATAAGTCCATGAAAGTTCGACCGCGACATCACCCCCTTTTCAGCCGCGGCGCCCATGACGCCGGCGAAGGCGCGGTCCCGTCATCCACCCCGCCTGCACCTCTTCGACCCGTTCCAACATGTTAGCCATCTCCAGTCGGAACTTACTACGTGACATCTCCCCCTTTATCCCTCCGAGCGCGGCGGCGAGTTGGTGGAGCCTCTGCTCCATTCGCTCTGCCTCGTACGCGTATGCACGGTACCGCTGGATCTCCGCTCGCAGGCTAACGTCGTGGAGCTCACCTACGGCCCGGTCGAAACGAGGACGGTCGTGGTAACCGCCGGCGAAGAGCGCCATGTCTTCGTGGGGATATTGATCCTTCCCTGTGGCCTTGACTTGGGGCTCCGCGTAGAGGGGCTGCGAGAATACCTTCTCGCTGTCTTGGACGAGCCCGAGGACGATGGGGTCGGCCCCCATAATGACCTGTACGTAGGCCGCTTGACGTGTCACCCCCTGCCCGTCGGTGATGGGGAAGTGTACGTAATCCTCCCCGCGGTTGTACTTGTAACCGTGGGGAGGTGGTCCGAGCTCGGCGTGACGGAGTCGGAAGAGTGGGAATGGGGGCGGCGCGTCTGCGCGCACACCGCCGCGGTAGAGGGGGCGACCGTTGGTGTCGCACGCGTAGGGGGTCTCGCGGGGGTCGTCAGTGTCGGTGGCCATAGAAATGAGAGGATGCTCAGCTGGATAGTGGTCCGCTAAGCTCCCTCGGACTTGTCCGAGGATAGTCTCCTCGCCTCTTGCCGCTCTTTCCTCTCCCTCGTCCACTCGCGTCGCCTCCGAAGGGCCTCTCGACGCCTCTCTGCCGCCTTCCGTAATTGCTCCCGCTGCCAGTTCTCCGCCGTCTCCCGCCACTTCTGCTCCTGCCACCGCTCCCAATTGATCGTCGGCTGCGTCTTGGGCCTCTTCCGTGGTTCGATACTCGACTCGTACTGGGACAGGTCGAGATGGGGAACGCTCAAGCTCTGGGAGAGCCTGGCGAAGCCGATCGACTTCGGCCGTCGTGAAGGGCACCTCGTTGATGCGTTGACCGTCCTGGGAGAGGATCCACCAGGTGGCGGGGTTGCTGGTGCCGTCGTCGTAGGAGGCGGGGATCGTGGACTGGAGGGCCTCGACAACCTCTTGATAGGTGAGGGGTCCCGCGTTTCGGGCAACGCGAGCGATGGCGTCGGCGGAAGTGGGAACGGACATTGTTGTGAGTATGGAAGAGATGAGGGCGCCAGTGTGATTGTAGTGAAGGGGGGACGAGGACTTTTCTTTCGTTCGTCCTGCTTTTAAGCTGCTAGCGAGTCGGGGATTTAATGATTGGTACTCAGCTATTGCTTCGTCTGCGAATACGTCATCCCCGTCGACCCACTGGTTCTCCGAGTCGGGGTATCCCTTCCACTTGATCAGGTACTGGAGGCGTTTTTTCCTGCCGAAGTGACGATGGTCTAGAACCTTCTCAACCTCGTATTCCTCTTCTCCTTCTACTAGATCCGGTGGCGGCCGCTGGAAGTTTGGTCCGTGCACGAGCGTCTCGCGATAAGGCGTGAGAAGATCGATGTGGAATACGGGGTGTATACTCCACTGCGTGGGAAGTTCCAATTGGTAGTTTACCGGTGATAGGATCCGTGTGATTTTGAAGGGGCCGTGCCGTCTTGCCGCTAACTTCGGTGTCGGTTGATTGGTCCTAAGGTGTCGCCCCTCTAGCCATACATAGTCTCCGATTTGGAACCTGGGCGTATCTCGGTGTTTGACCCACATGGACTGCGCCCTTTTGATGAGTTCCTGGGCTTCCTTCTGCGCTTCTCGGAACTGTTCTATTCTCGTGGTGACCTGCGGAATAGGAGATGGCTTATCGAGCCAATCAGCGCGTGGGTCGTATCCCATGAGGAGAGAAAATGGGGACTTCCTTGTCGCCTCGTGGGGCCAGTTGTTGTGCGCGAACTCTGCTATTGGCAGAAGGGCCGCCCAATTATCTTGACGCTCGTTTGCCCAGAAACGTAGGTACTGTTCCAGCCACTGATTGGTGCGTTCCGATTGTCCGTTGGTTCTAGGGTGATAGGCCGTGGATATGTTTTGCTGGATTCCTAAGATCCGACACAGCTCTCGCGTAAACTTGGAGGCAAACCGGGGGTCTCGATCGCTGATGATTTTTGAGGGTAGTCCGAATCGCTTGAATACAGTGTGTGGCGTAGAGTCCGGCTGTTTCTTCTGCCTGTGACTTCCTTCGTTACAGGGGATGAAGACCGAGGCTTTGCTACAGTCGTGATCAGTTACCGTCAGGATGGAGTCGTACCCTTGAGATATCGGGAGCTTGGTGATGAAGTCGAGGGCGATGGTTTCAAATGGTAAGGCGTCTTCCTTTGGTGTGATAGGTACGAGTGGGGCTCTTGTGGGGCGCGTGTTGACCTTGTGACGCTGGCATTCGGCACATCCCTGTACGAAGTTGCGGACGTCGAGTTTTAATTCTGGCCACCAGTACCTTCTTTCTACTAGCCTCGTGGTTCGTGCAATTCCGGGGTGTCCGTGTACCGGAGGGTCGTGGTGGGCAGCGATGAGCTTTCGTTTTTCGTCCAGAGATCCTGTGATGACGTACTTCCCTTGTCGGTACCATGCTCCGTCGACAAACTTTAGTTGCTGGGGGTCTATCCAGTATCGTAGAATGATCTCCGTTTGTGGTGGGTCTTGCGTTGCCTGGACTGTAGTTGCTCGTGCGAACACATCTTCGGGTAACACCACTACATTCTCGTTGTCTCGTTCCCCTTGGTCGTAGTCGGGTCGTCTAGATAGTGCGTCGGCGCGACCATTATTTTTTCCTGGAATGTGGTGAATTTCGAAGTTGTACTCCATGAGCTCCAGTACTTCCCTGGCGACCCTTCGGCTGATTTTCTGCGGTAACTTCCAGTACTGGAGGTTCATATGGTCCGAGTAGATCTTTATCTTGTGTGGCGATCCAGCTAGCAGTGGTCTCCAGTGTCGGAGGGCTTTGACGATTGCGAGGAGTTCCAAGTCGTATATGTCGTAATTCCTTTCCGCTTCGTTGAGGGTGGCCGAGTAATAACCTATTGGGTGTCGTTTGCCGTCTTCCTTTTTCTGGAGTAGTACTGCGCCGGTTGCAAATCCTGAAGCGTCTACCTCGAGTTCGAACGGATCATCCAATTTTGGGTGTGCGAGTACCGGTTCTTCCGTAACCAGGGCTTTGAGCTTTTGGAATGCCTTATCCTCTTCGTCCGTCCATCTCCACTCTGTGTCCTTTCTCGTGAGTTTGTTGAGTGGTTTGGCGTGTGTAGGCGAAGCCGCGAATGAAGAGTCGGTAAAAATTGCAAAAGCCCAAGAATGAGCGTACATCACGGACCTTCGTGGGTGTTGGCCAGTCTTTGATGCCAGAAATTTTTACCGGGTCCATGCGTGTTACCCCCTTTTCAAGGATTACCCCCAGGTAATCCATTCGCGGCTTGTTGAAGAGGCATTTTTCGAGTTTGAAGTAGAGGTCGTGCTCCATAGCCACTTGTAGTACGTCGTGGACTGCTTCTTCGTGCTCTTTTGCCCGGCTGGGTTCCTAGTCGCGATTCCAATGTCGTCCATGTACACGCGTATGATTGTTCCCTTGACTTCATGTTTCGCGATGGTATCTCGGTATATGGTGTTCATCATGGTTTGGAACGTTGCCGGGGAATTGGTGAGTCCGAAGTACATGACGGTGGGTTCAAAGAGTCCGTACCGTGTCTTGAAAGCCGCTTTATGTTCGTCTCCTTCCTTGATGCGTACATTGTTATACCCCCATCGAACGTCGAGTTTTGTGTACGTGTGTGCTTGACTGAGGTCCGTGATGAGGTCCGAGATGAGAGGTAGGGGATATTGGTTACGGATGGTGACGGCATTGATTTTCCTGTAGTCTTGCACCGGTCGCAGTTTTCCGTCCTTCTTTTTAATGAAGAAGAAGGATGAAGCATATGGGGATTTGGACGGGCGGATATATCCCTTCTTTAGCTGTTCGTCCAGGAATTCCTTAAGCTTGCCGTCTTCTTCTTGCGTCATGGGGTAGACTTTGCAGTCGATCGCCGGTGGGGTGCCTTCTTTGAACTCAATGGCGTGGTCCCATGGTCGAGAAGGAGGGAACCGGTTGGATGCTTCTTCGCTGAAGATCTTTGCGAATTGCTGGTAAGCTGGAGGAAGTTCTACTTTATCGTGGAACTGCTTAGCTTCAATGGCTAGTTCCGTGGCGGTGGTCCGTAGATGGCTTTCTTCTTCTAGTTCTGCTATCGCATCCTCCTTTTCTTCCTCGGTGATGATACTTCCAATGATGTGGTCTTCTTTGTTGGGGTTGATTGATCGAATGACGACGGGGAGCATCTTCTCGTGAATAGTGGCGTATCTCCAGTTTATCGTCGGTTCGTAGGTTGCCAACCAAGGATAGCCGAGTACGAGGTCTTCGTTTCCTAGGTCGGTGACTAGGAAGCGCATCTTTTGTCGTCGTTGGTTAGTTTGTACGTCCAGGTCCACGAAGTGTGTGATACTGCCCGCTTTGTTTTCCGTGTTGTCAATGTTCCATATCTTCCTGGGGTGTTCCAGTGTCTGGAGTCCGAGGCCCATCCTTTTTGCAAATGAGGGACGTATGAAGTTGTCCGTTGCTCCGGAGTCTACTAAGGTTCTTATGTCGGCCATTGCGTAATTCGTGCGAATCGAGACTGGGATTCTAAGAGATCGGTAGCGAGTCATGATTACAGAATTACAGTTAACTGCCCTCACCCAGGCCGATGGGTTCAGGCGCTCTGAAAACCCTCTTTTCCCCACATTTCTTGGAGAATGAGGTCTTTTACGTCGTCCGATTCCCCCGCTACTCCTGCCAACCAGTCTTTGGCCCTTTGTTGCGGTGGTGCGGAGCTTGCTGCTCGGACTTGTGTGGGTGGTTCTTCCTGTGCGTAGTAGTCGGTGTCTGCCATTCGGCTAGTAGTTGCTCGACGTCGTGGCTGTTGGCAATTGCGTGAGAAGTGTCCGGTCTGGTTACAATTGTAGCAGACGACTGTCCTCATATCTCGAGGTGGTGGGCCTCCGCCTCTCCCGTATCCTCCTCTTTGTGGTCTGGGGATGAATGGTCTGTTAGGGTCCCCTACTTCCGCTACTCGGGCGCGTGTTCGGTCGGCGGATGTGTCCATGGCATTGGGGTCGTATCTGGGTGGTGGCGGTCCTCGTGGTGGTCCCCAGTTAGGGGGTTGTGGCCTCCAACGGGGTTGTGCAGATGAAGGCGGCGTTTTGGTTTTGAAGTTGTCGAGGCGTGCTTTCATGTGGATGTACTGCTTTTGTCGTCGCAGGGCACATCGCTTCCAGTCTTCGAAGGTGTGGGGTTCATCAAGCTCGTATACTTTCATGAACAGTGCTCGGGGTAGTCCCGCCGTGAATCGATCGATAGTTTGGCGGTCGTTTAGGTTGTAATGAGCCTTCCGTGCCAATTGTTCGAATTTTACTACGTACGCGTCGATGTCCTCTCCTGTCATTTTGATCCCTTTTTGTAACTCCGCTTGTGCTTGTTCTTCCTCGAGTATGTTGGAGAATCGTTTGGCGAATTCTGCTGCGACGTGATTCCACAACGTTTGGGAGTATTGGCTTACTCCTCGCCGTATTTCTCGATTGAGCCATTCGAGAATGGATAACGTCCATTCGCTGACGTTGATCCCTTTGACGTACCCCAGAAAGAGGAGTGACCGTCGGTATTCGTTTTGCATAATGGGGGCGTCGAGATTCATCCCCCAGTACACGTGCCATTGTGTAAGGAATGCCTCGTACTTAGTACGGTCTCCATCAAAAACGGTCGGTGGTTCACCTGATAGTCTGTCCGATCCGTGTCCTCCTGCTGCAGGGATACCTCCTCCTGGTGGTCCTGGGGGTCCTCCTCCTGGTGGTCGCCCTCCTCCTGGGAATCCTCCTCCTGTGGGTCCTTGACCCGGGAATCCGCCAGGTAGTCCTCCTGGTGGTGGCGGTGGTCCTTCTGGTGGATCTGGATGGTCTGGTCCTATTGCCCTGAAGAGTGCTGCGTCGTCGGCCGTCATTCTGTGTCCGGTGTGTTGGTTGATGGGATTGAGGATGGCTTCCGCTTCTTCTCTTATGCGTTGTACTTCTTCCATGGCTTGTGTTTCGGTTACTGTGGCCATGGGGCTTCGAATGTGAATTTCTTCTGGTACTGTGATGTGTAGAGACTCAGCTATATGTGCTAATAAACTTGAGTCGTCTCCTGTTCCTGGTCGCACTTCGCTTTCTGTGGCGGTATGTTCTTCTGCGTGTTCTTCGTGACTTGATTCTGATGGGGCTTGTTCCCTAGGTCGTTCCTCTTCTTCACTGCTGTTGCTGTCTCCGTCTAGCGATCCCCAATCGTCTCCGTGTAATTCTCTTGAGTCGATGTCGCAACGGTAGTGTCTTCCGGCTGGTCTGACTACGTCCCACCGATTGTCTACTGGATTCCACGTAATTTCGGTCCAGCAGAAGTTGGAATAGTTAAACTCAACTGGGCGATATCTGATCGCTTCCCCTGGGAAGTCTACGAAGTATCCGGTGTCTCCTCGATATTCTCTCCACCGGGCTGCGCCTAGGAATCTTCTTGGTACTGATCGTTCTCCTCTGGTTTCGAGGCTGTAGGGTCGAAAGTTTCTCCACTGATCTCTTGTTGTGAACGCCACGATTGGTAATCTTGGTCTTAATGTAACGCTACCACAGCGTTTAGTTCGACTTGAACTCGGACTAGGGTGTTCACGACTTAGCTGGTCCGCGCAGTACTCGAAGTGTCTCGGTGATTCCGTAGAATACTACTAAGGCGATCCACAGTATGCATCCTAGTAGCACAAGGGCAACTCCGACTTGATGTGTCGAAAGGGCCAGGGTCTTAGACTCGAAGGTCAAGACGACAAGATGAATGTCCCTTTGAAGGGAAAGAGCTTAGAAAGCCTCTTAAAGACGAATGAAGGGAGTGGTATTGAGAAGAAGACCAAGATGGCGTTTCTTGGTCTTCACAGCCCACTATTTATACAAGTTGTAGAGGCAGCTTTAAAGCTCCTCTCGAATCGTAACGACTACTAGCAGTAATAGCTCGAACCCTACTACCGCTATCCTAGTAATGAGTCATGCTAGCAATCACATGCTAGCACAACGTGCTGACTGATCCTTCTGTCCGTGACTAATCTCTACTTACTAACGTAGTCACAACCGTATAGTAAGCGTCCACATCTAACTCCGTACTGTATGATAAGTCCATGAAAGTTCGACCGCGACATCTAGCCACACTTGGTCCCCTACCTGGAACTTGGGCGTATCTTTTGCCTTGATCCACCCCTGCTGCGCTTTGATCATCAGTGACTGCGCGCGCTGGCAGAGTTCTTTGAACTGTTTGACCCTGAGCGCTACTTGCGGAATTGGTGATGGTCTGTCGGTCCAGTCGGTGTGAGGGTTATACCCCATGAGGAGCTGGAATGGGGATTCTTTAGTGGTTTTGCTCGGCCAGTTGTTATGCGTGAACTCAGCCATTGGAAGGTAGTGGATCCAGTCGTCTTGCCGTTCATTGACCCAGAAACGCAAGTACTGCTCCAGCCATTGATTGGTCCGTTTGGATTGTCCATCTGTGTGGGGGTGATAAGCCATGGAGATGTTCTGCTCGATGCCTAGGATCTTGCATAGTTCGCATGTGAATTTTGATACAAATCGTGGATCTCAGTCGCTGATTATCTTGCCAGGTAATCCAAATCTGGGGAACACATGCTTTACGTACAGGGCGGCAGTTCCCTCGGCCGATATCTCTTCTTGGCAGGGGATAAACAGGGACATCTTCATGCAGTTGTGATCGGTTATCGTGAGGATCGTATCACAGTCCTGTGCCACAGGGAGTTTAGTGATGAAGTCAAGGGCGATAGTTTCAAATGGCATAGCTTCCAGTTTGGGGAATGTTGGGCGCAGTGGCGCTTTGATGGCCCTGGTGTTGACCTTGATTCTTTGACAGTCGGCGCATCCCTTGACGTAGTCCATGACTTCTTGGCGCAGTCCAGGCCACCAGTAGTATCGTTCCACGAGTTTGATGGTGCGGCTGATTCCGGGGTGTCCGTATACGGGGGGGTCATGATGCGTTTTGATAATTTCGCATTTCTCATGGAGACCTCCGGTGACCGCGCGCCTTCCATCTTTGTACCATGTGCCTTCGATCAGTTTGAGGCCGTGGGGGTCTACCCATGGGTGTATCTTGTCGGCGTCTTGTGCGTATATCGGGTTGATCTTTTCCATCTCTTGTACAGATATGGTGGCATTGAGTTGGAGTGGGTCGTCAGTGGTATCCAATAGTGTGGCTCAGACAAAGACTTCGTCTGGCAGTACTGTCACATGTTCGTTATCTCCTTCTCCCTGGTCGTAGTCTGGGCATCTAGATAAGGCATCGGCTCTTCCATTTGCTGTTCCTTTGATATGGTGAATCTCGATGTCATACTCAGAGAGTCTGAGTACTTCCTGTGCTACTCAGCGGCTTATCTTTTGTGGAGAGCGCCAATATTGCAAGTTCATGTGATCCGAGAAGACTTTGATCTTGTGGGGTGATCCTGCTAGGTAGTGGCGCCAATTTCGAAGTGCCTTGACAATTGCTAGGAGTTCCAGGTCGTAAATGTCGTAGTTCTGTTCCGCCGCACTAAGAGTGTTTGAGTAGTATGCGATGGGGTGTCTCTTGCCGTCTTCTTTGCATTGGAGCAGCACTGCTCCTACTGCGAATCCAGACACGTCTACTTCTAGTTCGAATTGGTCTTCCAGGTTGGCGTGTGCGAGTACCGGTTCTTCTGTGACAAGGTTTTTGATTTTGTCAAATGCTTCCTGTTCTGCGGTTGTCCATGTCCATTCGGTGTCTTTGCGTGTCAGTTTGTTGAGGGGTCGTGTGTAGGTGGCAAAATTTCGAATGAAAGCGCAGTAGAAATTGCAAAAACCTAGGAAGGATCGCACCTGTTTGACATTTTTTGGAGTGGGCCAGTCTTTGATACCAGAAATTTTGATGGGGTCCATACAGGTCACCCCCTTTTCAATGATTACCCCCAGGTAATCGATGCTGGGAGCGTGGAAGATGCATTTCTCTGGTTTGAGGAAGAGGTCGTTTTGTTCCAGTAAGTCTAATACGTCATGTACCACGTCGATGTGTGCCTGTTCGTTAGACCGCATTGCAATGCCGATGTCATCCATGTATACCCTAATGACCGTTCCCTTTTTCTCGTGATGGGCGATGAGGTCTTTGCAGATCTCGTTCATCATGGTTTGGAAAGTTGCCGGGGAGTTTGTCAGTCCAAAGAACATTACCGTGGGTTCAAAAAGTCCATAGCGCATCTTGAATGCTACTTTCTCTTGATCCCCTTCCTTAATGTGTACGTTGTTGTACCCCCAGCGAATGTCGAGTTTGGTGAATATGAACGCTCCGCTGAGGTCGGCAATGAGCTCGGGTATGAGTGGGAGAGGGTATTGGTTGCATATGGTCCATTTGTTGATATTCCGATAGTCCTGTACTGGGCGTAGCTTTCTGTCCTTCTTTTTAATGAAAAAGAATGATGATGCGTACAGGGATTTTGAGGGTCTGATATAGCCTTTTGCCAGTTGTTTGTCGATCCATTCCTTCAGCGCTTTGTCTTCTGCTTGGCTCATCGGGTATACTTTGCAGTCAATGGTGTCTGGAGCGTCTGGTTTGAACTCAATGGCATGATCCCATGGTTTGGAAAGAGGAAAGCGATGAGATTCTTCTTTGCTGAAGATCTTGACATGTCGTTTGTATTCCTCGGGGACAGCTTTCTTCTCCGTGTATTGTTGGGCTTCAATGGCCAATTCGGTGGCCATAGTGGCTTGAAGTTGTGTCGTTTCTAAGTCGCATTCCTGTTGCAGTTCTTCTTCGACACGTTGTTTATTGGGTACTCCTAGTATTTTCTGAAGTACAAGGCGGGCAATGACAAGATCTATGCGTGGTTTGGTGGGGTTGATAGTGCGAAGTACGACAGGGTACTCAGCTTCGTGTAGTGTGGCGGAGGCCCACTGGATGTTTGGCTGGAACGTAGCCAGCCAGGGGTATCCTAGAATAATATCTTCTCCTCCCACGTCAGTGACAAGGAACCTCATGTCCTTTTTGACTCCTTTGGTTTCAACTTCGAGATCCATGCAGTGGGTGATCTTGCCCCCTTTGTTATGCGTGCCGTCGATATTCCAGATCTTTTGGTGACGGTCTAGCTCTTTGAGGCCTAGCCTCATTCTTCTTGCGAAATCTGGATGGATAAAATTATTAGTGGCTCCGGAGTCCACTAAAGCTCATTTGTCAGCCATGGTGTAACTTGCGCACAATGAAACTGGAACATGCATAGATTGATAGCACGTTATGAACACAGAATTACACCGTAATGCCCTCACCCAGGCCATCGGGTTCAGGCACTTTGAAAATCCTCTCGCCCCATTAGGTCCTGGACTACCAAATCCCTGGCCTCTTCGTCGAGGTTTCGTACTCCGTTTATCCAGCTGGTTGCCCGTTCTTGAGGCATCTCAGTGGTGGCACGGGCACCGCGGCTATTGCCGCTGTCGTCTTCAAACTGGATGAGGGGTTCTTCGTGGACACTTTGGATTTCTTCGATGAACGCGCCACATCCCTGGCGAGGCTGCCAATTCTGGTTGTTGCGCTGGCGACGTGGCTGAAGACAGTTGCGTGAAAAGTGACCTGGCTTGCTGCAGTTGAAGCAATTGATGTTCTTCATCTCTACGACTCCTTGGCCTCACTGGTGATTTCCCTGTGGAGTGTAGGGCGGCCTGGTGTAGTCTACTTCTTCGGACCCTGCAAGACGGGCGTGGATCCTTCCTGGAGTGGTGTCCATTGCATCTGGGTGGCTCTGGAACGCCTGCCATCCCTGTCAGGGTTGCTGTGGGCGGTTTGGAGCATTGAATGTTCTTAGAGAGGTATTACCCGGCTTACCGGGTCCCGGGGGTTTATGTCCCCCCAAACGCATTTGCAGATGCATCCACTTGCGTTGTTGTTCCAGCACCGCTACCTTCCATTGAGCGTAGGTGTTTGGGCTGTGGAAATTGTAGGTGTTCTTGTACAGTTCAATGGGGAGTCCGCTGGTGAACTTGTCGAGGACGAGGGAATCGTCGAAATGATATCTGGCTTTGTGTATGGCCTTCTCGAATTTGGCAATGTAGGAGTCGATGTCTTGTCCCTCCATTCAGAATCCCTTCTGGAGGTCCTGTTGTGCGCGCTCCCTCTTGAGGGTGTCAGCAAAGGTGTTGCGGAAGCCGAGTTCAATAGCTTCCCAGATCCACTTGTCGTAGGGTCCATGCTTGGCCTTGTATGCCTTGACCCATTTGGTAGTGGATAGGACCCACTCATTGACGTGATCCCCCTGAATGTAGGTCAGGAAGATTAATGCTTTGTGATAAGGGAGAGTGAATGCAGGGTTGTTGTAGTTGGTTTCCACGAAAAGCTCCCATTGAGTGAGGAACTGTTGGACTTTGGTGCGGTCTCCCGTGAATACGAGGGGTTCCTTGCCCATGAACTTCTTGGGCTTGGTCCCACTGGAGATGTTTGGTCTGGAAAAGAGGGGCCCTCCGGGGTCTCCTCCTCCTCCGTCTCCTCCTCCTCTGCCTTCTCCTCCTGGCAGGCCTTCTCCACAGCTGATGCACGTGGGTTCCTGGAAAGTGGTAGGTTGTTTGGTGATAGTGGTCATCATGTTTGTAGGGATTGACTCAGCTAATAGTCCCAACTGGGTTTCCTCTTGTTCATCTTGAGCTTTGAGGATACGGATTTCTTCAGGGTTGCTAGCAAGGGATGGGGAAGGTGCTGGTGTCTTAGGTGTGGGAGATTGAACGGGTTCTTCTTCTTCTCTGTCAAGGGGTCCCCACTGGTCTCTTGTTGTTACTTCACTTTGGAGTATGTTGAGGTGGAGGCTTGAGCCTGCGGGTCGGACAACTTGTAGTTTGTAGTGGAGTGCGTCCCACTTGAGTTCAGTCCAACAGGTGTGTTCGAAGTTGAACTCTATTGGAATAAGTCCTGTAGTACCGTCTTTATAGGTGTAAGAGATGACGTAGCCTGGGTCTCCTTGTTCAGTTTGCCAAAATGCTCCTTTGAGATATTGCTTGGGGACGTTGCGTTCCCCTCTTCTGTCAATGTGATACGGTCGGAATGGGATCCAAAGGTCTTGGGTTGTTACTGCGGTGGAAGCCACGTTGAAGGATCTTGGTCTTAATGTAACGTCTACCACAGACGTTGGCCTGACTTAGGCATCTGTGTAGCGTGGGTTCCCTTTGGGGCAATATCAATGGTTGTCGGGACTGTCGGGAAAGACCGTGGGATGCCATTGATAGGCTCCGAGGTGGTCGCGATAAGTATAGAGGGGAAGGTCGAGTGGTACATTCGGGGGAGGTGTGGGAACTTTACGAATATACCTCCAACGGGGGTTGTCAACGATGTAGTAACACTTGTACAGATGGGCGACGTGAGAGTTGAGGTATTCGAAGATGAGATGACACGTGGTTTCAGGCGGGTAAGTCACAGTTGGAGTATCCACCATTCACAAGGGAACTGGGGATTAAGGTCATGGGGATCCCTCTTGGTCTCGTAGGGATATGCCGGAGTCAGATCACTTAGGAGTACTACAGACTCCTAGTACAGAAGACGAGTTCAGATAGTGGTATTGGAAGAAGACCAAGATGGGGATCCTGGTCCGTGATACTACGAGCTTAAATACATGTAAGGAAGCCAGTTCTAGCTCCGCTCGAACTTGTAGGTAGCCAATAGCATAAGTAGTGTAAATCCCAGGACAGGGATCCTAGGAATCAGTCATCCACAACGTAATACTCGTATCGTACAACAATAAAACTCGGGGTGAATGCATAAGACACGTCACGTACAACAATGGGAGTCATCAGTCAGCCGAAACACGAGGCAGATAAGATCCGAAGTCCATGACACATTACTACTGACATACCAAGTTATCACAAGTATGTCAGAGTCCACAACCGGGCCAGGCAATCCAAGAATGAAACGTAACATGTTCCTTTTCAAGGGTATTGGTGAATCACTGGCAGAAACTATTGGCTACCTCATTCCAGAGGGCTTCATTGTGCCAAGATATTCCTGCTTGTATTTGGCCATTGAGCCAGGTTAGGAGTGCCAGCACCCATTTGCTGATGTTTTTCCCCTTGATAAAGGAGAGAAATAGTAGTGCTCATCAGTCTGGAGTGGACATGATGGGGACATCACCGTTTATGCCCCAGTATACATGCCATTGTGTGAGGAAGGCTTCAACTGCTGCTCAATCTCTGTTGAATATGGTGGGGGTTTCCCCAATGAGTTTGTCTTGTCCTCCTGTTCCTGCTGGGGTGCTGGGTGGTTCTCCACCAGGTGGCCCTCCTCTGGGTGGCCCTCCTCTTGGGAATCCCCCAGGGAATCCATCTCCAAACCCCCTTGGGGGCCTGCCCAGTGGTCCTCCCCCTGAAGGTGGGTCAGGTTGGTCTGGCCCAATCACTCTCACAATGGCTGTGTTGTCTGCTGGCATTTGGTGTCCAGTGTGTGGGTTGATGGGTAGGAGGACTGTTACGCTACATGCACCTACCACGTTTTCTTCCTCGCTATTCTCTAACCTTCCGTCACATTCCCCAGGACAATTACTCGATAGTTCTTGACGTTTCCGATGACGTAGTTCAACCTGTTGCCTCACGTTCTGTATGACTCAACTACGTCTACTTGTTTCTCCTACCTTCTAGCAGTTTCCTTCGCCTCAAGGCTCGTAGTACTTAAGGACCATCTGTAAACCCCTCAAGTCCTAAGCTCGACCTACTGTATTCAACTGCAGTAGCTTTCCGAATACGATTCTCTTGGCTTCACGAACCCCGAACCCCGAACGATTCCCTCTCGTCTTGTGAATCACCGCTCCGCCGTCTTGTTGTCGGCAATCGCCTTTGAACTTTCGAACTCCGAACGAACTCCGAACCCGAACTCGAACGATACGCCTTACTGCGCGTAACATTAGGTCGAGCTTTCCCCGAACCTCTGACCCTCGAATAAGAATACGATGAACTTCGAATCGACATATGCCGAATCTGATGGAGGAGGACGCATCCTTCTGCCCTTTCAGACAACACCGAATCAAGAAGATACCATCGCCTCGCATTTGAAAGTTAACACTGTCTTTCTTACTGCAGGACAAGGTGGTGTCCCATGGACCGGATACTTTGTTATCTGGCGAGCAGCCAAACATGCTGTACGAATGTACCAGGGAGTCTGGTTTGAAATCCGATACGACAAAAACAGAACGCATGGTACGCCTTCCGCGTTGCCCGAGATGCCTTCAACCTGTTACACGAACCAACCACAAACATGAATATCGAAGAATTAAAAGCACAGACAATCGCACAAGGAGAACCAGCCCGCAACGCCCCCGTACCAGCTATAACTGGATTCGATACGGCACCACAAACTCCCTGCACAACACGACCCACCAACAGACATGATCACCGAAGAACAAGGAGAAGAATCAATCCCCGGGCTAGGGATGAACTTTGGAGAAGGATCGTCGAAACCAGACAAAGGCAAGGGCAAGGACAGCGATAGCGACAAAACCACTACAGCCCCGAAGGTCACAATCGCGCCAGGAGGAGGCGGCGGAGGAGACGAGGACCCAGACGATCGCAACGAGGGAGAAACGGAAGACGATCATCGCTTCCGAGCAATCCTCATGTCCGTCAAAGGTGATCGTCTCGAGGGAAAACTCCCGGAAGACTTCGACGGAAGTCGCGCAAGAACCAAACGCTTCCTTCCTCGCCTTCGATCGGTATTGCTTCCTCAACCAAGGGGCCGGCATCATCAAAAATCCCGATGAAACGAGCAAACCTATTCCTCACCCTTTGCAAGGGAAAATCCGAAACCTGGGCCGACCGAGCATCCGAATGGCTCAAGAAAGTACGAGATGGAGACGAAGCCCCACCATTCGGATACGACGTCTGGCAAGTCTTGGAGAGGGAATTCCGCGACGCCTTCACCGACTTCGCAGACTGCAGACAAGGCTCATCAAGAACTTCCTGAAACTACGAATGAAGGAAGGAAGGCTCGACGAATACGTCGGCGATTTCCAGGACCTAGTCAATCGTGCCGGAAAAGATATCAACGAACCCGGTACCCTCCGACAATTCGCACAAGGGATTACAAGGCACGCTCGCCCACACCTGCATCTTCCAGGACAATCCCGAAAACTTCCGACAATGGGTCGCGAAGCGCACAGAATAATCACCGCAACTGGCTCAAGGTGCAAGCTCTCAAGGAGTACAACCCTTTCAGCCAACCACCGCGCCGTCCCGGACAAAACCCTTTCATGCGTCGATGGAACAACAGCAGCAATGGAGGACAACGCTCATCACGCCGCGACCCCGACGCAATGGACGTCGATACCATTCGCAAGGCAACGACCGAAGACGAGAAACAGAAGTACCGTTCCGAAGGACGATGTTTCACTTGTGGAAAGCAAGGACACCTCAGCCGCAATTGCCCGGACCGAAAACCCCGTATCGCCGCAATTGATTCGACCCCACGTAATACAACGACTACGACCGCTCCGACTCCCGCTCCACAGACCCCCGCAACCATCGACGACGACTTTATCCGCAAAATGGCGGAAATCTCGATGCGCATGACCGCCGAACAGCAGGATCTGTTGGCTAAGGAGTTGGTAGCGCGAGGAGCGGATTTTCAGTAAGCTCGGGCCCGACGGCCTGGATCCGAGCATTAGTCCCTAGCAGCGTCTTTGTACCCAAGGTTAACGCCCTTAGAATCACAGTACAATTTCTGCAGAGCGAGGAGAACGCAAAGGTCGATGCCCTGGTAGATACCGGAGCAACCCATAATTTCATGACAAAAGAAACGGCAGTATTTCTGAACTTCCAACCAAAAAAACTAGCTAAACCACGGACAATCCGCAACGTCGACGGAACAACCAACAAAGCCGGGCAGATCACGGAATACGTCGACGTCCACCTACGCCCAGTACAAAAGGAACGAGGGTACCTACAAACGATGAACGGAGAAGATATACGGAGCGTCTTAGATATCGAAGGAGATCTCCACCGCTTCTACCTAGCAGACCTAGGGAACGACTCAATGATCCTGGGATACCCATGGGTGGCTGCTAATCAGATACCGCTCAACTGGGAAAACCCTATCGACAACCCTATCCTAATCGCAAATCCCCGAGATTGGCTAATTCGACATTTAGAACTGGATGAAGGAGACGAAATAATCATGAAGATTCGTAAAACTACCCACGCTCAACAACTCGCCGAAGCAGCCCACGACGATACAAAACGACCCTGGACCGAACTAGTACCCCCAGAGTTGCATCGCTTCGAGGATGTCTTCAGCGAAATAAAATCGCATCGCTTCCCTGAGTCGAAACGCTGGGATCACGCCATCGACCTCCTGCCCGAAGCCCCGGCCGTTTTAGACTGTAAGATTTACCCACTTTCACAAGCAGAACGAGAAGCGCAACAAAAGTTCCTGGATGAACACCTCCAAAAAGGCTACATCCGACCATCGAGCTCCCCATACGCCTCTCCTTTCTTCTTTGTGAAGAAAAAGGATGGGAAACTACGACCGGTTCAAGACTACCGGCGACTCAACACATGGACAAAAAAGAACAAATACCCCCTTCCGCTAATCGCAGAACTCGTTGCTGAAATACCAGGACGCGACTGGTACACTACCATGGACGTACGATGGGGTTACAACAACATCCTTATAAAAGACGGAGACCAATGGAAAGCAGCGTTCAAAACAAGCAAGGGGTTGTTTGAACCTCTCGTCATGTTCTTCGGTTTGACGAACTCGCCTGCCACGTTTCAGACTATGATGGACGACATTTTCCGTAACGAGGTAGCACAAGGATGGCTTAAAGTTTACATGGACGACATCCTAATCGCTACCAACGGCTCTCGAGAGGAACATCTGGCAAAAGTAGCCATCATCCTCCAGCGCCTGAAGGACCACGATCTCTTCTTGAAACCAGAGAAATGCCGTTTTGCCCGCACATCAGTCGAATACCTCGGTGTCATCGTCAGAAGAGAGGGCGTCGAGATGGATACAGTGAAACTCCAAGGAATTCTCGATTGGCCAACGCCCACAACGGTCAAGGAAGTCCGCTCTTTTCTGGGCTTTGGAAATTTCTATAAACCATTCATCGCAGACTATGCAAAGATCGCACGACCCCTTCACGACCTAACAAGAAAAGACATCACCTTCGCTTGGAATGACGAACAGGAAACCGCTTTCCAAACCCTGAAGAGCAGGTTTGCCTCCCGACCAGGTCATCGCTCCTATTGACTACGACAAACCATTCACCCTGCAAACCGACGCCTCAGCTTTTGCCATTGGAGCTACGCTTACTCAACCACAGAAGGATGGTACGCCTCACCCAGTCGCATTCTTCTCCGCCTCGTTGCTCCCCGCAGAAGTTAATTATGACATATACTGACCGAGAGCTCCTTGCAATCGTCAAGGCGTTCCACCACTGGCGTCACCACCTCCTCGGCGCAAGACACTCAATCACCGTCCTTACCGATCACAACAACTTGGCCTACTTCCGCTGCCCCCCACAAAATCTCCGGACGCCAGGCTCGCTGGATGGAAACCCTCGCCGAATTCGACTATTCCTTACGCCACGTCCCGGGCCATCAGAACACCGTCGCCGATCTCCTGTCCTGACGACCTGACCTAAAGGAGGGGGTGGCACACGTAAACGAAGACATAACCATACTTCCAGACCACCTATTCATTCGGAAAGTTACACCTCTCAACAGACCCTGAAACCCTGACGGAAAGGCGGTGGCTGAACTACACTGACACACCAATAGCCGGACATCCAGGCATGGCCAACACATGGGCACTCGTTCCGCGAACGAGTATGAAGGGGAAGGACTAAAACAAGTTCACCGAACAATACGTGAAAGGCTGCCCGCAATGCCAGACAAACAAAAGCCAACGAAAAGCGAAGGCCCCCTTACAACACCTAAACACACCAGTCGAAGAAGGACCGTTCAATACGTAAGCCTGGACCTAATCACCGACCTCCCCCCAGGACGGAAAATACGACGCAATTCTCACAATTGTCGATCAGGGATTGCAGCAAGGCAACAAAGTTCATTCCATGCTCCAAAACAATCACAGGAGAAGGAGTAGCAACCCTATACGTCCGATATCTACTTCCCTGGTTCGGAATTCCCGAAGCGTATCATATCCGATCGTGATCCACGCTTTACAAGCGCATTCGCAACTGAGATATGTAGCAAACCGGAATCCAGCAAAATCTTAGTACAGCATTTCACCCACAGACAGACGGACAAACAGAACGAATGAATGCATGGGTAGAACAATATCTACGACACTGGATCGACCAACAAGGACAAAATAACTGGGTACAATATCTCCCCCTTGCAGAATACGCACACAACTCGTGGCCGCACGACATCACCAAGAAGACCCCCCACAAATTATTGATCGGAATGAAACCTCAAATTCACATAGAAGCAACGGGAGAAGATCGATCACCAACAGCAACCGAACATCTCATACAACTACAACAAGCCCGAATGCACGCCGCTGAATCACTCCTAAGACGTTACAAAACAAAAGAACCAAACATACAGTATAGTGAAGGAGAAAAGGTCTGGCTCGACGGAAGACACTTGACAATCAAATCCCCGTCACAGAAATTAGCCCCAAAAAGGTATGGGCCGTTCGTGATTGATAAAAAGATTTCACCAGTTGCCTATCGATTACACCTCCCGGACTACATGAGGATACATGATGTTTTTCATATCGATCTCCTTACCCCATACAAGGAAACGGAGCAACACGGACCCGCATTTCTACCACCACCCCCGGATCTTGTGGAAGGGCAAGAAGAACAAGAGATCGAAGCCATTCTAGACGTCAGAAGAAAAGGGAAATCCCGTCACCTACAATATCTCATCAAGTGGAAAGGGTTTCCCACGTCGGAGAACGAATGGGTAGATAGCAAACATATGCACGCAGACAACCTCATCAAACAATTCCACACCCTCCAACTCGCAAAGGATAAAAGGAAGAAGAATTAGAACTACCAACCCCCAACAGAATGACTTCTTTCTACTCTCTTTACTACGCCGCCGCAGTCGAAGCTGCAATCTATGCCGACCTCTGGATTCGAGTACAGAACGGGATCAGCGACGACAATGCACCGAGACCCAACCTTCGCGAAATACTTCACCCCCCACGCTTCGAACAAAACACTCCACCTCCCACATACGACCACAACTCCCCCGCATCAGACGACATCGTCCTCCCATTTGCAGAACAAGAACCGGCGACACCCCCGCAAGAACGATCACGGTATCCACAGGGCCACCCCGGACAAGACTGGTACTTCAACCACCCAAGGATGAAGCGCGCCTACCCATTTACAGTCTCAGTCGACGGAGTTCTCACCAGAATGCGGTATATCCGGTACCTACAGACGAACAGATACGTCTGAATCGAAGGAACGATGGGACTTGGACAACAGGTATACGACACCATCCTGCACACCCCGGAACTACAGAATCGTCGGACACAGCTCACTCCACCCCAAGTTCGCATCTTCGACAGTGACACTATAGGACGCACGGAAGTCAATAGGGCCTTGAACACACTGGATGACTGGCCAATCACCGCCGAAGTCGCATTCTACCGAACAACCGTCGCCAAGTTGGAGGAACAACATGACCAAGTGGCACAATTACGTCAACAAATGGCAAACACTATGACGGAAATCAAAACCTCCGTCAAACGCCTATCGCAACACGACGTTTACCGTCGCATTCAGCAAATCATCCAGAGAGAAGACGACCATACACTATGGGCTAGCAACGCTGACCTCCGCGCAGAAATGCAGCTAGCCCTCGAACACCCTGACTCCGCCCTACACCGCGTCAACATGTGTCAATGGTGTCAGACCTCCGAACACCCCCCAACACGTTGCCTAACCTTTACACAGTGCTCGCTATGTCTCAGGTTTGGGCATCAAGAACCGGATTGTTTCCGCCCACATTTCCTATGCCGGAACGACTGCAACGTACCCCAAGGACACCACGGATACACTAAACCTTGCCGGGCTCGCCCAGTACCATCAGAGACTCATAGCGACAAAGAATTTAGAAGAACACGTCGACGCAACGAACGTTTACAACAATGCGCTGAGCGATACCCCCGATCCTAAGGAAGGGGTGATGTTACGCTACATGCACCTACCACGTTTTCTTCCTCGCTATTCTCTAACCTTCCGTCACATTCCCCAGGACAATTACTCGATAGTTCTTGACGTTTCCGATGACGTAGTTCAACCTGTTGCCTCACGTTCTGTATGACTCAACTACGTCTACTTGTTTCTCCTACCTTCTAGCAGTTTCCTTCGCCTCAAGGCTTGTAGTACTTAAGGACCGTCTGTAACCCTCTAGAGCCTTAAGCTCGACCTACTGTATTCAACTGCAGTAGCTTCCCGAATACGATTCTCTTGGCTTCACGAACCCCGAACTCCAAACGATTCCCTCTCGTCTTGTGAATCACCGTTCCGCCGTCTTGTTGTCGGCAATTGCCTTTGAACTTTCGAACTCCGAACGAACTCTGAACCCGAACTCAAATGATACGCCTTACTGCGCGTAACAAGGACTGCTTCTGCCTCCTCACGGGTTCTTTGTGCTTCCTCTTGTGCCATTTGCATCAGCTGTTCAGTTGTGTAGGTGGTGGTGGCCATATCAATGGCAGGTGAAAGTATGTTTATGGTTTTGGGTCCTTGGATGTGGAGGGACTCTGCTTGTCATACGAGACTTTGTTCATCCATGTTGGCAGGTGCTGGTGAAGGGCTTCAGCTGCTTTCTGATTCTTCTGGCAATTCTGATTCTGATTTGCTTTCCTCAGTTTGTCTGTCAATTCATTCCCATGAGTTTTGGTCTGCAGGTATATCTCTGGTGTTGATGTCACAGCGATAGTTTGGTCCTGCTAGCCTGACTGCATCCCAGCAGTTATCTATGGGGTTCCAAGTAACCTCCACCCAACACAGGTGATCAAAATTGAACTCAATGGGTCGGTAGTGTGTAGGTGCTGCTGCAAAATCCACGAAATATCCTTTGTCATCTCAGTACTCTCTCCAACATGCTTCTTTGAGGAAGATGAGGGGTACGTTGTGGTCTCCCCTTCTTTCCAGGGAGTAAGGCTGGAAGGTGGTCCAACGTTCTTGAGTAGTGAATGCCACAGTGTGCAATCTTGGTCTTAATGTAACGTTTCCACTAGAGCATCAGTCCGACTTGGACTTGGGAAGGGTGTTTGGACTTAGTGATGAATTCAGACAAGTTGACATAACAGAGACAACCACGAGGGATCCCCTAAGGGAATACATTTGCCTCTTGGGTGGGGCTCCTTTGAATGGCAAAGGAGTTCTCAACAGTGTGCACAAGATGAGAATGGAAGAGACAAGTGGATTCAAGAAGACCAAGATGGAGAGTCTTGGTCTTCACAGTCCATCTTATATACATGTAGCAGGTTGCTTTAAAGCTCCCCTCCAATCATCCACAACCAATGGCCTAACTAACTCAAACCCTAGTACAACTGTCCTAGGGATCGGTCAGCTACCTTGACAGTATGACACCATGTATCCACAACCAAAGCTGAGACACTCCGAATTCCCAGGCTATTGTACAGAACCAGAGACAAACCATGACAGTGGGAACTCTTCGTTGAAACTAACTTCAACAATGCTGCCTTTCAACTTTCCTATCACAAAGCCCTCATTTTCCTCACTTACATCCAGGGAGAACATGTCAACAAGTGGGTCCTGTCAACCACCAAATGGCTCAAGGGGTATAAGGCCAAACATGGACCTTACAATGATTGGATGTGGCAAGCTGTAGAACTTGGTTTCTGCAACATGTTCACCAACACCCTCGAAAAGGAACATGCCCAACAAGGACTTCAGAAAGGATTCAAAATGGAAGGGTTCAACATTGACACATATGTAGCCAAATTTGAGAAGGCCATATGTGAAGCTGGGTATTGATTTGATGACTCATTGGTACTTGATAAATTCACCAGTAGCATACCAGTCGAACTCTACAAGAACACCTACTAATTCCACAACCCCAACACTTATAGCCAGTGGAAGAGTGTCATTTTCAAACAACAGCACAAATGGATGCATATCAATATGTGCCTTGAAGGGTGGAAGAACAATCCAACCCCAGTCAAGCAGGGGAACACCTCCCTTTCCATGTTCAATGCACTAAATAGGCTCCAGCAGCAGAACAATGCATTTCCACAACCATCTGGATGCCATGGACACCACTCCAGGAAGAGTCTGAGCCTGACTGGCCGGATCCAAAGAGATTGACTATATGCACCCGCTGTACACCCCCTAGGGAGGAGGATGCCCACAGGGCAGGGGAGTCATTAACGCTAAGGATGTCATCTGTTACAACTGTAGCAAACCAGGTCACTTCTCATGCAATTGTCTACAGCCACACCACCCACACCCAAATCAGAACTGGCAGCCATGCCAGAGATGTGGTGCTTATATCAAAGAAGTCCAGAGCATTGCCAAAGGACAGCTCATCAATCTATAGAATGACAGCAGCAGTAGCCATGGCACCTGTGCCACCACTGACACACCTCAAGATTGGGCAACCAGTTGGATAAACAGAGTGGGGGTGCTTGTTACAGATGGACTCATCAGACTAATACGAGATACGAGGATTCAAAGTGGACTCTTACTATACGGTTATGACTACGTTAGTAAGTAGAAATTAGTCATGGACTCTACGGATCAGTCAGCTGGAGGAGTACTAGCATGTGATAACTAGTATTACTCATTCCTAGGATAGCAGTAGTAGGGTTCGAGCTACTTACGCTAGAGGACATTACTTACAAGAGGAGCTTCAAAGCTGCCTCTACAATATGTATAAATAGTGGGACACGAAGACCAAGATATGCCATCTTGGTCTTCTTCAAATACCACTCATCTTCTATTCGGAATTCCCTTGGGCCTTCGCGCCTTTCATCCTTCAGTCGTATTGTCCTGACCTTCGTGTCTAGGACACTGGCACTTTCAAGTCGGCAACTCGGAGTTGCCTTAGTATTATTCGGACGAGTACTGTGGATCGCATTAGTTGTGTTCTATGGTATTACAGAGACTCTAAGAGGGTCCTTTCATTTTGCTAAGTTGTGAACGCCCTTGCACGAGTTCAAGTCGAACTAATGCCGTGGTAGCGTTACATTAAGACCAAGATCTCCCAATCGTGGTGTTCACCACAAGAGACCAGTGGAGAAACTTCCGAACCTACAGCCTCGATACCAGAGGAGAACAATCAGTACCACAAAGATTTCTAGGCACAGCCAGGTGGAGAGAATACAGAGGAGACACCGGATACTTCGTCGACTTCCCAGGAGAAGCTATCAGATACCAACCAGTTGAGTTCAACTATTCCAATTTCTGTTGGATGGAAATTACGTGGAATCCCATAGAAAATCGGTGGGACGTTGTCAGACCAGCTGGAAGGCACTACCGCTGCGATATTGACTCAAGAGAACTCCACGGAGACGACTGGGGACCACTAGATGGAGACAGTAGCAGCGAAGAAGAAGAAGAAGAAGACGAACAACAACCAAGAGAGCGAACACCATCAGAATCAAGCCGCAAAGAACCAGTCGAAGAACACACCGCAACAGAGAGCGAGATTAGACCGGGAACAGGGGACGATTCAAGCCTACTGGCCCACATAACTGAGTCCCTACACATCACAGTACCCGAAGAAATTCACATTCGAAGCCCAATGGCTACAGAAACGATGGCAGAAGAAGAAGTAAGGCGAATCAGAGAAGAAGCAGAATCCATCCTGAATCCCATCAACCCCAATACGGGACATCGAATGACGGCGGACAACGCAGCAATCTTCCGCGCCATAGGACCAGACCAACCCAACCCACCAGAAGGACCTCCACCACCACCAGGAGGACTCCCAGGAGGTTTCCCAGGACAAGGGCCGACAGGAGGAGGTTTCCCAGGAGGAGGAAGACCACCGGGAGGAGGAGGACCCCCGGGAGGAGGACCACCGCTGGGAACAGGAGCAGGAGCAGGACATGGTTCGGACAGACTATCAGGTGAACCCCCGACAGTATTCGATGGAGACCATACTAAATACAAAGCCTTCCTCACGCAATGGCACGTATATTGGGGGATGAACCTGGACGCCCCCATCATGCAAAATGAATACCGACGATCCCTCCTCTTCTTGGGATACGTAAAGGGAACCAACGTCAGTGAATGGACGCTCGCCATACTCGAATGGCTCAACCAAGAAGTACGGAGAGGAATCAGCCAATACTCCCAGACCCTATGGAATCACGTGGCAACAGAATTTGCCAGAAGGTTCTCAAACATACTAGAGGAAGAACAAGCTCAAGCAGAGCTGCAAAAGGGAATCAAGATGACGGGAGAGGATATCGACGTGTACGTGGTCCGATTCGAGCAACTAGCCAGAAAAGCTCACTACAACCTAAACGATCGACAAACCATCGATCAGTTCACCGCAGGGCTACCCCAAGCCCTGTTCATGAAGGTCTACGAACTGGACGAACCTCATACGTTCGAAGATTGGAAAAGATGCGCACTAAGGAGGCAGAAGCAATACATCCACATGAAGGCATGTCTCGACAACTTCAAAACGAAAACCCCACCATCGTCAGCTCAACCCCAATGGAGACCACAACCCCCTAACTGGGGACCGCCACGAGGACCCCCTCCACACCGATACGACCCAAACGCCATGGATACATCCGCCGATCGAACCCGTGCTAGGGTAGCAGAAGTAGGAGACCCAAATTGCCCCTTTATCCCCAGGCCTCAAAGGGGAGGATACGGAAGAGGAGGAGGACCACCGCCCAGAGACATGAGGACAGTCATTTGCTATAATTGCAATCAGACCGGGCACTTCTCACGAAACTGCTCACAGCCTCGTCAACGAGCAACAACCAGTCACATGACAGAAACCAACTACTACGCGCAAGAGGAACCACCTGTACAGGTTAGAACTGCCAATGCGGCACCTCCACAACAACAAGCCAAGGACTGGCTGGCCGGAGTAGCAGGGGAGACAGATGACGTAAAAGACCTCATCCTTCAAGAAATGTGGGGGAAAGAGGGTTTTCAGAACGCCTAAACCCATCGGCCTGGGTGAGGGCGGTTAATTGTAACTCTGTAATCATGACTCGCTACCGTTCGCTCTGAATTCCAGTATCGATTCGTACAAGTTATGCAATGGCCAACATCAAAGCTCTCATAGATTCGGGAGCCACCGACAACTTCATGCGCCCCTTGTTTGCTCGAAGAATGGGCTTAGGACTGCAAAAATTAGAACGCCCCCGAAAAATATGGAACATAGACAATACAGAAAACAAAGCGGGCAGTATCACCCAATACATAGACCTCGAGGTCCAGACTAACCAGAAATGTCAGAAACTACAATTTTTGGTCACAGACATCGGTAACGAAGACCTCGTATTGGGATACCCCTGGCTAGCCGCCTACGAACCCACGATCAACTGGAGATACGCGACCATCCACGAAAAAATGCTCCCAGTCGTGATCCAATCCATAAACCCCACAGAAGAATATCACGTCATTGGCACCCTCAGGACAGAAGACAAACAGGAGATACTGAAGGAACTCTCGGATGAATGCCAAATACGCACAACAGCAACCGAGCTGGCGATCGAAGCTAAGCAGTTTCATGACAAAGTAGAACTCCCAGATGCTTACCAAAAATTCACAAAGATCTTTAGCGAAGAAGCATCGAATCGATTTCCCCCTTCCCGACCATGGGACCACGCAATCGAATTTAAGGAAGGCACACCATCAGCAATAGACTGCAAGGTCTATCCCATGACGCAAGAAGAAGATGGCAAACTGAAGGAGTTCCTTGACGAACAATTGAAGAAGGGGTACATCCGACCCTCAAAGTCCCCCTATGCCTCGTCATTCTTCTTTATCAAGAAAAAGGACGGAAAGCTATGACCTGTACAAGACTATCGGAAGATCAACGCCGTTACCATTCGCAACCAATACCCCTTACCCCTCATATCGGACTTGATCACAGACCTAAGCCAGGCCCACACGTACACCAAACTCGACGTTCGATGGGGATACAACAATGTCCACATCAAAGAAGGAGACGAGCACAAAGCAGCCTTCAAAACACGGTATGGTCTATTCGAACCCATGGTTATGTACTTCGGACTCACCAACTCCCCAGCTACATTCCAAACAATGATGAACACGATATACCGAGACACCATCGCAAAGCACGAACAAAAAGGGACCATTATCCGAGTATACATGGACGACATTGGTATTGCAACTAGGAACCCAGCGGGACAAAAGGAACATGAGGAGGCAGTTAACGATGTACTCCAGGTAGCAATGGAGCACGACCTATACTTCAAACTCGAAAAATGCCTCTTCAACAAGCCGTGAATGGATTACCTGGGGGTAATCCTTGAAAAGGGGGTAACACGCATGGACCCGGTAAAAATTTCAGGTATCAAAGACTGGCCGACGCCAACCAAGGTCCGTGATGTACGCTCATTCCTGGGCTTCTGCAATTTTTACCGACTCTTCATTCGCGGCTTCGCCACACACGCCAAACCACTCAATAAACTTACGAGAAAGGATGTGGAATGGAGATGGACAGACAAAGAGAACAACGCATTCCAAAAACTCAAAGCTTTGGTCACGGAGGAACTGGTCCTCGCTCATCCAAAACTAGACGAACCATTCGAACTCGAAGTAGATGCGTCAGGATTCGCTACAGGAGCGGTACTACTTCAGAAAAAGGAAGACGGCAAGCGACACCCGATTGGCTATTACTCCACCACACTTAGCGAAGCTGAACGAAACTACAACATATACGATCTGGAACTCCTGGCAATCGTTAAAGCACTGCGACATTGGAGACCACTACTAGCGGGATCACCACACAAGATCAAAATACACTCTGACCACATGAACCTCCAGTACTGGAAGCTACAATAATTAAGAATCAAGCAAAATAGAATGTAGTAGCAAATTGTCCTACTTCTACAAAAGGGCCCCGCAAAAGATAAGCCAAAGGGTAGCTAGGGAAGTACTTGAACTAATGGAATACGACTTCGAGATTCATCACATACCAGGGAAGAACAACGGACGAGCCGACGCACTATCCCGAAGACCGGACTACAATCAAGGAGAACGGGACAATGAGAACGTAGTGGTACTACCAGAGGACATATTTGCAAGAGCAACCACGGTACAAGCAACACAAGACCCTCCTCAAACGGAAATGACGTTACGCTACTGGATAGATCCCCACCAGTTAAAATTCGTCGACGGAGCATGGTATTGACAAGGGAAGTACGTAATTACCGGTTCGCTGAACGAAAAACGGAAACTCATCGCTGCACACCACGACCCACCGGTACATGGACACCCCGGGATTGCGCGAACTACAAGACTTGTGGAGCGAAGATACTGGTGGCCAGAATTGTGGTTGGACGTCTGAAACTATGTACAAGGTTGCGCCGAATGCCAGAGACACAAGGTCAACACGCGACCCACGAAAGCCCCTTTGGTACCTATCACACCCAAAGAAGACGCGCTCCCATTCGAAACCATCGCCCTCGACTTCATCATGAAACTCCCTACATCACAAGGGTACGACACTATCCTCACCGTAACAGATCACGACTGCAGCAAAGCCTCGGTGTTCATCCCCTGTAACGAGGAGATCACAGCAGAAGAAACCACTGGGCTCTACACCACTCATGTTTTCAAGCGGTTCGGACTACCGTCCAAAATCATCAGCGACCAAGACCCACACTTTGCATCCAAATTCACCCGAGAACTGTGCCGAATCCTCGGAATACAGCAGAACATCTCTACGGCATATCACCCCCGGACTGACAGACAATCGGAAAGAACTAATCAATGGCTGGAGCAATATCTCCGATTCTGGACCAACGAGCATCAAGATAACTGGACGTCCTTCCTACCGATAGTGGAATTCGCGCACAACAACTGGCCCCATGAAGCAACAAGGAAGTCCCCATTCTCACTCCTCATGGGATATGACCCACACGCTGATTGGCTCGATAAGCCATCTCCTATCCCACAGATCACCACGAGGCTCAAACAATTCCGAGAAGCCCGAAGAGAAGCCCACGATCTCATCAGAAAAGCACAATCCATGTGGGTCAAACACCGGAACACTCCCAAGTTTCAAGAAGGAGATTACGTGTGGCTAGAGGGACAACACTTGCGGACCAATCAACCCACACCCAAACTGGCAGCACGACGGCATGGACCTTTCAAAATCACACGAGTCTTATTGCCGGTCAATTATCAATTGGAGCTTCCCACACAATGGAGCATACACCCCGTGTTTCACATCGATCTTCTCACGCCCTATTGCGAAACGCTGATGCACGGAGAAAATTTCCAGCGCCCACCTCCGGACTTGATAGATAACGAAGAAGAGTACAAGGTCGAGAAGATACTAGACCATTGGCATTTCGGCAGGGGTAAACGCCTTCAGTACCTGATCAAATGGAAGGGGTACCCCGACTCGGAGAACCAGTGGGTCAACAAGGATGACGTGTTTGCAGACGAAGCACTAGCTGAGTACCAACAATTAAACCCCCGCACAACTCGAGACTTAAAAGCCAGAAAGATATTGTCTGGACCATCATCATCCTCTCCCATCTATCATTCTGGCTTCCTCTCTTCCCTATTCGCAACAATGTCCATTCCCACTGCCGCCGATGCCATCGCTTGCGTTGCCTCAAACACGAGCCCTATCACCCACCAAGAGCTCGTCGACGCGCTCCAAAGCCTCGTCCCCACCGAACACACTCCCGACACCAGCAACCCTGCCAGCTGGTGGCTGGTCACCAAGGACGGACAACGCCTCAACACCGTCCCGCTCACGACGCCCGAAGTCGATCGGCTTCGTGCAGCTCTCTGTGACAGTGAGGTGTCCTCACCTCGACCTCTCCCAGTCCGAGTGGAGCAATGGACCGAAGAACCCGTCGCTGGTGACCTTACGGTGGCGAGACTGGAAACGGGAGCAACAGTGGAGGCAAGTAGCGGAGGCGTGGAAGAGGGAGCAACTCCAGAGGGCGACCAAATGGTGGTCGGAGATGATGGTGCAGAGGAAGGCCGGGGCCATAGAATGGATGAGACGATACTGGAACAGGCGAGAGGGAGCCTCCAGGACTATTACCCAGATGAGCACCTGCTCATCATCACTGCCACCGACACTGACCGCCCCGACGAGACCCCCTACGCCTGTGACACCACCGGGCATCCGCTGTACCGAGGGGGAGTCCGAGCCAATGCTCCTCCCCTCTTCCCCGTCCTCCAACTCTGACACCGTGCGTTAGGGCCCCCACCCCACGGATACAAGTACAACCACAGGGAGGACTTTTTCCACTACCCGATCACCGACGGACAGGGGCGCACTCGCCAGGCCGCGTACGTTCAAATTATCATGAACGCGGATCCCCTGGTGCTGGGACTGGTGGAGGACAGTGAGAAGGTGTACTCCAAGCCGTTGTATGTGGAGCCGCAGGTCAGGGCGCGAGGTAAGCCCCATTACCCCTGGGAAGACCTCATCATATTCGCCGGCGGTTATCATGACCGTCCTCGCTTTGATCGCGCCCTTGAGTGTAACGCTACCACGGCGTTTTAGTTCGACTTGAACTCGGGTAAGGGCGTTCACGACTTAGCTAGTTGTAGACACTTGTGTAGCGTCTCAGTAATCCCGTAGAATACTACTAAGGCGATCCACAAAAGGCGCCCTACTAGTACTAAGGCAACTCCGACTTGATGCGTCGACAGGGCCAGGGTCTTAGACTCGAAGGTCAAGACTTATAACGGCGTCGTCCCTTAAGAAGGGGAAAAGGGATAAGACTTCAGGCAAGAGACGAATGAGAAGGTGGTATTGAGAAGAAGACCAAGATAGCGTATCTTGGCCTTCATCTTCCACTATTTATACATGTTCTAGAGGTGGCTTTAAAGCTCCTCTTTAACGCGATGTCCAGTAGCCTAAGTAGCTCGAACCCTACTACAGCTATCCTAGTAATGAGTCATAGTAACTATCACATGCTACTACGACTTCTGCTGACTGATGACCGGTCCATGACTAATCTACGCTTACTATCGTAGTCATAACCGTATAGTAAGCGTTCACGTCTCTCCTCGTACCGTAATGTGAGTCCACTGAGCTCGTACCGCGACATCACCCCCTTTTCAGGTGCAACGCCCACGTCGCCGGCGATCGCCGACTCCTCCCATCCACCCCGCCTGTACTTCTTCGATTCGATCCATCACGTTCGCCATCTCCAGTCGGAACTTGCTGCGTGCCAGTTCCCCCTTAATACCCCCCAGCGCGGCAGCGAGTTGGTGGAGCCGCTGCTCCATCCGCTCAGCCTCGTACGCGTAGGACCTGTACCGGTGTAGCTCGGCCCTGAGGCTCACGTCGTGCAGCTCTGCGACAGCACGATCGACGCGAGGGCGGTCGTGATACCCGCCGGCGAAGATCATGAGGTCCTCCTGAGGGTAATGGGGCTTACCTCGTGCCCGGACCTGCGGCTCTGCGTAAAGCGGCCTCGAATACACCTTCTCGCTGTCCTCCGTAATCCCCAGGACTAGGGGATCCGCATTCATAATGACTTGTATGAACGCGGCCTGGCGGGTGCGCCCTTCGCCGTCGGTGATGGGGTAATGGACGAAGTCCTCCCCGCGGTTGTGTTTGTAGCCATGAGGGGCAGGCCCTAAGGCTCGGTGTCGTAGTTGGAGTAGGGGGAAGAGGGGAGGAGCGTCTGCTCTAACTCCGCCTCGGTACAAGGGGCGCCCCAAGGTGTCGCAGGCGTATGGGGTCTCGTCGGGGTGGTCAGTGTCGGTGGCAGTGACGATGAGCGGGTGCTCATCTGGGTAGTAGTCGTGGAGGCTCCCCCTCGCTTGACCCAATATCGTCTCATTCGCTCCACTGCTCCTGCCTTCCGCCGGGCCATCATCTCCGACCGCCGTTCGGTCGCCCTCCGAAGCTGTTCCTGCTTCCACGCCCTCGCCACCTCCAGCCACTTCTCCTCCCGCTTCCATTCTTGCCATCGTAGTGTCGCCGGTGACCGGCTCTTCGACCCACTGCTCCACTCGGACTGGGAGAGGTCGAGGTGAGGGCATCTCACCGTTTCCGAGAGCTGCACGAAGCCTATCGACTTCGGGCGTCGTGAGTGGGGTGCGGTTGAGGCGTTGGCCGTCTTCGGTGACCAACCACCAGCTTGCGGGATTGCTGGTGTCGGGGGTGTACTCGGCCGGGACGAGGCTTTGTAGGGCTTCGATAAGTTCTTGATGGGTGACGGGGCCCGTGTTTGAGGCAACACGAGCGAGGGTAGCGGCGGTGTCGGGAATGGACATTGTTGTGAGTAAGGAAGAGAGGAAGCCAGAGTGAAGATGTTGGGAGGAGGATGAGGACGGTTTCGACATTATTCTGCGAGCCTTTAAGTCCTTTGTTGAGCAGGGATTTAATTGTTGATACTCAGCTAAAGCCTCATCCGCGAACACGTCATCCTTGTCGACCCACTGATTCTCCGAGTCGGGGTATCCCTTCCATTTGATCAAATACTGAAGGTGCCTTTTTCTGCTGAAATGCCGATGGTCCAGAACCTTTTCGACCTCGTATTCTTCTTCCCCTTCTACCAAATCCGGTGGTGGTCGTTGGAAATTTGGTCCATGTACGAGCGTTTCACGATAAGGCGTGAGAAGATCGATGTGAAACACCGGATGGATGCTCCACTGCGTGGGAAGCTCCAGCTGATAGTTCACCGGTGATAAAGCTCGTGTTATCTTGAAGGGACCGTGCCTTCGTGCCGCTAGCTTTGGCGTCGGTTGATTGGTTCGTAAGTGTCGTCCTTCCAGCCACACATAATCTCCGACTCGGAATTTGGGCGTATCTCGGTGTTTGATCCACATGGATTGTGCCTTTCTGATAAGATCCTGGGCTTCCTTCCGTGCTTCTCGGAACTGTTCTAGCCTCGTGGTGACCTGTGGGATAGGGGAGGGCTTATCGAGCCAATCAGCGCGCGGGTCGTATCCCATAAGGAGTGAGAACGGTGACTTCCTTGTTGCCTCGTGGGGCCAATTGTTGTGCGCGAACTCCGCTATTGGTAGAAGGGCCGCCCAGTTATCTTGACGCTCATTTGCCCAGAAGCGTAGATACTGTTCCAACCACTGATTGGTGCGCTCCGATTGTCCATCGGTTCTGGGGTGGTACGCCGTGGAGATGTTCTGATGGATCCCCAAGATTTGGCATAGCTCTCGTGTGAACTTGGAGGCGAATCGGGGATCTCGGTCGCTGATAATTTTCGAGGGTAGTCCGAATCGTTTGAAGACATGGGTGGCGTAGAGGCCGGCCGTTTCTTCCGCAGTAATTTCCTCGTTGCAGGGGATGAACACGGAGGCTTTGCTACAGTCATGATCGGTTACGGTCAAGACAGAGTCGTACCCTTGCGACGTCGGGAGTTTGGTGATGAAGTCGAGGGCAATGGTTTCAAATGGTAGGGCGTCTTCCCTTGGCGTGATAGGTACGAGTGGGGCTCTTGTGGGGCGCGTATTGACCTTGTGACGTTGGCATTCGGCGCATCCTTGTACGAAGTTGCGGACGTCCAGTTTCAGCTCTGGCCACCAGTACCTTCTTTCCACCAGTCTTGTGGTTCGTGCAATTCCGGGATGTCCGTGTACCGGAGGGTCGTGGTGTGCGGCGATTAGCTTCCGTTTCTCGTCTAGCGATCCCGTGATAACGTACTTCCCTTGTCGGTACCATGCCCCGTTGACAAACTTCAATTGTTGGGGATCTACCCAGTATCGTAGGACGATCTCCGTTTGCGGTGGGTCTTGTGTCGCTTGTACTGTAGTTGTTCGTGCGAACACGTCTTCCGGTAGTACCACCACGTTTTCGTTGTCTCTTTCCCCTTGGTCGTAGTTGGGTCGTCAGGACAGTGCGTCTGCGCGACCGTTTTTCTTTCCTGGGATGTGGTGAATCTCGAAGTTGTACTCCATGAGTTCTAGTACTTCCCTCGCTACTCTTCGGCTGATCTTCTGTGGTAATTTCCAGTACTGGAGGTTCATATGGTCGGAGTAGATTTTGATCTTGTGAGGTGATCCGGCCAGTAGGGGTCTCCAATGTCGTAGTGCTTTGACTATTGCCAACAATTCCAAGTCGTATATGTCGTAGTTTCGTTCTGCTTCGCTGAGTGTTGCCGAATAGTAGCCGATTGGGTGTCGTTTGCCGTCTTCCTTCTTCTGGAGTAGCACTGCGCCGGTTGCAAATCCCGAAGCGTCTACTTCGAGTTCGAATGGGTCGTCCAGTTTTGGGTGTGCGAGTACCGGTTCTTCCGTGACCAGGGTTTTGAGCTTTTGAAATGCCTTGTCTTCTTCGTCTGTCCATCTCCACTCTGTGTCCTTTCTCGTAAGTTTGTTGAGTGGTTTGGCGTGTGTGGCGAAGCCGCGAATGAAGAGTCGGTAAAAATTGCAGAATCCCAAGAATGAGCGGACGTCACGGACCTTGGTTGGCGTGGGCCAGTCTTTGATACCGGAAATTTTTACCGGGTCCATGCGTGTTACCCCCTTTTCAAGGATTACCCCCAGGTAATCCATTCGCGGCTTGTTGAAGAGGCACTTTTCGAGCTTGAAGTAGAGGTCGTGTTCCATGGCTACTTGCAGTACGTCGCGGACAGCTTCCTCGTGTTCCTTTTGTCCCGCTGGGTCCCTTGTTGCGATACCGATGTCGTCCATGTATACGCGTATGATTGTTCCCTTGGCCTCGTGTTTGATGATCGTATCTCGATAGATAGTGTTCATCATGGTTTGAAACGTTGCCGGGGAGTTGGTGAGCCCGAAGTACATGACTGTGGGTTCAAAAAGACCGTACCGTGTTTTGAAAGCCGCTTTGTGTTCGTCTCCCTCCTTGATGCGCACATTGTTGTACCCCCATCGGACATCGAGTTTTGTGTACGTGTGTGCTTGGCTAAGGTCCGTGATGAGGTCCGAGATGAGGGGCAGGGGGTACTGGTTGCGGATGGTGACGGCGTTGATCTTCCTGTAGTCTTGTACCGGTCGCAGTTTTCCGTCCTTCTTCTTAATGAAGAAGAAGGATGAAGCATATGGTGATTTGGACGGGCGGATATATCCTTTCTTTAGTTGTTCGTCCAGGAATTCCTTAAGCTTGCCGTCTTCCTCTTGCGTCATGGGGTAGACTTTGCAGTCGATCGCCGGTGGGGTACCTTCCTTGAACTCGATGGCGTGGTCCCATGGTCGAGAAGGAGGGAACCGGTTGGACGCTTCTTCGCTGAAGATCTTTGCGAATGGTTGGTAAGCTGGAGGGAGCTCTACTTTATCGTGGAATTGCTTAGCTTCAATGGCTAGTTCCGTGGCGGTGGTCCGTAGTTGGCTTTCTTCTTCTAGCTCTGCCACTGCGTCTTCCTTTTCTTCCTCGGTGATGATGCTTCCGATGATGTGGTCCTCTTTGTTGGGGTTGATCGATTGAATGACGACGGGGAGCATCTTCTCGTGAATGGTGGCATACCTCCAGTTTATCGTAGGTTCGTAGGTTGCCAACCAAGGGTAGCCGAGTACCAGGTCTTCGTTTCCCAGGTCGGTGACTAGGAAACGCATTTTTTGCCGTCGTTGATTAGTCTGTACATCTAGGTCGATAAAGTGGGTGATACTGCCCGCCTTATTTTCCGTGTTGTCGATATTCCATATCTTTCTGGGGTGTTCCAGCTGTTGTAGTCCCAGGCCCATTCTTTTTGCGAACGAGGGTCGTATGAAGTTGTCTGTGGCTCCGGAGTCCACTAGTGTTCTAATATCGGCCATTGCGTAATTCGTGCGGATCGAGACTGGAATTCTAAGAGACCGAAAGCGAGTCATGATTACAGAATTACAATTAACCGCCCTCACCCAGGCCGATGGGTTTAGGCGTTCTGAAAACCCTCCTTCCCCCACATTTCTTGGAGGATGAGGTCCTTTACGTCATCCGATTCTCCCGCTACTCCTGCGAGCCAGTCCTTGGCCCTTTGCTGGGGTGGCAGTGCGTTTGCTGCTCTGGCTTGTGTGGATGGTTCTTCTTGGGAATAATAATCGGTATCCGCCATTCTACTGGTAGTGGCTCGTCGACGTGGCTGTGGGCAGTTACGTGAGAAGTGCCCCGTCTGATTACAATTGTAGCAGACGACTGTCCTCATGTCTCGGGGTGGCGGGCCTCCTCCTCTCCCGTATCCTCCTCGTTGTGGTCTGGGGATAAATGGCCTATTGGGGTCTCCTACTTCGGCTACTCGGGCGCGTGTTCTGTCGGCCGAGGTGTCCATGGCGTTGGGGTCGTATCTGGGTGGCGGTGGCCCTCTTGGTGGTCCCCAGTTAGGAGGCTGCGGTCTCCATCGCGGTTGAGCTGAGGAAGGGGGCGTCTTAGTTTTGAAGTTGTCGAGGCGTGCCTTCATGTGGATGTACTGCTTTTGCCGTCGCAGGGCACATCGCTTCCAATCTTCGAAGGTGTGGGGTTTGTCGAGCTCGTATACCTTCATGAACAATGCTCGGGGTAGTCCCGCCGTGAACCGGTCGATGGTTTGGCGGTCGTTTAGGTTGTAATGAGCCTTCCTTGCCAACTGTTCGAATTTTACCACGTACGCATCGATATCCTCTCCCGTCATTTTAATTCCCTTTTGTAGTTCTGCCTGCGCTTGCTCTTCCTCGAGTATGTTTGAGAATCGTTTGGCGAATTCTGCTGCTACATGATTCCACAGTGTCTGGGAGTATTGGCTTACTCCTCGTCGTATTTCCCGATTGAGCCATTCGAGGATGGATAGTGTCCATTCGCTGACGTTGACCCCTTTGACATACCCCAGGAAGAGGAGGGATCGTCGGTATTCATTTTTCATGATGGGGGCGTCCAGGTTCATCCCCCAGTATACGTGCCATTGTGTTAGGAAAGCCTCGTATTTAGTACGGTCTCCGTCGAATACGGTCGGGGGTTCACCTGATAATCTGTCCGACCCGTGTCCTCCTCCTACGGGGGCACCTCCTCCTGGTGGTCCTGGAGGTCCTCCCCCTGGTGGTCTTCCTCCTCCTGGAAATCCTCCGCCTATTGGTCCCTGACCAGGGAATCCGCCCGGTAGTCCTCCTGGTGGTGGTGGTGGACCTTCCGGTGGATCTGGGTGGTCTGGTCCTATTGCACAGAATAGTGCTGCGTCGTCCACGGTCATCCTGTGTCCAGTGTTTGGGTTGATGGGGTTGAGGATGGCTTCCGCCTCTTCCCTTATGCGTTGTACTTCTTCCATGGCTTGTGTTTCGGTTACTGTGGCCATGGGGCTTCAAATGTGAATTTCTTCTGGTACCGTAATATGCAGGGACTCAGCTATATGTGCCAACAGGCTTGCGTCGTCTCCTGTTCCTGGTCGTGCCTCGCTTTCTGTGGCGGTGTGTTCTTCCACGTGCTCTTCGTGGCTTGATTCTGATGGAGCCTGCTCTCTAGGTTGTTCCCTTTCTTCTTCGTCTTCACTACTGTCTCCGTCTAGTGATCCCCAGTTGTCTCCTTGGAGATCTCTTGAGTCGATATCGCAGCGGTAGTGTCTTCCTGCTGGTCTGACGACGTCCCACCGATTGTCTACTGGGTTCCACGTAATTTCTGTCCAGCAGAAGTTCGAGTAGTTGAACTCAACTGGGCGATATCTGATTGCTTCTCCTGGGAAGTCCACGAAGTAGCCGGTGTCTCCTCGGTATTCCCTCCACCTAGCTGCACCTAGGAATCGTCGTGGTACTGATCGTTCTCCTCTGGTTTCTAGGCTGTAGGGTCGAAAGTTTCTCCACTGATCTCTTGTAGTGAACGCCACGGTTGGCTATCTTGGTCTTAATGTAACGCTACCACGGCGTTTTAGTTCGACTTGAACTCGGGTAAGGGCGTTCACGACTTAGCTAGTTGTAGACACTTGTGTAGCGTCTCAGTAATCCCGTAGAATACTACTAAGGCGATCCACAAAAGGCGCCCTACTAGTACTAAGGCAACTCCGACTTGATGCGTCGACAGGGCCAGGGTCTTAGACTCGAAGGTCAAGACTTATAACGGCGTCGTCCCTTAAGAAGGGGAAAAGGGATAAGACTTCAGGCAAGAGACGAATGAGAAGGTGGTATTGAGAAGAAGACCAAGATAGCGTATCTTGGCCTTCATCTTCCACTATTTATACATGTTCTAGAGGTGGCTTTAAAGCTCCTCTTTAACGCGATGTCCAGTAGCCTAAGTAGCTCGAACCCTACTACAGCTATCCTAGTAATGAGTCATAGTAACTATCACATGCTACTACGACTTCTGCTGACTGATGACCGGTCCATGACTAATCTACGCTTACTATCGTAGTCATAACCGTATAGTAAGCGTTCACGTCTCTCCTCGTACCGTAATGTGAGTCCACTGAGCTCGTACCGCGACATTGAGGAGCTGCATGATGCGAGCCTCAAGGCCGAGGTACATCGGTACCGGTCTTACGCGTACGAGGCGGAACGGATGGAGCAACGGCTTCATCAGCTCGCCGCCGCGTTGGGGGGTGTCAAGGGGGAGCTCGTGCGCAGCAAGTTCCGACTAGAGATGGCCAATGCGATGGATCGGATAGAGGAGACACAAGCAGGATGGATGGGAGGAGTCGGAGATCGCCAACGGCGTGGGTGCCGTACCTGAAAAGGGGGTGATGTTACGGACGGACTCATCGGACTAATACAAGATACGAGGATTCGAAGTGGACTCTTACTATACGGTTATGACTACGTTAGTAAGTAGAAATTAGTCATGGACTCTACGGATCAGTCTGCTGGAGGAGTACTAGCATGTGATAACTAGTATTACTCATTCCTAGGATAGCGGTAGTAGGGTTCGAGCTACTTACGCTAGAGGACATTACTTACAAGAGGAGCTTCAAAGCTGCCTCTACAATATGTATAAATAGTGGGACACGAAGACCAAGATACGCCATCTTGGTCTTCTTCAAATACCACTCATCTTCTATTCGGAATTCCCTTGGGCCTTCGCGCCTTTCATCCTTCAGTCGTATTGTCCTGACCTTCGTGTCTAGGACACTGGCACTTTCAAGTTGGCAACTCGGAGTTGCCTTAGTATTATTCGGACGAGTACTGTGGATCGCATTAGTTGTGTTCTACGGTATTACAGAGACTCTAAGAGGGTCCTTTCGTTTTGCTAAGTCGTGAACGCCCTTGCACGAGTTCAAGTCGAACTAACGCCGTGGTAGCGTTACAGTGCTGGATGAAGAAGCTAAGGCATTGGTCATACAGGACCTGATAAGGCAAGAGTATTTTCAAAGCACCTGAACCCAACAGCCTGGGTGAGGGCATTAAAGTGTAACTCTGTGTTTTTTTTTTTGAATGAATGAATGAATTTATATTCCAGAGCAGTACATTCAGTACAAAGCCGGTGCTACAGATGTACATGTTACTCTGTGTGGAAACCAAACCCTCAGTAAATCCCTCAACTTCATTAGTGTGCCACTTCCTATAAATGGATTAACGGTAAGGGCGAAACCTTGCAGACCCGTGTATGACACCTTAGGCCATATTGGGAATTCAATGCAGTAAGGACGAGAGTAAGTAAGCATGATTATCATGTAAGCAGAGAGGTAAGTAATGTCCAATTAAGGGCGAGGTGTGGTCGGGGGTGGTCAAGTGTTTGGAGTGTACCCTCCCAGAGGGGACATAGTATAGTTGGAATAATGGTTGGGTAAGGGGATGGATTAGGTCCCCAGGTGCAGTCTCCCAGCCAGTCTGTGCATGTGTCATCCAAGTCCTCATCCCTACCTCCCACGCCTTCATCACGCCTTTCCTCACCTAATCCAGCCCTAGGCTGGTCCTTCTGTTCCCTCATGGACCTCTCTGGGCTCAGCAAATTGGTGGTATCTCTGGGCAAGGATCACCCCCTGCGATCAACACCTGCAGACTGGGACACCACTCCCAGCTGGCTTTGGGACTGTCTTACTAAGGGCTCCAGTGCTTGTGTAAGCCTTTATGCCTTTTTGAGGTGTGTTCCAATTGGGATTGGTTAGGGCTTTGAAACTGGAGGTCAGGTTGGTTGGGTTGAATTGGGATGTGGTGCAGGATTGTTGGAGATGGAATTGGAGACTGAGTGTGGGGTGGTTGTAGGAAAGTGCCGGCAGGTGGGTAGTGCGGACCGCTGAGGGCCTGAGTTGGTGGTGCAATGCCACGGGGTGATGACAAATGAGTGCCCCTGTCAGGAACATTGCCTGAGCGAGGATTGAACCCGAGGGTCCGCCCCAAGCTCTCCTGAGCAGGGTAAGGGGGTGGTGGGCGTGCCCACTGCACCATCCACCCCCCTGTGTAACTCTGTGTTCATAATGCACTATCAATCTATGCATGTTCCAGTTTCATTATGCACAAGTTATGCTATGGCCAACAAATGAGCATTGGTGGATTCCAGTTCTCCAATACATTGGGGAATACAGCAGGGTGTCTGCAAAAGGTCCCAGTAGAGTTGTGGTATGTGAACAAGGTGAAGCCTAACAGGACATTTGGTGGAGGCATGTTGACTTGTCAAACGAACTCCCACTGGGCAGAGTCAAGGATGTAGAAGGCTTTGAAGGGGCACATGGTATGAGAGTTGAGGTATTTGAATACGAGATGGCACGAGGTATCGGCTGGATAAGTCACCATCCACCAAGGTAGAATGAGACGAGAAGTACATGGGGATCCCTTGGTCTTAGAGGGATATGCTGGTAATAGTTCACTAGAGGACCCTTGGCCTCTGTGTAGAAGATGAGTAGAAGTGGTAATTGAAGAAGACGAAGATGCAGATCCTGGTCATACTATGAGAGGTTTATATACATGTAAGGGAGCTATTCTGAGCTCTGCTTGAACTGTATCCTAACCAATGGTGTAAGTAGCATAAACCCTACTATAGTGATCCTAGGAATCAGTTATCCATATCATAATATTGTACATGTACAACAATAGAGACATCAGTCATCAAGGCACAACAGCTGACTGATACACAAAGTCCATGACACATTACTGCTGACATACCAAGTCAAAGCAAACATGTCAGAGTTCACAACCAGGCCAGGAAGTCCACAGGCGGAAACGTGACACTCACAACATTTCCAGAAGATGTATTTGCCAAGATGACAGTTGTACAAGCCATGCAAGATCCACCACAGAAAGAGATCATGCTACGGTACTGGGTGTGTTAAGCAGGCAGCACTAACAGTGAGAGGTAAATAGCAAGAGCTAAGGACAAACAAGTTACTTCAGAGGTAGAAGAAACTCTGAAGTGTATGGGCGAAAACAGCAGTCCTTATATACAGGACGCTTAGCTAATAATGGTCTGTGTGCACTGGTGATCCAAACAAAATACACCTGGTGTAACATCTACCATGGACGTTTGCCTGACTTAGGCACTGTTGTAATGTGGGTTCCCTCGTGGGTAGTATCGGTGGTTCACTGAGTCTTTGGGGAAGATGGCCAGGTGTCTGCAATAGGTGCCGGTAGAGTCACGATAGGTATAGAGGGGAAAACCTAATGGGACAGAGGGAGGCAGGGTCCGGATGCTGTGAACGAATCTCCAACGAGGATTGTCGAGGACATAGTAACACTTGAATGGTCTTGTGGTGCGGGAGTTGAGGTACTCAAAGACAAGGTGACACGTGGTATCTGGAGGGTAAGTCACAGTTGGGCTATCCACCATCCACGAGGAGTTGGACTGGGGAGAAGAGTCACAGGGATCCCCTTGGTCTCAGGGATATGCCGGAGCTAGTTCACGAAGGGACACTGGGCCCTTGTATAGGAGATGATAGGATAGAAGTGGTATTCGAAGAAGACCAAGATGGGGATCCTGGCCTGTACTACTGTGAGCTTAAATACACATAAGGGAGCCAGTTCTAACTCCGCTTGAACATGTAAGTAGCCAATAGCATAAGTAGCGTGAACCCTAGTACAATGATCCTAGGGATCAGTCATCCATATCGTAATATCGTACATGTACAACAATAAAGATCTTCAGTCAGCATAGTAATCCACATCACATACAGCAATACGAAACATCAGTCAGCCAAACACGAGGCATCAAGATCTGAAGTCCATGACACATTACTACTGACACATTGGGTCATCACGATCATGTCAGAGTTCACAACTGGGCCGGGCAGTCCGAGAATGAAATGTAACACCTGGTCTGTGCACCAGAGGGAGAAATGCCATTGGAGGGTAAGAAACAATAGAGCTGCCTAATGCAGCTAAGTCTGGTGTCTTAACTATAAGAACAATAAGAACCTAATAAGGATCTAGTCAATAAAGATAAACAATAACCAGTCCGTACAAGTCCAGAAGTCCAGATCTAACCATAAGGCTCAGATACCATATAAGGCAGGGAATGACTCAATCATATCCCACAAGACATGTAACTTGAATCAGTCGCATCTCAACAGGGTGGACCCCCAACAGCTCAAATACATGAACAGTGCTTGGTATCAACAGGGAAAGTATGTCATCACTGGATCATTGCAAGAAAAATGGACGCTTATAGCAGCTCATCATGATCCACTTGTAACGCTACCACTGTGTTAGTCCGACTTGGACGCGTACTATGGCGTTCACGACTTAGCAAACTTGAAGGACTCTCTCAGAGTCTCGGTGATTCCATAGAAGACAATCAAGGCGATCCACAACGCCCGTCTGAGTAGTACCAAGGCAACTCCGAGCTGATGGTTCGAGAGTGCCAGCACCCTAGACACAAAGGCCAGGGAAAATAGAGTAAGAAGACTTTAAAGGCGTGAAGGCCCAAGAGGGAGAGACAAGATAGAAGAGAGGTGGTATTTAGAAGAAGACCAAGATGGGGTATCTTGGTCTTCACGAACCACTATTTATACATATGAAGGGGTGGTTTTAAAACTCCCCTATGATACTTGTACCCTATAGCATAAGTAGCTCGAACCCTACTACCGCTATCCTAGTAATGAGTCATGCTAGCAATCACATGCTAGCACGATGTGCTGACTGATCTAAGTCCATGACTAATTCCTACTTACTATCGTAGTCATATCTGTATAGTAAGAGTCCACTTCGTCATTCGTAATAGTCCGTCCGTTACACCACTGGTACACAGTCATCCAGGGATCACGAAAACCACCTGTAATGATGCACTTGTACAATAAGGGTGTTATACAATAGACGAGATACAATAAGACCCAGAACAATAAGTGAGTCAGAACAAAGGAAAGTACTTAGACAATAAGTACAATAAGAATCTAGAACAAGGATGATATCATAGTGACATCACAATAAAGATATAACAAAAGCATAGTCCAAAAGCATAGTACAATAACAAGTCCAGAGGAGTCCATATGATGTCATTGTACAGTGATGTCATAGATAATGCAAAGGTCCAAGATTGTGATGATCATACATCTAATCTACATAAGTCCTGTATATCTAATCTACAGCAGTCCATATCTGATATGTCCATAGAGCTGCTAAGTGTGCACAGGTCACTTATCAACATCTCCCTGTGATCAGCAATCTGGGACTAGCACAAGCCCATGTCAACATTGTGTTGGTGGAGCAGGGTGCAAGCAAGTGACTTTGTGAAGCCATCTGCAACCATTTCCAGTGTAGGGGTTCTGATTAGAGCAATGGTGCCCTTTTCAATGTATTCCCTAATGACATGGTGCCATATCGCATGTTACACTCTGTAGGGTGCACCTTCGGGAGATCACACTCGACCGGTCTTCAGGAGGTTCCTAATGGCTCTGTTGACCTGCTCTTGTTCTGTCGCTGGAGCTAGCGTGTGGTGTCATTCATATTCGTCGATAAGAAGTCCGGAACGGACAATCTGGAGAACTTGGATGGCAACAGAAAGAAAGAAGAAGTGAACGACTGCTCTTTAAGCTGAGCGGGCTGACGCTCAATGTTACGTTCTGCAAGGAATGTTTGGGGCAACAGCAGGATTACGCCGGATGGATTTAGGGCGTAATGTTGATAGGACCCGGATAAGGGCAAGGGTTCTATCTTAGGATTGAGGGGATGACGAGCAGACGTACTAAGTCCGCTGGAAGATGATAGAGACGAGAGGATGGACGCTATGCACTCGCGATTGAATACAACTCAGTCACTGGATTGCAATGGTAAACAAAACTGAGACAAGGAACAAGAGACTACTACAACAGGTCTCTTATATCGTACAGACTGGTGTTTTTCGTGGCTATTTTCTGTTATGACTCCTACGTGCTACGTCGATTCAGATGAGCTGGCAGTCTTGGACACATCATACTTCCATAGATACTCCATTCTCCGTTACATGTCACATGCACGTGACACAGCCCCCTCTCTAGACTCGCGCACTTCTTCGTCGATTTGTCGGATTCTGTCAGGATTGAGACAATTATACGGTTCGGGCCTCAGAGAATGAATGGTGCACATGGGACAAGGTGCCCCAAACCCAGGGTGATGGACAGGGACGTGGCACCGAGTCGAGTGTTCGCCACAGAGGACATGCAGGTGTGGACAAAGGCATGCGGTGTGTCCGTCGCCGCAGTACAGGCAAATTGAACCCCACGGTTCTTCATCGTGCAGTGTCGGACTTCGGAGGGGAGGCTCCTGAGCTACGACGGGCTCTCTAACGCGAGGGGGTATGGGCAGAGGGGCCAGGCCATCCAAGTGATCCATATGGGCTCTGAAATGGCGATCGTCAGACCCTGGTTCTGTAATGTGATAGATATCTAATCCCCTGGGCAAGGGCTGGGGGAGGAAAGGATAGATTCTGGATGTGATATTAAAAGCCCGTAGACGTGTGTCAATCCCTTCGGCCTCCGCCAACCAGTCGTTCCAGGCAATATCCAAGTCACGCATTCTCGCAAAGAGGTCTTGCTTCCGACGCATCGACAGACGGAAGCGATGGACGTCTCCCGCTGCTCCGGGATCTGCCGTGAGTGCAAGTGCTTGGTCTACCTCATTGTGCGCAGGATGTCCCTCTGAGAAGAGAGCGAGGGAATGTCCTGCTGGGGTTCTGGCTTCCAGTCTGGGCGGCATAGCCATAGCGTATAGGGGTTTGTAATACTGAGGTTTTCCTTTCCCTTCAGTCCCCAGAATGACAGGCTGTTCACATTGATTAATGACAAAACGGATGTAGGGTATCAGTCCGCGAGACCTGTCGTTGAAGGGGATAGTGAAGGTGTATGGTTTCCCCCCGTTGCACTACTCTCCACCCGACGCCTGGGTGTTCGGGGGCCTGGGGTAAACGCAGGGCGGGAGGTCAGTAGTGGCTCTTCCGTCGCCTGAATCAGTGGGGGTAACGTAGGTAGATGTTGGGAGTGACGATTCCGTGCTGGGAGCTGTGGTTGGAACGGGAGGAATGATCGGCGATGGAGTGGTTTCTGGATAAACAATGGGGGGAGGGACATCGTCAGGATAAGCACCATGGCTTCGGATCCTTTCCGTGACGAGTTCCTTGACTTTGTCGTGCTGTAGTCGTTCTCTCCGAATAGCTCTAGCTCTAGAATGGTGGTGCCAGCGACCCGTCCGGTTCCTGGTACGTAGTGTAGCCAAATGAGTCATCTCTAGTACGAGGGGTATCGGCTCTGGTGTCGTGGTCATTGGCTACCCACGACCAGGCCTCCACCTGTCATTCAATAAAATCAGTAGCAGTGAGGGATAATTCCCAGTGTTGGACGCGGTAGTGTTGAGGGGGGGTGGCGAGAACCGTATCCGAAAGGGTCCATTTTGATGTTGTTAACTTGAACGCTTGCCTTTCTTTCTTTATACTCTCTGACCAGGTCTGGTGTGTGGACGTCCGTAGCCAATTCCCAACTATCGTGAGCGTCCGAGTATCCTTTCCAATGGACGAGATACTGGAGTTTCCGAGCACGTCCCAAGCATCTTTCCCCTCTTATTTCCTCCACTTCCCATTCTTCTTCTTCATCGATAATGTCGGGCGGCGGTTCTTTGAAGTTCTCTCCATGCATCTTCATTTCTCGGTACGGTAGGAGTAAGGAGGTGTGGAAGACATTATGTATCTTCCAGTGCTTTGGGAGGGCGAGCTGATATACCACCTTAGAAATGACCTTAGCAATTAGAAATGGTCTGTATCTCTTAGGTGCTAATTTGGCGGTGGGGTGAGTCGTTTTCAGGTTTGTTGCTTCCAGCCATACTTTCTCCCCGACTCTGTAACCTTGGTAATTCGTCTTATCGATCCACGATTCCTGAGACCATTTCATTGCTTCCGTGGCCACTTTCCGAACTTCCGTTAAGCGCCGCAATCTATCCTCCGCGGCTTCCGAATTCGCTTTATGACCGCTTGGCTGATGAACTCGTGGTATGAACCCGAAGAGTAGTTCAAAGGGGGTTTGCTTCGTCATTTCCAACTTCCATGCATTCAACGTATATTGGGCGATCGGTAGCCACCGGGCCCAATCGTCTCTGTGGTTTCCGAAGATGCGGAGGTATTGTTCCAGTCATTGATTTGTTCACTCCGACTGTCCATCCGTTTGTGGGTGGTATGCTGTACTCAGGTTTTGCTCTATCTGTAAGATCTTCGTGATTTCCCTGAATACTCTAGCTGTGAAACAAGGGTCTCTATCCGATATGACCTTCTGAGGGAGTCCGTAGTGCGGGAGTACATGTTCCAGATATAGTCGGGCGACTCCTAGAGCGTCTATCTTTTCCGAGCAGGGAATGAGGATACTGCATTTCGTGCACCCTTGATCTGAGATTGTTAGAATCGTGTCATATTTTCCAGAAGGTGGTAGTTTCGTTATGAAATCTAGGGCGATGGTCTGAAAGGGTAATTGCGTTTCTTCGTGTATGATAGGATTTAGTGGTATCTTTGTTCGATTCGGTATGTTTTTGTTGGCTTGACAAGGGGCACAACCGTTCACATAATCCCTTACATCTTGTTTCATTTGGGGCCACCAGTAATGTCTTTGAATGGCGTCTAGAGTTTTCGTGATTCCCGCATGTCCTGCGGTTGGGGTGTCGTGGAAGGATGAAATCACCCCCCTTCTAAGGTCCTCATCGTCCACGATGACTAGGTGGGAGTCACGGAAATATAGTGAGTCGTCGGCATGAATACTCCCACTGGAAGCCAGGGTTGCAAGAGCGTTGGAATGAGCCGCTTGAGCGGCGCGTAGGCGGTCGTCTAGGGTTGTAATCGTTAGGAGTTCGACAAACATTGACTTCGGAAGAACCACGACGTTGGTGTTATCGGAGGCTCCTTCCGGGGCAAACGATGGGTGCTGAGATAGTGGGTCGGTGTGAAGAAGATGACCCGGACGATGGATCAATCGGAGGTTGTAATCTGCGAGGATATTAACCAGGCGTGCGACATGTTGGCTGATCTTTTGAGGGTGTTTATAGTGCAGGAGATTTGCGTGATCGATATAGACATCGATCGGGAATGGACTTCCGACGAGAAGGTGTCTCCAGTGCTCAAGTCCTCAGACTAAGGCTAAGAATTCTCGGTCATACACATCATAGTTCCTTTCTGCGTCTGTAAACATTTTAGAGAGGTATCCCACTGCCTGAGACTTTCCACGGGGGTCTTTCTGTGTCAGAATCGCACCGGACGCGAAAGCTGAGGCGTCGGTCTGTAATTCGTAGGGGAGTGATGGATTGGATTGGCATAGGGCTGGACGACTCGTGGCGATTTGCAGTAATTTTGTCAATGCTTCCGTATGCTCCGTTGTCCAATTGAACACCGCATCCTTCTTTAACAATGCGTTTAGAGGTTGCGCTATTTCCGCAAAACCGGGGATGAAGGGTCTTTGGTAGTTGAGGACCCCTAACGTAGACCTGACTTGCTTTACCGTAGACAGCGTCCATGGCCAATCCCTTAGTCCACTGATTTTGTCATCTCCCATGCGTATGACACCGCTTTTGATGGTCATACCCAAGTAATCGATTTCGTGAGTCTCGAAGGCGCATTTTGATAGTTTCAGGAAATAGCTTTCCTGTATGAATATCCCGAGCACTGCACGCACGATTTCTCTGTGTTGTTCGATGTTTTCTTCCGTAGCTATGAGCACGTCGTCCATGTAAACATAGAGTTCTCCCGGGTATTTGTCTAGCAGAGTTCGCAGCATGCAATTCATAGCCCTGGAAAACGTAGCGGGTGAATTTGTCAGGCCAAAGAACATGACCATGGGTTCGAACAGGCCAAGAGGCATTTTAAAGGCGGCCTTCCATTGGTCTCCGTCCTTGATCCGGATATTATTATATCCCCATCGTATGTCGAACTTGGTAAAGAGGCTTTTGCTTCCTAGCAAAGTGAGGATGCTTTCTATGAGCAGTAATGGGTATTCGTCTCGAACTGTCCAGGCGTTGAGAGCCTTGTAGTCTTGCACCAGTCTAAGTTTTCCATCTTTCTTCTTGATGAAAAATAGAGGGGAGGAATACGGGGACTTGGATTCCTGTATATACCCCTTACTTAGATGTTCGGTCAAAAAGGCGCAAAGATGCTCCAATTCAGAGACGTTCATAGGATACAGTTTTGTACCGAGACTAGATGGGGCTCCCTCTTTCAATACAATGGCATGATCGTCCTCTCTGCTAGGGGGAAACCTTTGTGCGGCCGCTTCCGAGAAGACTACGGCATATTCCGAGTAGGCATCTGGAAGTACCATCTGTTCATTTGCTCCACTTCCGACGGCGATTGCCATTTTCTGCGCTACCGTTTCTTCGATCTTTTCTCCTCCCTGTTCCAGCTGGAAAGGTCCTCCCTTGTACGTCCTCTTTCCCCAGTCAATAACGGGTTTGCAGACTTCGAACCACGGCAGTCCCAAGATGACACGGCAAGATCCTAGATTCGTGACATAAAACTGTAAGGTTTGCTTATCGCGTCCGTCCCATAGCGTAAGCAGACATTGCCGAGTTAGTGCTCCATTGGAGTTTGTAGTTCCGTCAGCGTTGTGTACATTTATCTGTTCAACAGGTGTCGTGACTAGGCTGAAGTACTTGACAGTGCTCTCGTCAATGAAATTGCCCAATGCCCCTGTATTGAGGAGAACCGGTATTTTCTGATTAGATCCGATGATTTCGACGTGGAAGGTGAGGGAATTGTTCATGACACTTTGCAAGGCATTGATAGTTTCATCGTCTTCATTAGAGGTGTCGAGTAGCAACGTAGAGATCAACGCCTGACGATCGGCTGATCCCAACTTCAATAATGTAGTCCTTGCTTCCTCCACCAATGGAACAGCGTCAGCATTTTCCTTTTTCTCCGATGTCTCGACGGTATTGACTTTTTGTCCAGGCGTCCATCCCTTCAGACATTTGCTGGACAAGTGTCCTTGCACCATGCAGCAGAAGCAGCGTCCTTCCCTTTGGCACTTTTCTTTTTCTTCCAGCATATGCTTTCGTTGCCAAGTGGGTTTTCCCGACGTCTGGACATTATCCACATCCATGGGAACTACTTGACTGTTGTTGTTTGACTTCGATGGTTTTGACGTCTGCGTAGGTCCGGTCTGAGGGATGCTTTTTCCCCTGTTTATTTGAGCGATAGCATTTGTAATGGTTCTGAACCTCTGAGACTCTTCCCTGGCAGCCTCTTGCCATTCCGCCATGGTTCTCGGCATTTTAGGCCTATGGAGGCACCCAATGAGCAAGCCCTTTTTCAACCCTCTCCTGAAGAACTCCAGAGTACCGCTGGCATCGAGACTCCAATTGGCAGCAGTGGCAAGGCGTTCAAAGGTAGCAATGTAAGAGTCTACGTCATCATTTTTCATGGTGAGAGAGATCAATTGCTGATGGGCGTTCTGTTTGCTCAGCATGTCAGTCCAGGCTGCTTTGAAAGCTGTTTCGAACGTATTCCACAGCGATTCATCAGTTTCGTCGAGTTTCGGGACGTGAGTCGTAACACTTTTATCGAGGTCCTGACTGATTTTATCGGCCCAGTCGTCGACGGTAGGTCCTCGGATGTACAACAAGGCGAGTCAGACGTGTGAGTATGGGATGACCATAAGTTCGTGGGTTCGATTGATACATTTGAACTGATGGAACTCTCACAGGAACTGAGTGCTCTTGTGTCTATCGCCAGTGAATTCCTTTGGTGCCTGTCCTTTCAAAGCGCCGGTTTCCAATTTCGTAGTCATTGTTGTCATTGGTGGAACTGAGACGTAGGGGATAATCGGGATAGTCGGGGGGAGAATCTTTGAATGGGTATGCTTTGTTCCTTTTCCTTTCTGCGATTCTGAGTCTGATGACGAGCTGGAGTTTTTAGATGTATGTGTCCTCCACGTATGAGGATCGTTTGACATAGTTCCTAGAACTTGTAGCCCCCACAACAAGGGGTTTTCAATGCGATTGGCATTATGAGTATACCAGTCGCGTCCTTCTCTGTAAACTTTGTACCAGGCGTCTTTGGATTCGAAATACTCAACATCGATGGCTTGTCTGCTGCCAGTGATGAGCCTGTAGCCTCTAGAGCTTTCCCAGAAGCTCCCCCCTCCAGATAGATTGTTGATACTAGGAGTGGTCCTGTGTACTATGACGTGTCTTTCAGTGAAATCAGTAAGGTCTTGCGTGGGTTCAATGTACGCACGGTCAGTCAAAGGTTTCGGTGTGAACAGCGTCGATTGCGCCTGTTCCAGTGTGGCTCCGCGGAAGCACTAGCTTCACTGTCCGTGCCGAGTTCGGTAAGTCAGATACAACACCGCGCACAGCAAGCACGGGTCCAGGAGATGGTCTCAGTTTTTGTTACATTCTGCAAGGAACGTTCGGGGCAACAGCGGGATTACGCCAGATGGATTTAGGGCATAATGTTGATAGGACCCAGATAAGGGCAAGGGTTCTATCTTAGGATCAAGG
>JAKELG010000203.1:0-71118 GCA_021527035.1 Lactarius vividus | reverse complement strand
ATATCAAGATGTGAGTAAACGTGCCTGTGTGATCCGGCCTATCTTCCACTCGACCAGAAATATGTAAACTCCGGGCACAGGGTCTCCGATTTTTTGCGCGTCAAGGATGACAACTATGTTGTCACCACAACATTCCATGCCCGTGCCTCGAACATTCCAAAGTTGGTCAAATTCCAGGGAGGGTTTTGCGGCGCTTGGGTGCCAATTGGAGGTAGAGAATTGATGGAATTGTGCCCAGGGGATTCCTCTTTGCCCGTGAGTGCTGTAAACTACGTCAGTACTCTCTCTGCTACTCCAATGTGACGGAAATGGTAGAGATACGTACTGGTATATTATCACCATAAGATCATTTTCAGGGGCATATGTGTAAGATTGGACATAAATGTCGCCGCCTAGGTTAGGGATATTGAATCGGGCGACGGACTTAGATCCGTTGAGTAGGCGCAGGACGTCAAGGTAACAGTACCCTCCGGCGAGCCTGATGTTGTTGAAGTGGGTACCGACAAGGACACCGCTTTGCACGATGCACTTCTTTGCATCCAAGCCAACTGCTGATAGCGAGTGGCGTTGGAACGGCTCGTTAGACACGCTAAGATCGAGCCAAGCTCTTTCCCAGGCGTCCAGCGCTTTTACCCGTTCTGGGATGGAAATATCCGAGACGAGAGGGTCGTGCAAGCCGTGAAGCATGGTGCGGATTAGATATTGCATGAGAGAGGACTCAGAGATCAATGCGGACAAGCGTCGGCACGAAAGCAAGCAAGAGGCGAGGTCCGCCAGGGCCAATTTGACCGCAATGGAGAGGATGACCTCATCTGGAAGGTCGAGAAGATAACAAATGGAGGTCATTTCATTGAGAGCGAAGTGGGTATGAGTTCCCTGTGATGGTAGTGGGGCAAAGAAGAGGGCGAGAGGTAGCGATGGGGAGGAATTTCCCCACAGTACACACTTGCTTACTCGGACCGGGGATTGCAAAAACGATTACTTAATCGGTCGGTCTATTCCGCCACCGCCCACTGGATCCGAGGAATTACAACACCGCATTCATCGCCCTTTCTCCTTTGTTATCGACCCACCATGTCTGACTCTGATGGCGATTTTTCAGACGAGCTCTTGGAGCTTGCGGGCGCAACAGAGAAAAAGCGCAAGCGCCGCGAAGGTTCATCGAAAAGCGAAGCAAAGCGGCGGAAAGCTGCAGGGTGAGCTGGAATAAGTCTATGGCATTCCTCTAGCCTTAAGACCTTCTCCAAATAGCGAAATGGATAGCACCTCGGATGCTGATGGGCCTGAGAGCGAAGAAGAAAATCCTTACCCGCTCGAGGGCAAATACATCGATGAATACGACCGCCAGCGGTACATAGCCACACTCTCGTCCTGCGTCCAGGGCACAGCTCAGAGCTTTATAGGCTTTTGGAAATGCCAGAAATAGAGCGAGAGGAGGTCCTTGCTCAACGACTGGAGGAGCTCCAACGCATCACAGACAAGCGAAACCTTGACCAAATGCTGAAAGCTCAGAAAGCTGGTGATGGTGACAGTATCGTCAAGGCAGCAAAACGTGCGTTTACTATGTCAATCTCTTAAATAATTTTAATGCCTTTCCAGGCCAACACACCATTCGCGGCGCGACTAAGGAAAAGTCACGGAAACTTGACGAGTTGAAGGCGAAGCGAAAAGCGAAGGATGAGAGAAAGCGAGTACGTACCTCAGCCTCACGGTCCATCACTCTTCCTCAGCCCTATTCAAGACTCGAGGCTCCCCGAAGCGCGACCGGTCGTCATCTCCCATGGAGATGGAAACCTCTGACGATGAGGAAGATGGTCAAATTACCAAATTTGAGCAGGAGGAAGAAAAAGAACGTAAACTCTTTGGAATGGCACATCCTAACGACGAACCTATGACTCTGGAAGATCTGAACAAGGTACGGCTGACGCGAGATTCCCTCGCAAAACACTTTTTGGCCCCTTGGTTCGGGGACTACGTCAAAGGTACCACCTAATGCCCTGCTCTAATGCCCTGCTCGACCGGTTTTTTTCTGACCCTTCGCTCAGGAGCATATGTGCGTTACCTTGTGGGACCAGATAAATATCGCATCTATGAAATTCATCGTGCGTCGCTCTTTGCACCCTTATGACCTTTCCTCAACTCCTTCTAGAAGTTCAAATACACAGTAAACACTATAAAATCAATGATAACATCACTTGTAATTTGGCTCTCGAACTCAAGTATGGGTCCTCGATAGATGTGTTCCCTATGGACAAGGTTTCAAACTGTGGACTTTACTGAGGTCAGTCGAAATTAGAAGGGCGACCTCGAAGCTGCGCCGACATACACTACAGGCGGAGCTCGGTCGCTTTAAGCTCACATGGGAGGCCTCTCGCATCAAGTTACCAATGAAGCGTGAGTTGGAGAAGAAGACCAACCAAATGGCAAAACTCGTCAGCCAGCCGATGACCGAAGTGGGTCTCTTAGCCGTCATCCCCTCTTGTCCCCTGCTTAGCCACAAACCTTTCAGAGCGACATCGCGGCCATGCTTCGCGCGAAAAGCCAATTGCAAGGCGAGAGCGGCAAGCCACAGGCAGCCAACTGGGCAAAACTAGAACGTGCGCGGCTAACACAGCTGCGCACGCTCGCTGTGCGACGCAACGACAAAGCAGAAGTCACCGTCCTCGACGCGCAGCTTGCAGACCTGGCTGTCGAGAGCCCCCCCGCGCCGACCGACTCGACCGATGCCAGCGCACTGCTCGCGAAAGTGAACGAGCGCAATCGCAAGGCAAACCTCGAGGCAATCCGCCGCGCGGAGCTCCAGGAGGCGGAGCGGAAGCGACGCGAACGCCGACTCGGCACGCCCACCGCCCTTGACCCCAGCGCGCGGCTGCGCACAGTCCCGCGGTTGTTTGCGTCGAGGTATGTTCGGAGTCTCGACATGCCCCGCGGCTGAGAACTGACGAGCCTGTTTTGCTCTCGGACCAGGTCCACCACGCCAAACCCCGGCGGGTCGCCCGCGCCAGACGCGCACGCAACGCCCTCGACGAACTCTCCCCAGGCGAGTGCCGTACCGGCGCAGAGCCCGTCCAAGGCGGGTACGAATGGGAAGGGCGATTTCCACGCACGCGTTCTCGAAACTATCGAGATTGATTTAGGCGACTTTTGAAGTACAGTGCCTTCGCCTCGTATTTCGTTATGATTCGTTTCTGAGTGACTGCCTCTGTGCTCTAGCATCGTGCACTCCCACTCACACTCCCCACTCTCACCGCGTCTTAGTAAAAATTTTGTCTGGATGGAAAATTTCTTTGGTGGTGTAGATATTTCTCTTTACCGTATTTTAGTCGTTGGTTGGTCTCTGTCGCTCAGGCTCACTTGGAGCCCAGCCAATCAGTCACGTCGCGACTGGTGATTTGTAATCTAGGCCCCATCCTGTTATACCCCGTCCAAATGGCACGTCCCGTGGCGCTAACGTGAGCCTGAAAGTGGAGAGGTGCGCAAGTGGTTACTGCTTTGGTTTATCGAGACAAACTGAATCCGCGCACCACACAGGCTGGGTGGCAAGACGGAGGCTCCACTCGTAATGTGTCGTCGAGCTTACGCGGTATGTAATGATGGCACCCAGAACGACGCAGACACCGAAAAATACCAGTGGCGACTGTCTTCACTTTCATCTGCTATCACTGAAGCCATATCGAGCTAACCTTAATCTGCGTGCAGCTCGGGTGTACATCCATGTTTCGGTGACCTCCACCCGCATGATGAACCTACGTATGGGTGATCGAACCGGCCATATATACCCCCGCAAAACTCGCTGCGGTTGTGGTGCAGTGCTGTGACATCGATCGAAGCGTTCCAACGATAGAAAGCCTAAACCTATGGCGGCTCCGGTGTGGTTCTTCCCTGATCTGTTCCCGCTGCCTCCATTCGGTCCGCGTCGTCTGGCCTGATTCATCGTCACGTCATCGGAAGCTTTCGTTCCAAGGCCGGCTTTCTCTGCGTCGCAGGAAAGACACCTATATCTCAAGGTGTCTATCTATCTAGGGTATTAGTCTTTCGGAGCGTCATTCCAGTCATCAACGCTAGCGGGCAGCTTCGCTGCGGCCGCTCTAGTCCCAATTTGTATATCTTCTCGCCATCTACCACCCGGTATTCTCGTTCCACTTGTTATTCACGACATTTCCATCCGACGGCTCTTTGTCTAGAGGTACTGTATGTAGCCTGACTCCACCCGGTTTTTGTTTTCGTTAGTAGTCTTGAATAGAGGACTGATCACTAAGACTAAAAATCCGGGCCTGCGAGGTGCACGGTGCAAGTTTCAGGCTGACAGAAAGGAAGGAATGGAACTCCTCGGGTCCAAGTAAACCCTTGATTTAGCTTCTCGGAGATTAACATAATACTGTAGTTGGAAACACGGAAGTGATATGACGTCAGCACTTTTACTCACGATGAGCGGGCCGGTATATCCGGGAAGATTTAATGTCGACGTTCTTAATGTTGGTGTTCTCGTTCTCTTCTCAATGTCCTCAGATGCCCCCGCCTCAGTTCGCCTCCCACGCGTGACCGCCAATGGCATGCTCACAAGAAATGGGCCACCCGTATGGGCTATCGACGCCTCGGGCCCTTCAGTGCAAACTCCGCTCCCTGCAAAGTGCGCGCGACATTCCCGCGAAGGCGAGGTCTGCTGCCAGGAGCTAAAAGGGGACGACGAGCGCCAGCTCATCGACCCAGACGTCGTCCGTGACGTGTGCGTACCTTTTCTTTTTGTCCAGGGACGCAACAACTGCGGGGACGTCGCTTCGCATGCATCAGGAAATAGGCGCTGAACCATCTATCGATCCTCGCAGCGTCATCGGTCTCTCAGACGGCCTCACGGTGCCCTTCGCGCTTACAGCGGGCCTGTCGTCCCTCGGCGAGTCCAAGCTCGTCGTCCTCGGTGGCATCGCCGAGCTCATCGCCGGCGCAATATCGATGGGCATCGGGGGGTTCCTCGCCTCGCAGGCGGAGCGCGACCACTACCGCTTCCTCCGCCGCACGACCAGGGCGCGCGTGCTCCGCTCGTGCGACGGCGAGATGGAGCGCGAGGTGCACGCTGTGCTTGGCCCGGTCGGCGTCGACGAGAAGGTGTCGCGCCAGGTCGCGCATAACTTGCTCGAGGTCGAGTCTACCGCCGAGCACAGTAGCGGCCTGCCCGACGAGGAACATGGGCTGCGGTGGAGCCACTCCATTGGCGTCACCGAGTTCCTGCTCAAATTTGGCCTGGGCCTCGGTGCGCATTCTTTTTTTTTTTTTTTTTTTGAAAAATAGCTGCGTGCTATGCAACTCACTTCCGTATACAGAGGAGGTCCCCACACGGCGCCTATATGTGTCCGCCTTCACGATCGGCATGGGCTATCTGCTGGGCGGCACGATTCCATTACTTCCCTATTTCTTCATCCCAAAGGCACACACCGCGCTCATGTACTCGTCCATCCTCACCGGAATCGTGCTGCTGATTTTCGGTGCCGTCAAGGCGAGAGCCACTGGCGCGGCGGGTAAAGGCGCTGGTGGGTACGTCTGGGGTGCAGTAAGTACTTTAGCCGTCGGCGGTGCAGCTGCGGCTGCGGCGTACGGCATAGTTGCCTTGTTAGAAGGGAGCGAGTGATATTATTTATATCCGTACGGTTTTTCTATTATGCACTTCGTCTTTTACGTCTACCCCCAGATTGATACGCGCTATTAGGGCAAGTATAGTATTCCATATGCAGAAAGGAGTCTGTGTAGTGCACCTATGCTGCATCCCCTCCGGAGATGTATAATTGACATGTAATCCCTTGGTATGATCATATCCGCATTGCTCAAAATTTTGGTCTTGTAAGATGCACGAGGTTTTAAAAAACTGAGGTGTTGCCTGAAGATGGTTGCACGACAGCCTAGTTCGGACTTTTGCAACATGCAATGGTCTCTTTGCCACTTCCCGCACCGACACAATCGTTCAGCTGGGATGTGATGACGACGAATGCTTGGAGAAGAGCAAGAATCCACCTACCGCTGATTGCATGTCCGCACAGGTTCCTTTCCCACTCGATTCGAGCAGGAAATTTTTTTCCCTTCTCCTGCCCAACGATCGCGGAGGCGGCGTGCGACGGACATGAGTTCACCGCCGCGCCAGCCGCAATGGCATCATTTGCCTCTTCCTCGTCGTGCAATTCAACGAAGCCCCCAACTTCGCGAGCGCGCGTAATTCACCACGGTAACAGACCCTAAATTCGGATCCTGAGTCCGAGCACCACAGCAGAGGAGATGGCGAGGGTATACCAGCCGACCAGATATGATTATCTTTGAGCATGATCGGGCTCGCAGCTCGAGAGGTCGAACAGATGTGGATCGATTCCACTGAAGATCATACCGTACTTCTCAACAAGTCAGAAGCCTAAGAGAAAGGTCGGCATTGAGAGGCAACGTCTAGGGTGCAGTGTAAATACCTTGAGTCGTCTTGCCGTGTGCCGTCGGCGATGACCCCACGGAAGCCATAACTCTGCCAAATCTTTCATGCGCTTAGACCTGAGATGCATCCTGCTGAACTCTCGACAAAGGTGGGAGGTAGATCATAACTCACGCAGTGGCGATCCCGCTGCACCGAGCAAGTAAATCCAGAGTTATGCGCTTGCCAAGGAGCAAATAGCATGCCGTGCCGCGCACAGTGGCAAGGTGCTTTACGGGTTTGATCTCATGACCCTTCGCTACGTGCCACTCGACTCTGCAGCGGCCGTTAGGTTCCAGACATATATGAGCTCAGGGAGCGTATGTGCAGTCGAAGGGGCGGAATATTTCGTCCTGCTAGGACTACACGCTTAGATCCTTTTCCACAAGGAAATGCCTCATAGAGATCTTCCCCAACGACAAATCCACCATAGTCGAAAGACGGTGTGTCTTCTGTCAGCTATCAAGATACCTGGGATTTCCAGGAGTGTGGGAGTAGATGCGAATAGTTAGGCGTCTTTCAAGTCGAGTTTCAGACTGCGGGAAACTCGAAGAGGAAGAGATTATTCCATTATTAACTATCGATTATTGATCGATCCATCACTATTTCAGGCTGACACCAAGCGCAGGGCAAAGAGGAAACTGCGCAGAGACCGCGTCCGTAGACCCACCTAACAGTGGCTCGGTGGATCCCGTCCCGAGGAATGGACGCTGTCCCGTTTGTCCCATTGACATTCCTCCTTCGTCCTGTTGCTCATGCTACCACTGCCCCGACTCTGCCACCATTTTGTCAATTTCGTACTAAAAGGTGTAAAGACTGAATTCTGAGCGGCTGTGCCCCCAAAGTTGGGTTTTTCTTGATGGCCAAGTCCATGCGTACTAGTACTCGAATCAGGAACAATCACACTGACATGCAGCCCTTGCGCCCGCAGGATGCCATAGCCTGCCCACTGTCTGACACTCTCCCGCCCGCTCTGCGACCTGAGGGGAGGTCACCGTCAGCCCATCGTCAACGAATGGAAGATCAGAAAAATGTAGCCCTGTCGACAAGTTGGGGATTATTCACAGGCATACTGTATGAAGACTTCGGTAGCTGTCGTAGTGCCTTATCTTGGCAAAGGGATCCGTGACGACCTTCCTTTTGCAGTAAGCTCACGCCGTAAGAAGTCTTGGAAAATACACAGATTGTCGTCCGTGTACAGTAATTCACTGGTTTATTCCATGTCAAAAGAGGTTTGTTACAGGTACCGGTGTATTGGCCGACACGCATCGGTGATCTAACGGACCTGAGCCAGGGCTTGGGCCAGGGGGAATCTCTCGGGCCTTTTGCTATAAGACTTTCTTCTGTCACCCTAGCTTTGTCCCCCCCTACAGTCATGCAGTGGAGTGTGTCGTCAAGTCTCGCAGCAATCGCCTCTCTCTTTCTCTTCTTCGCCGGTGACCTCGTAGTTGCTCAGATCATTGCTCCGAGTTGCACGTTTGAGTCGTCCTGGGAATGGGTACGGCTCTACTACCTATTCCTTATGTGGGCTGATCTATGACCGACACCCAGTCATCCAACTCCCTTGGCCAAAATCCGTGTCTAGTCACAGCGCACTTGATGTCGACATGTTACAGTGGAGGTAATATGCTTTATTTGTGTACACCGCGTCGTGTCCTCACCGCCAGCAGGGTTTACCGTGGATCCCCTCCTGGTTGTTGGAGATTCTTATTTGCCTCCTACCCAAGAACAGGTCCAGAAAGGAGGCTCGTGCTGGTGCAGCACTGTGATACTCAGTCTCCTAAGTGCCTGCGGTGAATGCCAACAAGGGCTGTCGATACCGTGTGTCTCAGTTCCATTGGATCGCCTTTTGTTTAATCGCTCCATTCACGACTTAGATGGACCGAATTTTCGCAAAACTGCCCAGGAAGCATAAAACCATCCACGTGAGTCGTCCATCCCAGCAGGTTGGTTTATGCTTGTCCCTGAATAACGGATCTCGGCACACAGATTTCCCTACACTGTACCTGCAGGAACACGTGTTCCACAGTGGGCTCTCCTTGACATCACGGTTCGCTCCCCGTTCGCGCATTCCCAAAACCTGGCTCAAAAGTGTCTCCTTCCCTCAGCGTGCGAATATCTGGAATGCCACTTCGGCGCGAATTGTCGGCGGTAGGCAATCAAACTACCTTCCTTTGCCATTCTTTTAATTTAGAATCCTTGTCTGGTCGACCTTCTCTCAGATACTCCCGAAATCCTTACAGGGGGAACGATCGCCCCGCATCCTCAGGGGAGCAAGTCGAACACGGGAGCCATCGCAGGCGGCGCCGCCGGTGGGGTCGTAGCCATAGCTGCTATTGCTGGCCTCGTGTTCATTTTCTGGCGAAGGCAACGGCGCGCAAATGTGCTGCCTGCCGTTCACGACGTATCCTCTCCGTTTCCACCATCGCCATTGACACCGGTTCGCCCCGCGTCGTCGTACATCCACACACAAGGGTCGCCGATAACGTTATATGTGCGTTTTCCACACCCCCTCGCTAGCGTCTTGTTCTCTGTGCGCTCATCTCTTGTTTTGGGGTGGTACTGGTTGCGGTGTGAGCAGGACCCGAGCAACCCGAGCACGTACCCACAAGTGCAAGAACACGTACACTCCACACCAAACGTGAACGTTCCCGTATCGTACGATGGGTACTCGAACGGAAGCAGTCCCAACAACATGCAGCCCTTGCACACACAGGGCTACCATGGCTTGCCTACTGTCTGATCGGCGTCTCCCACCCACCGTGCTCTGATAAGAGAGTATCACTGTCAGCCCTGGAAACTCTTTTTTTTTTTTTTTTTTTGGACTTTGTAGTTACTAGCGAAATTAATATCAGGAAAATGTGCTCTCCGGGTGCTTGCGCATGCTAGGGACCTTTCAGCCTCGCGAACTACTATACCGGGAAATTGAGATTCTGGTCCGCACATATCGGAATCACGAGGGTTTATCCTTATCGTGCATCCAGATGAAGCGCATCATAGACGCCAGCACTTTTGGCGAAGGGCCCAGTGATAACTGGCCAAATGATGACATTCCTTTTTACGGTCAGTGTGGGGTCTTGTTATCTTTCTTTTGATCCGTCTTATCATCATCGAGTCATCTCTTATGCCATCTGACCGGGAAAGCATATAGTAGACCTGGCACACCCACGGGTTGTCATCCTTGCATTTCATTCATTCCTGGGGCGTATGTCGCGTCAAAGGAAGGAAGCGCAGCGAGTACTATCCGTCTCGTATCAAGGTGATAGTTGGTATTGAGGTCTTTGAGAGAGAGCGTGAAGGGACGGCAACACGGCAACATATATTGCGAATATTAAGCAACACGCTTGGGTACATACGCAACTTAACTTGCTTAGGAAACCTGCACCAATTGAACAAATTATGCAGGGGTAGCGAACCTGATCCGCGTATTTTCCATGTCGAATTCCTTGTATACGTTCTTTACTGAGTCTCTAGGAAGACGTCCCTGAGAATCCAGAAACCTATCACTGATTCGACGCAGAAGCACAATGAAGAATACAAAGTCGTCATTTGCTAAAATGCCGCCCACGCAAGCGTTTGGTCTTCAGAGAAGGTGCCAAAACTCAAAATTAGAGGTTGAAGGGTGCTTGGAAGCCTGCCACTAACTTACCCGGAGTTGCTCGTGAGTGTCACGTGACTGCGTGGCCTCATCCGGCCCAGGGAGTACGGTAGATGGGCCGAGGGGCGAGATTGACACGCCACACGGTGACGAGTCTACCTGATGCACTGGAGTACATGCCAAGCTCTTCTTTGCGCCGTGTGCCACTACGACACAACAGACACTCTTGGGCGAGTCCGGGTCGGATCCTTCATCGAGTCATCCGAGTCTCAGCTCATCTGCAACCGTTGATGCCATACCCACGACTTTCAACTCCATTATTCCAGCATTTCTCGGATCATTCGACTTAACGTGCCTGCTGTATCACACGTTGATAGGCACTGATGTATCGCCGTCAGGTCACTTGCACCCAGACTTTCGTCATCGTCACGCTCGGTTCGTTTCTCCCAGTCAAAGAGGCTTGAAAGAGGCACTGGTGGCGGTAATTGCAAATGGCCATAACTTACGAATTGACGCCAGTACTCTTGGCAAAGGGTCCAGTGACGACCAGCCATATGACAACCTTTCCTTTTTCAGTATTTGAATCAGTAAGTGTATTATTCTGTCGTCCTGCTAGTGTTGGGAGAGTACGCAGACTTGGCTCACATCATTGTCATCCTTGCACCTCATTTATTCCTTCATGGTCAGAAGAAGCGTTGATGTGCCAGTGTAAGAGCGGTCAACAGATATTGATGACCTTCCGTGCCCGAGCCTGGAATCCTAATACTCTAGGGTCTTTTTAGAAGGCCTTCTTCTGTCACTAGAACCACTTATCAATCTTAGCTTTGTCCCTACTTTCAGTCATGCAGTGGGGGATGTCGTCAAGCCTCGTTGCCATCGTGTCTCTCTTTCTCCTCTTCGCCGGTGACCTCGTAGTTGCTCAGATCCGAATCGAAGCCCCGATTTGCACTGACACAGTGTTGTCGTGAGAATTGGTACGGCTCTACTACTTAATCTTTATGTCGAAATCGACACCCAGTCATTCAATTCCCTGAACACTAATATGTGTCTAGTCTCAGCACACTTGATGGCAACATGTTATGGTGGCGGTAATATACTCCACTTGTGTACACCGCATCGCCGTGTCCTCACTGCCGACAGCGTTTACTGTTGGCCCCCTCCCGGTTGTGGGAGATTCGTATTTGTCGTCTACGAAAGAACAAGTCCAGGAAGCAAACTTGTGCTGGTGCGGCACCGTGACATTAAGCCTCATAAGTACCTGCATTGAATGTCAAGAGGGTTGTCAAAATCGTGCGTCTAAGTTCCATTGGATGGCCTTTTGTTTAATCGCTCCCTTCACGACTTAGATGGACCCAATTTTCGCAAAATCGTACAGGAATAATAGCACCCTCCACGTGAGTCGACCATCACAGTAGGTTGGCTTACTACGCTTGGCCCTAAGCGGTGGATCTCGACACACCTTGTACCTGCAGAAACACTGGCAAGTGTAACACAGTGCCTCGACATCACGGTTTGTTCCCTGTTCGCGCCTTCCCAAAACTCGACTTAAAAGCTCCCCCTCCCCTCAGCGTGTGAATATCTGGAATGCCACTGCGGCACGAATTGTCGGCGGTAGGCAATCAAACCATCCCCCTTATGTTCTTTGAAGATTATTGTCTGATCGTCTGTCTTGTAGATACTCCTGAGGTCCTTCCAGGAGTACTCATCAGTACCTCATCTGGGAGTAGGCCGAACACCGGGGCTATTGCAGGAGTCGTCGCGGTGGCGTCATAGCGATGGCTGTCGTTGTCGGCCTTGTGTTCGTTCTCTGGCGAAGGCGACGTTGTGCGCAGGAGCCGTCGCCCACGTCCGCGATCGAGTACGCGCCGCCTCTGCTATCAGCACCACAGATGATACGACCGCACGCCAGCGCCGCAGACGATGTTAAACATGTGTTGTCCCCACAGTGTAGTTGTCCCCACAGTGTACTGTCCTCTGGGTGCTCTTTTTTGTTGTTGGTGGTGGTGGTTGCGGTGCAAATAGGGCCCGAACAACATGATCACGTACCCCCAGCGGTAGGAAGGCGTACTGACCTCCACACCATATGTGAACATTCCTGTCGTGTCGTACGGCGGGTATCTGAATGTGAAAAACCCCACCGACATGCAGCCTTTGCGCTTGCTAGTGCGGGGCTACTATGGCCTGCCCAACGGTATGACCCTCTCCCATCCGCTCTGCAATCCTCAGACACTGTCATGTCTTTTTTTGTTGAATTTATGACCACTAATGAAAAGAATATTATGAACCACTTGTGCGTTCTATACAGGCACAAAGACTCAAATCGGTATTTCAATTACGGGCACACGAGGACTCCGGTGGCTGTTGTAGTTGTAGGGACTGCCTTGTCGGCCCCTTTTGGACTATAGTTCCGGGAATCTGAGATCCTAGTCTATACACACATGTTCGGACCCGCAGAGGCTTATCTTTATCATGTGGGCTCAAGTGAAACGCACCATAGACGCCAGTACACTTGGCAAAGGGTCCAGTGACGGCCAGCTATATGACGACCTTCCTTTTTCGCCAGGTGTGGAGTAATCTGGGAAAGTACGAAGACTTCGAACGCACACGATTGTCCCTTGCACCGCATTTATCTCCTAATGGTCAAGAGAACCATTCATGTGCCAGTATACTATGGGCAACTGACAGACATCGATGCTCGGACCTGGAGCCCTGATCCTCTAGGGTCTTTTATAGAGCTTTCTTCTGCAATTGGAGTCACTTATTGACCCTAACTTTGTCCAACTTGCAGTCATGCAGTGGAAGGTGTCTTCAAGTCTCGCTGCGATCGCGTCTCTTTTTCTCCTCGCCAGTAACCTCGTAGTTGCTCAGATCGATGCCCCAATTTGCACTGACACAGTGTTGTCGTGGGGATGGGTACGACTTTACCAGCTATTCTTTATGCGGGCCGACTTTTGATAAAACACCTATGATAGTCATTCAATTCCCTCTTCCAAAATCCGTGTCTAATTACAGCGTATATGATGTCGACATGTTACGGTGGTGGTAATGTGTTTTACTTATGTACACTCGCTTGTGTCTTCACCGGCGGCAGCGTTTACCGTCGGTCCCCTTGGTGTGGGATTTACACACTATGCGGGTCCTAGCAGAGAAAATAACCTGGAAGCAAACTTGTGCTGGTGCAACACTGTGGCATACAATCTCATAAGTGCCTGCAGCGGATGCCAAGGAGGGCGGTCGTTATTGTATGTCTAGTTACAATTCCATTGCGCCACCTTTCGGCTACTAATTCCCCCTTTCACAATTCAGATGGACCGAATATTACCAAAATTGTACAAGCGTCCTGGAACCCACTATGTGAGTCGACCGTTGCGTAGCTGGCTTAGGTTTGGCCTTCACCCTGAGCGGTGCCGGGTTTCCACACACAGATTCGCTAATCCTGTACCTGCCGGAACACGTGTACCACAGTGGGTTCTCCAGGACACCTCGGTTCGCTCTCCCGCTGCCCCTCCTCAAAAATCTAGCTTAACCGGTATCTCCTTTTCACAGAGTTCCGGCGTCTGGAGTTACAGCTCTGCGCGACTCGTCGGTGGTATGCAATTAAACCTTCCTTTACGGTTTTCGTCTGACCAACCCTCTTTCCTTAGATACTCCCGAGATCTTTCCAGGGGAACTAATTGACACACCACCGGCGACCACCTCAACAATAAAGACTACCACCAGTGCCTCCGAGCCCACCGTTGTGCCTACACCCGCCTCGCCGTCGTTCACTTCTTCCGGGAGCGGGTTGTACATGGGAGCCTTTGCGGGCGGCGTTGTCTATGGTGTCACAGCAATAACTACCATATTTTTATCACTTTTTTCTTGACTCGTGCGACTGCTAGCTAAAAGTTGTGTGCGTATTCGTGTGTGCGTGCATCTGTGCATTTGACGGTGTCCGTGTCTTGGAGAGTTGGACTGTGTCTATTTTCTTGATAACAAGTGATATGGATTAAATAATCTTCGGGCTCTCTCTCGGGATCTCTTACTTTGTCTCTTACTTTGTTCTTAACCCAGATGAGCGAATAAAATGCGCTACGTGATGCGGCCCACACTAATAAATCCGGCCTATAACCACTACCTATCCACATGACCTTTCACAACGGTGGTCTTTTGACTCTCTTCGAAACCTCTCACCGCCAGACAATCGAATGCGTCACAATGAACTTGGAGGTCTACTGGCATGCCCCTGAGTGCCATACATACATCGGGTATGGTGTGCATTGCATGATTATTTCAGTGTCAAATAGTAGTTGTTCCAAGAGTTGTTCGGTGGAGTGCCACTGACATAAATATAGAGTGAGCACCTTGGTCAGTACTCTGGGTCTTGAGCTCGAGCTCGAACACTTGAGCACGAGAGGGCTGCACATGGATGAAATTACTGTCGTCCGCCGGTTTCCCAGTCCTCTCACGACCGCTCGCACAACGAGGCTTTCGTTGACTCGCGTGTCCTCCGTATCTTCTCTTTTGTCCTGGGCCGCTTGGCACATGTCTCCACCAATCCTATATTGCGAATACAAGGGAGTTCATTTCGCACCACTAGCGCTCTTGTTGGTGCTACAGCGCAAGTTGAGTCTGGGATCTGGATCAAGGTCTGAATCTTTTCTTGGATCCTTCGTCGGGAAATTGTCGCAAGAATTGTCGGGTGACTCAGGTCATCTGTGTATGGCGTATCGCAGTCATTGATGCCATCATGTCTGAGTTTCGTGTACATTTTCCCACTCACACAGTCGTCTCTTATCCGAATCTTCTCGGGCCCGCCCAATGAACCAAGCAATGAAACACTTGATCTTGCCCTTGATGGGCCCAAGAAATGAACCTTGTATTGTGTCACACGGCAAATACTGTCTACAGAAAGCACCACCCTACCTCTTTCGGGAGAGCAGGTCGAACATAGGTGCCATCACAGGCAGCGTCACCGGCCCGGTGGTGTCATAACTATAGTTGCCACCTGCTCAACGCCAGCCTCGTGTGCGTTTTCTGACGAAGGCACGGCGTGCACAGGAGCCGGACGCCGCCTCTGTGGTCGATGATGCATCGCCTCCTCCATCAGCACCACAAATGGGTCAGGTTTACACCGTGCCGTCGCCCGACCACACGCGAGGGTCGCTGATGTTATCCGTACGTTTTCCATCTCACCTCTTGTTCCCTGTACGCTCATCCTTTGTTTGGAGGTGGTACTGGTTGTGGTCCAAACAGGACCTGAACAACTCGAGCACATACCCCCGGCGGCAAGAAGGACACCAGAGGCGAACTTCCCCCTCATGTTGTACGACGAGTATTTGAACGGGAACAATCCCATCAACGTGCAGCCCTTGTATCCGCGGGTCTACCATGGCCCGCTTATTGTCTGATCATCTCCCGTCCACTCTGCAATCGTGGAGAGGGGATTACTATGAACCCCCAGGCGCAATCAGCTTTTTTTTTTTTGACTTTGTGATTGTCAACGAATGTGATTGGAAGATCAGAAAACGTGCTCTTTGACATGCTATATGGGTGAGGATTTAAATTGGGGGTTCAATAACAACCACATGAAGATTTTGGTGGCTGTTGTAGTGATAGGGACAGCCTTTTCGGCCTCTCACCCTACTTGGACTGCAGTGCTCTCTTGGCAATAGGTACTGTGACAGCTTACAATTTGATGACTCGGACTTTCCTAAGTTTCCTTTTTACAGTGAACGCACGCTCTACCAAGACTCGGCAAACACACAGATTGTTGTCCTTGTACCGATCCATTCCCTCCAGCAATGTCAGATAAGCACTGGTTTGTTGCAAGTGCCAAAAAAAATCGATGTCCGAACGGACCCAGGCCCGGATGCCATCCGGTGGCTGGCCCTCTCAGCTGGGTCTCTTATAAGACTTTCTTCAGGGCTTCTGTCACTACAACAATACCTAAGAGTACTCTATCAACTGTACCTTTGTCCCTCCTTGTAGTCATGCAGTGGACAGTGTTGTCAAGGCCCGCTGCGATCGTTTCTCTCTTTCTTCTCTTCGTCGGTGACCTCGTAGTTTCTCAGATCGATGCCCCGATCTGCACTGACTTTGAGTCGTGGGAATGGGTACGGCTTTACCACCCAGTCTTTATGCGGGCCAATTTACGACCGACACCCAGTCATTCAATTCCCTTGGCCAAAATCCGTGTCTAGTCTCAGCGTACTTGATGGCGACATGTTACGGTGGTGGTAATATATTTAACTTGTGCATACCGCATTGTGTCCTCACCACCAGCAGCATTTACCGTGAATCCCCTCCTGGGTGTGGGAGATTGGTATTGGTCTCCCACCAAAGAAGAAGCCCATAAGGCAAACTTCTGCTGGTGCAACACCGTGATATTTAGTCTCGTGACTGCCTGCAGCGGATGCCAAGAAGGGTTGTCGAGATCGTACGTCTAAGTTTCGTTGCACTGCCTTTCGCCTAATTGCCCTCTTCACGATTCAGATGGACCGAATATTCGCGAAATTGTACAGGAACCTTGGAACCCTCCACGTGAGCCGACCACCGCAACAGGTTAGTACATGCCTGGCCCTGACTGGCGGATCTCCACACAGGTTTCCCAACCCCGTACCTGTTGGAACACGTGTACCGCAGTGGACTCTCCTCGATGTCACAGTTCGTTCAAGCTTCCCGTTCGCGCCTTCCCAAACCCGACTTAACCAGTTTCTCCTTCTCTCAGCGTACCAACCTTTGGGATGCCACCGCGGCGCGGAGTGTCGGTGGTAAGCAATTAAACTTGCTTCCTTTACGGCTCTCGTCTGACCGCCTGTCTCTCCTCAGACACTCCTGAGATCCTTCCAGGAGCACTTATCGGCACATCGGTCTCCTCGAGTGTTAGCCCTACCTCTAGTACTGTTTCTTCCTTACCGGCATCCGCCTCACCTGTGTCCACCACTTCTGGAAGCGGGCCGAATGCTGGTGCTATCGCAGGTGGCGTCGCTGGTGGCGTCATAGCCATGGCTGCCGTTGCCGGCCTCGTTTTCTCTGTCTGGCGAAAACGACGGCACGCGCAGGAGCCGTCTGCCGCGTTCGTGGTCAAGGATGCGCCACCATCGCCATCGTCATCGGAAATGGGTCAGGCCCCCCCCGCACCTTCGTACCGTCCCATTGTGGTTCCACAGACAAGCCAGGTTCACCCCGCGCCCTCGTACGAGCCTGTGCATATGGCGGCGGGGAGCCAGGTTCACACCGTGCCCTCATACGGCCATATGCCGGTGCCGCAAACGGTGCCAAACGTACGTTGTCCCTACAGTGTCTTTTTCTCTGTGTGCTCATCCCTTTTTGGTGGCGATGAACAGGACCTGAATAACACGACCACGTACCCCCAGCATCAAGGCACAACAGCCTCCACACCACCCGTGCACGTGTCGTACACTTGGTACTTGGGCGCGAACGATCCCGCCAACATGCAGCCATTGCGCCCGCAAGGCGACCATGGCCCACCTACAGCTTGATCCCGTCAGACACGATCGTATCCTTTTTTTTTTGACTTCGTGATTACCAACGAAATGGACATTAGGAGCTACGTGTGCGTATTATATGGGCGAGGAGCCCCAAATTTGCAGTCGAATCGCGGGTACACGAAGGTTCTCAGTAGTTGTCGTAGTTGTAGGGACTGCCTTGTCAGCCTCTTCCGGACTACTGTGCTGGGAAACTGAGATTCGAGTTGACATATATCAGACTTACGAAAGCTTATCCTTGTCATGTCTCTTTGCGAGTCATTGCTTCACTCCTACAGAGACAGGTTCCTTGCGGCGCCAGGAGAAGAAGTGAGGTGAGGTGATAATGGAGCGGGTATGAGGGTCAACGACATCGAGAGGAGCCAGCTTCAGTGTATTTCAATAAGCGGTTCCGGGGGAATGTACATGCAGGGTAAATGCTTCTCAATCCCCACTAGACTAAATTATTAACTCCAATTTGGAGCTCATAAAACATAATCAAATTTGCTTTCTTTGTAAAATAAAATAAAACCCCGATTCTTTCACAGCCCCCCTTAATAAAATAGAAATAATGGAACTATGTCAAAAAGGAGCCCCTCCCATCCTTAAAAACCACATTATTCGTTCCATTTTTGATATCATAATGGTTAAGTAATGAAACAAATAAGGGTAACTTTGAACACCCCTATTGTAGGTAATTAGGGGAGTCTTGAAAAGGCTAGGGCAATATGTAAGGGAGACAGAGTAGAGAACGGGCGAAATCGCAAAGTGCTTCTTGGTCGATAATGAGGCCTTAATGAGGGCCTGTGTTGCAGAAGCGAGGTCACGATGGTGGGCACTCCAGGAGCGACCAGATGAGCATCGGCAGATATAACAATTCTCATCATCGATTCCATAGCAAAAGGGTGTTGGCGGGCAAGCAAAAGAAAATAATCCCGGTTACCGGTCAGAAAAGTGGGTGGCCACGTGCCGTTGCCCGCACAAAGACAACTTAAAAGACAACGCTCCAAGGCACCGTTCGTGCATCGCACTGCCTCAGACTGGCTACGCGAAACGCAACGCACCGTAGACGCCAATACTCTTGGCAAAGGGTCATATGATAACCTTCCTTTTTTCTGTATTTCGAGTTGAATCAGTAGGTGTTTCAGTGGGGTGCTATTCGGTCGTCTTACTGGAAAAGTACGAAGACTCGACTTACATGATTGTCATCCTTGCACCGCTTAGTTGTCAGAAGAAGCGTTCACGTACTGGTGTAAGGCCGACCAACAGATACCGACGACCGATGACCGGTTCAGTGATGGGCTGACACTCGGACTGACAGCTAGGCTGAGCTAGCCATGTGATGACCTTCCTTTTACAGTAAGCATGGGGTCGTCTGGGAAAGCACGAAGACTTGGCACACACACGATTGTCGTTCTTGCACATTCCCCAATGATCAAAAAATGCATTGGTTTGTTCCAAGTACAAGTATATGGGCGGCCAACAGACAGGGATGATTTAACGGGCCCATGCCTGGAGATCTGATATCCCTGGGACCTATATAAAGCCTGTGACCCATCTATCGATCCTACCTTCGTCCCTCTTCGCAGTCATGCAGTGGAAGGTGTCAAGCCTCGCTACGATCGTGTCTCTTTTTTCCCTCATCATTGGTGACTTTGTAGTTGCTCAGATCAGTGCTCCGGGCTGCACTGATGTACTGTCGTCGTGGCGATGGGTACGACTTTATCGCCTATTCTTTATTTGTGTTAGTTTATGATCGGCACCCAGTCATTCAACTCTCTTGGCCAGAACCCGTGTGGAGTCACAGCGTACATGATGTCGACATGCTACCATGGCGGTAATGTGTGTTAAAATTGTTGTATGTATCGCATCTGAGTCATGTCTTCACTGTCGCCAGGGTTTGCCGTGAATCCACTCGGTCTGGGAGATATTGCATATGCGGGCCCTAGCAGAGAAGATGTCCGGGACGCGGGCCCGTGCTGGTGCAACACCGTGGCATTCAGTCTCATAAGTGCCTGCAGTGAATGCCAAGGAGGGCAGTCGTTATTGTACGTCTAGTTCCATTGCATTTGCACCGCCTTTCGCCTAATTTCCCCTTTCACAATTCAGGTGGTCCGAATATTACCTAAATTGTACAAGAATCCTGGAACCCTCCACGTAAGTTGACCATTGTGGCTTATATTTGGTCTTAGCCCTGAGCGGCGCTGGATTTCCACATGTCAGATTCCCTAACCCCGTTCCTGCAGGAACACGTGTACCACAATGGGCTCTCTTGGATATCACGGTTCGTCCCTCCACTGGCGCCTTCCAAAAAACCCAACTTAAACTTAACTGGTATCCTTCTCTACAGCTTGCGAACTTTTGGAGCGCTAGCACGGCGCAACTTGTTGGCGGCAAGCGATTAAGCCTTTTCTCCTTATGGTCCATGTCTGACCCACCGTCTTTCCTTAGATACCCCGGAGATCTTTCCAGGGGAACGGATTGACACCCCAGCCACATTTACTATAAGGACTACTTCTAGCTCCTCACCCACCTTCACTGTAAGGACAACCTCCAGCCCCGCGCCCACCTTTACTATAGGCCATACCTCCAGTACCTCCTTTCCCACAGTTCCGGAACCCACCTCACCCTCATTCACCTCTTCCGGGAGCGGGTTGAACAAGGGCGCCAGCGCCGGCGGCATCGTCCGTGGCGTTATAACTATAGCTGCCATCCTTTTTCTTGGCTTTCTGTGATCGCTAGCTAAAGCTGTGTGCGTGTGCGTGTATGTGTGCATGCGACTGTGTGTCTGTTTTCTTGTTAACAAGTGACGTGGATCGAATAATCAGCACGTTAGCATGTCGTTTGTTCGCGATCCTTGACTGTGACACTATTATGACACTATCTCTTTGCAAGGACCGCACCCTACAATACAAAGAAAGCGACATATCCTAAGGTTAGCTGGGTAGTAACCTAGTGGTGGTTACGCTGGTACGGCGCAAATAACACCACAGTCTTACACCTACTCTACCACTACCCACGCTTTGCGCGTGTACAACAAGCACCGGAGTTCGTGGTTATCACCTGTCACACCCCCTCACAAGTCCTTTGAGGAAGCGTGGATTGCCCACATCCTTGGCCAGTTTGTGCAGCTGCGGAACGCGAAACTAGCCTTCAAACCCTTCGGACCAAAATTTCCCTTCGACCCTAGATCGATCAGCTGGATCAGTCAGTAACTACCTGCGGCGGCGGCGGCGGGACCTGTGGCTTTTCTACTCTTGGCTTCACGGAGTAGCAATCTTATGACGCACACCTGTCATTACCTGACCCATCCCTCATCACCATACGCTATCCTCGTGTCCTCTGGGTGGGCACACAACTTCCCTCATACATCTCTGACCCAGGCTCTGTTGGACGGGTCAATCGCCGGTAGCGTGGACCGTGGTAGGAGTACTGTAGTTTCGTTTTTGGACAGTCACTTTCCCGATGTGCGCCCCGAGGAGCTTTATTAACTATACAGTTCCAATTGTTACTTTTAAGGCCGTAGTCTAGCGTATATGCGCCTCAGTCTTTTCTCTTGTGACTAAGGTGGGCTGCTTTTTATTCCGACCTATTACTGTAACGCTAACGGGCTCATAGTACACGCGTTGCCGTGTTTATCAGGTGGATTACCTTCCCGAATCCAGTCTTTTCTCTTGTGATTGAGTACATGCGTTGCCGTGTTTATCAGCAGCTTCTCAGACGCCATCTAACGCCGCAAGATCCATATGTCGCAACAGGCTCCCCTTATGTATGACCTATATATCACCCACTTCTCAATGCTGGCATACGGTGACTGGTCCTGGAATAAAAATGGTTTCCAAAACAAAACAAAAATGGAATGACCCCATTGTATGTCTTGCATCGCATGACCCGCATGATCGATATTTTCGAGCTCTCCCTCGGGCTCTCTTACTTGATTGAAGTTGATTCTTCGCCTACATGGGTGAGACGCCGTGATAAGGACTACACAAATAAACTGGGTCTGTAAGCACTATCATATATTCAATGGCGTAAAGGTAAAGTTACGGTCTTTCTGGACATCGGCATTCCCACTACGCTGTCCCTGCTCCTGTATATAGTATAGCCTTGGTTTTCAAGTTCTGCTTGAAGTTCGGCCTTTAAAAAACCAACCTCACTCTTTTCCTCTGAATCTCTTAAGGAATTCAATGCCCGCCGCTGGAGATACTCGCAATGACTTCGATCTCATCAAGCTACTCCAGTAGCCTAGGAACAGCGATAGTGGAGCGGTGTACTAGTGGCGTTGTCAGAGTGACTTGCATGCGCCAGACCGCTTATGTACTGCTTGGTGCACCGTCGGCTTTCAAATCCCCCCAAAATTGAACTCACCATGTCTGCTGGGCATCTAAGTTGTAACTCTTCGCTTAGGTCCTCGAACCAGACCCAAGGTCGGAAGAAGAGCGGCTTTTGAGGACCGGCAGACCGGCCAAATTCCTGAGCCCAAGTGAAGCCCAAGGTGAAGCCGGCAACCCGAGCGGCAACCGGCACTGGAAACCAGTCAAGTTGATGGACCTTGCGAAAAACACAAAGTCCAGACGGTAACATTACCAAGGACCACATATCCTCCTTTTGTCTTAGAGGAATATAATATATTGAAGCACACGAATAGGATGGGAGACGGGATGAGCGTCCTTTCTAAGGAAGCTCTACCCGTGCGATCACGCTATCGGAATTTCTCGTACATCGGACTCAGCCGGTTAGCACCGACTGCCTTTCCTTTCCTTCACCTCCGCCTTTGCAGGTAGTTCATCTTATATCCGCCCAGAATGCTCGTCCCATAGAGATGCACTCAGCCATTTTTGTCACGGCGTGTACCCTGAACTATTGTAATCTTACTCTCTGAAATTTGAAATTTGAAACATACAAGGAGATGGACTCAGAGCGCGACCGCGGCGATCGCACCAACTCTCGCTCCTGTCGAACGGTGATCGGAGATCGCTTTCACCGGTCCGAAACGATTCAAGCAAGCTTCAGGCCAGCTTCAGGAGGCTTCAAAGTCCAGATTCTGTTTACAGATCGAAACATCAAGCGCCCCGCATTCAAGTTGTCAACACATTTCGAAACTACCTGTTCAACTTACGTTCGACCCGCAAGGGCTCAGTATGACGTAGTGAATATCACTGCATGTTGAATATCCCTTCTGTCCCGACTCGTGTAATGCTGGTTGTCTTCAGCTCCCGAGGTGCACTTGTGACCGGGACTTAGCTGCAATCCGAGAGCAGGCGAAGCTAGTAAACCCCATCTATGTTTCGGGCCCAAGCTGTCCCCCATCCGGATGCAAGGCTTGATGTCCAACTTGTGGTGATGTTACAGTGTGTTGTGTTTCATAATTATCAGTCTATTCACTGACGACAAACACGAGGAACTGAAGCACCACGGGGTTCCATCTACTTATTTCTCCGCGGTATTTGATCGCATCTTCGAAGGAGATGGTAAAATTTTTGTCCGCGGCGAGATGGAGGTCGGTGCCAACTAGTCCCGTCCTCAAGCCCCGCCGCGTCTTTATCCTTATAGCTGTGACAAGTGCACTGAATGAGCCCTCTATGTTCCTTCCATCAACTGATCGTTGTCACTTGATACAACAATGCCTCCGCAACTCAGTTATTTTTTCCGATACTCGCCATCTCAGCTGATATGACTAAAATTCCTCGAATTAGAGGCCTTTGTCGTGACGTGGCTATCCATTCCTCTTCTCCCGGTATTCATACTATACTTATGTTCGATATGGGTAGACGCAACTCTCACTGACCGAAACCTCCCACCAGTCGTGACTTAACCTGTGCCAGGATTCTTCACGATAAAGAGTTGACTCGGACAACAATCCGTCCATAGAGGCAAACGATAATGATCTACTGGCTAATTCTCCTTCTTTCCCTTGTCAAATACGGAAGAACCCAGCAAACCCTCTTTCCTGCGGCGATCCCACTTGCAGTCCGCTCACCATACCTCAGTTGTTGGCAATTCACTACCAACGGGACGACCATAGGAACTCTATGGCCAACGACCTCTGCTCATCAACCCAATTCCAACCAAGATCGGAGTCTCGATGCAAGTCATTTCCCTTCGCTAGGCGTAACACGTAAATTGATGTCGTTTTAGAGCCTTAACACGGTCGTCCTCGTCCGTGTGGATAATATAACCTACTTGTTTCTGGGATTCGCAGACACAGTAAACGCAACTGTGAACCTCACCAGCACAGTAATTTCGCCCACCCAGACCAAGCTCACCGCGGAAGCCGGGCCCATGCAGGTTAACCTTACTTTCCTGAACCCGATCGAGGTTCGAGCTAGTGTCACCTGTCGCCGCTTTTACTATTTACCTACACTTTCGTTATAGCCGAGAGATTGGGTCAAGCAATCAATCCCATTCTCGTATCTGTTCTTGACTGCGAAATCGCTGGACGGCGCAGCTCATACCGTCCAGGTGTTTTCGCACCTTAGCTCAGGTTTGTGAAAATGTTTGTCATTGTTCCAACTCCGTTGTGTCAATGTCGTTGCAGAATGGGTGTCAGCGGACCGAAACCAGGTGGTCGTATGGACTACGACAACAAATAGCGATGTCGTCTACCATTCGGTCAGACTCCAAAATCCAGCCGTGTTCAACGAAATTGCCACTCAGCAGGAATGGGGCACATTACACTATGCCATAAAAAGCGTGCGTGTCAATGGTGCGATCTGCATGTCCCCACTCATAGTTGATGGTCTAGGGTGGTAAAATCACATATAGTGTCGCTGGTGTTACGGATGCCATTGGATTATTCCAGCTTCAAGGGGTGTTAGATAACCATACGGATGTAAACTTTCGCCCCATTAACGATAACTGGCCAGTCGTTGGCATATCGCGTGACCTCGGTACTATCCAAGCGACACTGGACCCCGTCGTCTGGACCATCGGATTCATCACAGACCCTGTCATTAATTACACAGACCTATCTGGAGCCTCTCAGGAACGTAGCTTGTTCTACAAGACCCAATATCCTGATGACACGTCCTTAGTCAGTATCCACATTCACCATTGAACAGTGTGTGTGTCTTATACCGTAACATAGATCGTTGACTTCCTCAAGGATTTCGCCAACGCCTCTTCACGAGCTCAGCAACTGGATCTGAAGATACTTCAGGACACTGCTGCTGTTTCGGGACTGCTCGGAGACTTGGTGTCCCTTGCAACAGCACAAGTATACGGCAGCACTCATCTGACAATCGGAACTGACGCAACTGGTAATTTCAACAAGTCGGATGTGATGGCGTTCATGAAGAATATTGGTGGATCTGAGAGAAAGTGAGTTAACTCTCCGCGTCGGATGAAAGAAAGATCCTTACCTCGTCAAGCCGGGTTAACGCCGTCGAGACTCTGTATTCTGCATTCCCGGCATTCATGTACATTGACCCTGAACTTGGTGGACTCTTTCTTGAGCCTCTGTTTCGGCTTCAAGCGTCCCCCAACTACACAAGCCCGTACGCCGCTGCAGATCTAGGTGCGTCCCAGAACCGGAGAAATTCAAAACACTGATTATTGGAACGTAAGGATTGGAATACCCCAATGTCACAGTCGGCAACCCTTACCACAACCGAGGAGTAGAGCGTTTGTATCTCTCTTTCAGGTCTTGTGTGTTACTGATATGTTCTTCATTCCTCATACAGAATCTGGGAATATGTTGATTATGACTTATGCCCACGCTCGTGCAAGTGGAGACGGTAGCTTGATAAGCAGATACGTATGTACGAAACTCCGATCGGGTATTCCTGATACTTATAAAAATGGACAGTATTCCCTGTTGACTTCCTGGGCTGATTACCTGTCCAACTCGACACTCTTGAACCATGATCAGTGCGTTTCTACTCGGCAATCTAATTACCAACAGCTTGAACGACCACCGACACAGGTCCTCGGCGGACGAACTGTCAACCAACAATCAAACTAACCTCGCGATCAAGGGTATCATCGCTCTCGAAGCTATGTCGAAAATGAGCTCAATTATCGAGCAGACTGCCGACGTTGACAAGTATTCCGTCCGTGTAGATTTGTTTAGTGCTGTGTGGCGAATTTGACGGGCCAACAGAATAGTGGCAGCCAGCCTTTATACTCAATGGAAAAGCCTTTCACTGGCAAGCGATCAACATTTATTTGCGACATATGGACAAGCGGACTCGTGGACCTTGGGTTATAATCTATTTGCCGATGTATGGTTAGGCACTGGCGTCGTCGAGTCATCCGTCGGTTTCTGCTGATTTCTGCCCTTATCCCGACACTCATGGTTTTTAGGTCTATAGCAATCACAGTACTTTCGTCGAGAACCTCACATCTACTTCGACCTTCAGCCATTTCGGCTTGCCAGTCGATAGCCTCGGCTCGGACTTAAGCGCCTCCGTATCCAGTAGGTAGAGGCACGCTTTAAAATTGTCTCAGCTGATGTGGTTTTAGGCTGGAACTTGTTTGTGGCTGCTATGACCCCGAATCAGAGCTTACGCACGGAACTTATATCGAGGGTTCACAACCGAGCGTCTTACAACACGAGTGCAGGCGTTTTCCCGCTCAACTATGACAGTACGTCTGGAACAGCCATCCTGGGAAGGGCCAGGTGAACCCCCTCATGATTCCGATTGGTTGGGCTCTAACTAATATTCCTGCTTCGCTTTCTAGCCCCGCGCAGGGTGCAATGTATGCACCATTAGCTCTCAGGTTTGTCTATATATAGCAAGCGCCTTCCCTTGATGCTGGACTAGATATTTTTCAGGGCTCCCGTCGTCCAAATAACGACTAATCCTACCGGAACGTCACAGAAATCGCACCCCGGCGCGGTTGCCGCGGGTGTCACAGGTGGAGTTGCGGCATTGCTAGCGATTGGGACTATCGCCTTGGTAATATGGCATCGGCGAAGACAAAGCCACAGACGCAAATCTGCTGGGGATGCATCTTTGGGGGGCGTTATTAACCCACACCCGCAAATCATAGTGACGCCATTCAGGCAAACTTTTACCGGGGCGGCACCATTGGACGCAGGACCTCAGACGGAACAGCAGGTTGACGGACCTTCTCCCCCAGAGGGCTCACCACTCCCATTTCCACGTGTGTTGCCTGTCCCTGTCGGCTTGTCCAGCAAGGAGCTTGCGCAGCTGCGCTCGCGTTCCCAACCCACCGACGGGCGCTCTCCCAATCTCTCCCAAGCTACCACCAATGACAGTAGTGCGGCTACGTCACCGCCCTTGGGCGAAGATCAGGGCTTTCACTGGCAGTCAGAGGTCGATTCTTTGAGGCGTGAGATGCAGCAACTTCGTACAGAGAGATTTGAAGCGCCGCCGAGTTATGCCAGTGAGGTCCGACCCTCTTAGACTTAGTTCACGTTCGAACTATTTCTGCTTTTTTAAAAATCACCACACGCGTTCCCATAGTTCTGCTTCGTCGATACCAACGTATAGTACGGTATTGTTTAAAATGTATTTTTTCCTATGGGACAGAAACTTCCGCCAATGGTGTTGAAACTCTAGAGAGGAATACCGTGGCAAGGTGAACCGACACTGATGCCAAGACCCTAGTCGTAATCGAGATACGAACACATGAACAATACCTTTTTTTTCTTTGTTGAGTGCAAGATTAAAAGCGCGAAAAGTCTGAGCATGTTGGGGATGAAGAAACTTCTAAAAGCTTCGTCCCACTCGCAAAGGTACCTGGGCCTGGGCCTCAAGGACGAGAAAACCAATCACAATGGGGAATCGATTAGTAAGTTATATACAATGTCTTCTATTCACAGGGCCTACATGGTCCGGAAAAAGAGGATTGTGATTTAGTATTAAGGACTCTTTTCGAGACATCCTTCATATCTTGAACCCGCCAGCAAGGCCCATCACATTCTTTGGGTCAACTGCCTTCTTAATCGCATGCAGCCGAGGTAGATTCGCCCCATAAATATCTTCCAGAGGCGTGTCAAACAACGCGTAATTGGGGTACACGGCCACGTGCGAAACATTTTGCCCGTCCGCAACTGCCGCCGCGGTGACCGTATCAGAGAGACTGCGCAACCCCTTGCTTACCGTGTCGTCCAGAGAAGCATTGTTGTATGTGATAGTGGCAGCCGTGGGGAAGAGAGCGCGAGAACGATCGGGTGGGTACGCAGAGTCTGAACCGTGAGAGAACACATCCTTGAGAAATGGCTCGCAGGCGAGCGTGATGGTAACATTTGGATCTAGGGCTCCGATCTTACCTCCCCAGAACTACAGACGTGCGGTCGTTGAAAAAGATTTGGACGCGTGAGGTAAGATGGTGCTCACCAAAGTCTGATTCACAATTGCGTCGAAAACAGACGGAGAGTACTGCGTGACTGAGACACCGTTGGCGCGACCTCTATGTCTTTTCGTCAGCCATGCTTCATACACAGAGTCGAGAAATAACCGACCGAGCTGTGTTGGGGGAATTTATGAAGGAGAAGCTGTTGAACAAGTCAACAAATGATCTTGTCTTGACATCAGACTGATTAGTCGGAATCGCCAGAAAGTCATCAAAAATCCCCGGCGCGGGTGTGGGCGCATCGTAGAAAACGAGAGCAGCCGCGGATATGGCCTGGATGTGTGATATTTCCTGGTTTGTACTAAATGATAATATCAAAACGTAAGGACGTACCCCCGCCGGAGTGTAAATCACGGGGACATTCAAAGCGGCCTTGGTGTCATTCTTCTGCTGGAACTTTACGAGGGCTTCCTTCACTAAATCCAGTTGGTCTGCATTGTAGTTAATGGTACCACCCTATCAAATCGAGTCAGCTTGAGAGTACGAATGTTACGTCAATCGGTGTTACTGACCCAGACTTGGCCCTGGGGAACTGTCTTGTAAGTGAACTTGGTCACGATGCCCTGTCATCAATGTCAATCAGACTTCCTTTTCTATCGTCTTGCAAGGAAGTGTCGCACAAAGTTGTTCCCTCCACCCTGAGAATACGGTGTCTCAGTGAAGCGTCTCCCTCTAGGGTCCAAGTCCACTTACCCGAAGTGCGAACCATAAGTCTTTATTGCTTTGTGTCACATTTGTAATGGTCCCGTTTGGTAGGACGAGCTCATATCTCTCCATATTGTCGATGCTCAACCCGTACTGGTTACTCATGAAGGCATAACCTATGACACGAAATCACAGTCAGCAGTTAGCATCGTGACATGAAGGTATCACCGACCGCCGCCCAACGTCAAACCAGAAACACCGACAGTAGGTATGCGTCCTCCAACGACGTTGAGCCCGGTTGAGTCGAGAGCTGCGTATACTTGGTCCCAAAGAACGCCAGGTCCAGCGTCAACGGTCCCCGTGTCGTTATTGATCTCGATGCTACTGAATCGGGTCATGGAAATCTGGACTCCGTTCGTGGAAGAGAATCCAGGATTAAGCGCATGACCTCCGCCTTTCACCGCGAAAGGCGTACGTGTGGATCCTAAGATGCGTAACTACCACGATACACTGTGAGCGACAACTATTATTAAAAGGGCCCAGGGGTACGTACAATAACGCTAACATCTGCTGCTGAGCCTGGCTCGACGGAGCACGCAGGACACCTGACTAGACGAGACGAGAGCGTGCTCGATGTCAGTGTTATACTGGGTGGAATCTTTCCTTGTACGTCAGTCTGGTCCTAAAGGAAGCCGAACAAGAGAGCCACGGACTGGGGTAGAAGAGCTGAGAAGAATTGGAAATGGCGTTCGCGATGCTGCGACAAGTACTCTGATACCGCCCAGGACGGTGTCGCTGTGAGAACTAAAGCATGGGAGAAGGACGCCAGAGAGAAGGCGACAACTGAGAAAGTTGTCGAGAGCATACTGATGCGAGAAAGGACGGTTATTTAGACTGGCCATTGGTCCGCAGCGCAGTCTTGTCCTTTTATCTCCGTCCTTTCACGCCGGCATGACGCCGCGTAAGCTAGGAGCCGTGATCCGGAGGAGGTTAGTATGGATGTCAACTCGACAACCGGTGTGGAAGGCCGCACTGCCACTCACCCACCGCCTCCATGATGCTCCGTCTCATACAGAGTGGGCCTAATGGAGGTCGTGATACCCTCCGATGCGAGCGGATACCAGGTCTTCGTTCTTGACGGCGACATATATCTAAGCAGAGAGATATGGGGATGGCAGGAGCGTACAACGATTACATGATCTAGAAAGCATATCACTAACGGCCCGACGAGAAACTATCTAGGCAGAAGTTAAGGATATCTGGTGTATGGATTAATGACTTAGCCTGCGCCGGGTTGTTGCCGATCAACCACACCCCGTTGATGTCATTGAACGATGAAGATGAGATACTCCAGAGAGGAATACCGTGCCAATAGGCCCAGTCGACACTGCCAAGGCCCAGTCGCAGGCAGTCGCAGGCCAAAGACCAACTGAGATGACAGCGATGAATGACGGATCCTTACGTGAGAATTAAAACCCATTGGTAATTTTCAATCTTCCATTCATCCTTCATATCACTAGCAGAAGGCGACACGCTTGGGCAATGTGGCGAACTTAGCGATACAACCTCGAAAGTCCATTCCGTGCCAAAGTGGGTCGACCCAGGCAGCCAGGTATGCATGTTATCACTTCGGTGGAATTACTGTGGTGGCGAAGAACGCCGTTTTCAAAGATAGAACGGAGCAGCTGCAGTCCTAAGCTCTCGAGTCTACTGGATGCCGCGTCGACGTTCAGTACATTGAGCGCTCGGCGCTCAACGTTCAACGTTCATCCACGCCCGTGCTGGCGCTCATGGTTCCAATACTAGGACCGATAGAGTGCATCAGAGCCAGATAACCCTTTTCTGCATCATAGAGGGGTAAGAGCTTGAAGCCATTGGGCTATGAAGCACGATAGGCTGAATAAAACGTGTTTACACAACCGGCGTGACTCCAGGAAGTGTTGTACTGGTCAGCCTGACTCAGAGTAAATGGGTCAGGTCAGACCCCAATCGCATCGTCTGCTTAGTCATCATGGCTTGTGCCATCAGCCCAACCGAAGTTGCGATTAAAAAGGAAAGTGGCGTAGTGTTGAATTCTCGACATCTCGACTCGGAGTCAGACGGTGCGTGAGGTGAGTGATCAAGCGATCAAGCCGGCCGCGTGGAGCCAGGCATAAATTGTTTCATCTTGTTACCAGATGCACCCTGATGACCGAGCAAGCACAAAATTTTGAATGGGTATCATCAGCAAAACGACAAAAGTTAACCTGGCTTATTTTGTTGCTTAAATTTGATCATTCTCATTCTAAGCCATCAGCAAGGCTGAGCAACCACTAAGCACCTTAAGGCCATTCGGAGCCCGATTTTTACTCAAATGTGGTATATATTCATAAGAGTACTAAGGCCTGGAGATTACTGTACAAAGCATTTATTATACGAAGAACTTGAACTGAAACAGGCCACGTTGGTATCCTGGTGGCGGTAGCAGTGGCATCATGGTTGGAGTTGAATGTGGAGCTCACCTGAGTGGTGGTACTGGGGTTGTGTGGAGGGGCATCGTCGGGAAGACTGCCCATGACTCGCATCATCGTCATTGTCGCTGCAGCCACTCAGACCTTTGTTGGTCACACGGTGACCCCACAGTCAGATCAGCCCCATCAACACAATATAAAGCACGGACGACGCATTTGCTGACATATATTTTTGCTTCGCTGACACATAGAATGCTCACCAACAGCATGGTCAGCATTTTCTCCGAATAGCAGTGTTTCATGGTGTGCTCTTTCATGCTTCATCACGGCAATTCTGGATAACTATATCAGCAGTTTTCGAGGAGCCTGGCGATGCCTTGCGTCGCTCAATTGCCCCTTTGCCCTCTCGCTCTGTTTATCTTTCGAATTGCAGTGCCTCATGGTGTTCTCTTTCATGCTTCATCACGGCTCATTCGCTGACAATTCTGGATAACTAAATCAGCAATTTTCGAGAACCCCTATTGCATTCGCCCCTATGACGTGACGGAGCCTAGCATCGCTCGCTTGCCCCCCTCGCCCCTGACGTTACGTGCACGCAAGCATACACAAGCGGAAGACGCATCGCAATCTTCCCAGACACTTTCTTCCCCCTCTACATTGCAACTTAAAGGTAAAAGAAAAGCTGAAAGATCCGAAGACGAGGTGAATGAAGACATCTGAAGGGACCTAATGCGCTAACGTAGCTATGCACGATCGACGTATTAAATGTTTGTCATTGTACTGTCCGTGCATGTATAAGAATGTAAGATCAACTCGAGATTGTCACTCTACCCTGTCTACCGTGCATGCAACTGCAAATGCACCGTACAAACGCAAATCCTTCAACGCATGAAGACCGGCCCAAAGGGCGATTGATATAGAGGCGCTCTTGGCACAGATGCTACTCATCACGCACAAGTGAGCCGGGGCCCTGGGGGTAGCAACCATGTATATGAGGAGGTCAGAATACACAGTCCAGTTCGAACTGACGGGAGTTGCTCAGCGAGTATCACGTGACCATGTGACTGGCCTCGGGCGACTTCCGGGCCGCAAATCCCTGACCACCGAGACTCCACCGTGACCGAGTCGCCAATTGATGGTAAAGGTAGAGAATGGATGGTGAGTACCGGTGAGTGGGGACTCGGAGTCCGCCACTGTCCATGCCAAGCCCTTCGAAGTTCGCACCAGTAAGACATCAGACGGTCGAGTCCGGGTCGGATCCTTCATCGAGCCATCTGCAACCGTTGATACGTTTATTACGCTGATGCCGTACCCCCAAATAAAGCTTTATACTTATGCCGGCATTTCTTCAAGTTGGACCATTCGGCTTAACGTGCCCGCCAGCCTACACGCCAATACAATACAGTAACTCAGGCACTGATGTATCATCGTCAGGTACCCACACGCTTGGTTCGTTTTCTTCACAATTGAACTTGGAGAAGCGGTAATTGGTTCACTGCGAACAACCATACTGTATATGGGCTACCGACAGTAGTGCGCTTATGTGCCTAACCCTCATATAAGACTTTTTTGTTATTAAAGCACACCCTGGGAATCATCACCTTTCTCCCTCCCTTATAGTCATGCAGTCGAGAGTGTCTTCGAGTCTCGCTGTCCTCACGTCCCTTTTCCTTCTCTCTGCTGGTGGCCTCGTAGTTGCCCAGATCAGTGCCCCGAACTGCGTCCCGTCATTGTTGCAATGGGTATAGCTTTATCGCCTACTTGTATGTGGGCTGCTTCACGATCAACACCCAGTCATTCAACTCTATTGGCCAAAGTTCGTGTAGTGTCGCAGCGTCCTTGCTGGGGACATGTTACGGGGGCGGTAATGTCAAAATCATGCGTGCACTGCCTGTGTCCTCATCCCTGGCAGAGTTCACCTTATATCCAATACGGAATTCGTCGTACTCGTATTTGGGTCCCTACTATAGAACAAGGCGCAAACCTGTGCTTCTGCAGTACCGTGGCATATAATCTTCTCAGTGCCTGCAGTGTGTGCCAAGGAGGTGATCTGAGGACGTATGTCTCATTCCGTTGCACTGTAATCTGCCAAGATTACCCCCAACATAATTTAGCTGGTCGGACTATTCGCATAACTGCACAAAAACCATGGATCCCTCTACGTGAGTCGACCATCGCAGTAGATTGGCTTATCTTTGGTCTTGGTTCTGAGTGGCGGATTTCTGCACGCAGGTTCCCAAACCCTGTACCTCCAGAAGTCCGTGTTCCGCAGTGGGCTCTCCGGGACGTTACGGTTCGTTCCCTGCTGGTGTCTAAAAAAACCCGACTTAATTTGTGTCACCACTCCTCAGCTTGTGAACCTCTGGGACGCAACCACGGCATTCACTATGGGTGGTAGGCCTTTATTCCTTTACGGTTTCCGTCTGACCGACCGTCTCTCCTCAGACACTCCCGAGATCCTCCCAGGGGAACTCATCGGCACGTCACCCTCGTCGAGTATTAGCCCTACCTCCAGCACCTCTTCATCTGCGCCGGCATCCACCTCATCCGGATCAACATCTTCTGGAAGTGGGTCGAACGCCGGCGCCATCGCAGGCGGCGTCGCTGGTGGCGTCGTGGGCATAGCTGCCATCGTCGGCCTCTTGTTCGTTATCCGGCGAAGGCAACAGCGCACACAGGTGCCAGTCAGCTGCATTCTTGGTCAACGACACATCACCTCCGCCATCAGCGTCGCCAATGAGCCAAATTCCTCCCACAACGTCGTACGACCATACACAGGCACCCCGGTTGACGCTATATGTACGTTGTCTACCCCTCCCTAGCGTCTTGTGCACTGTGCGCTCATCTCTTGTTTGGCGGTGGTACTGGTTGCGGTGTGAATAGGACCCGAACAACCCGAGCACGTACCCACAGCTGCAAGAACACGTACAGAACTCCACACCGAACGTGAATAGCCCCGCCGTCGTATCCTACAATGGATACTTGAACGGGAACAGTACCACCAACTTGCAGCCCTTGCGCCCGCAGGGCTACCATGGCCTACCTACTGTCTGATAGGCGTCCCCAATCCACATCGTGCACTGACGGGAGAGTATCACTATCAGCCCCAGAACCCATCTATTTTTTTGGACTATGTGATCACTAGTGAAAATAAGATCAGGAAAATGTGCTCCCCTGAAGACCGCTTGTGCATGTTAGATACATAGGCAAGAAGACATTGAGTTGGGAGTTCAATCATTGGCACACGGGGGTGGATGGTGCAGTGGGCACGCCCGCCACCCCCTACCCTGCTCAGGAGAGCTTGGGGTGAGCCCTCGGGTTCAATCCTCGCTCAGGCAATATTCCTGACAGGGGCACTCATTTGTCAACACCCCGTGGCATCGCGCCACCAACTCGGACCCTCAGCGGCCCGCACTACCCGCCCGTCGGCACTCTCCTAATCCACCCCACACCCAGTTCTCCGATTCCATTTCCAACAATCCCACACTACGTCCCGACTCAACCCGACCAACCCGACTCCAGTTCCGAAGCCCTGACCTACCCCGATTGGAACACACCTCTGAAGACATAAAGGCTTACGCAAGCATCGGAGCCCTCACAGTCCCTGAGGCCGGCTGGGAGTGGTGACCCAGTCCGCCAAAATGGTTGACGCCGAGGGTGATCCTCGCCCGGAGATACCACCAATTCGCTGAGTCAGAAGGGGTCCATGACGGCACGGAAGGACCAGCCTAGGGCTGGATTAGGTGAGGAAGGCGCGATGAAGGCGTGGGAGGTAGGGATGAGGATTTGGATGACACACGCACAGACTGGCTGGGAGACCGCACCTGGGGACCTAACACGTCCCCTTACCTAACCATTACTCCGAACATACTATGTCCCCTCTGGGAGGGTACACACTGACACTTGACCACCCCCGACCCCACCTCGCCCTTAATCGGACGCTATGCCCTTAATTGGACATTACCTACCATATATATACGTTACGTCGACAAGGTGCTTACTTACTCTCGTCCTTACTGCATCGAATTCCCAATATGGCCTAAGGTGTCGCACGCAGGTCTGCAAGGTTTCACCCTTACTGTTAATCCGTATATAGGAAGTGGCGCACTATAAAGTTGAGGGATATACCGAGGGTTTGGTTTCCGCACAGAGTAACATCTATAGTCCGTAACTACCGGCTTTGTACTAGCATACTGCTCCGGGATATAAATCGATTCAAAAAAAAAAAAAAAAAAAAAAAATCATTGGCACACGAAGACTTCACTAGCTATCGTAGTGATAGGGACAGCCCTATCCTTATCGTGCGTCTAGGCGAGATGCCCATAGACGCCAATACTCTTGGCAAAAGGTCAAGTGACGGCTGGCCATGTGGTAACTTTCCTTTTTACGGTAAGCGTGGAGTCTTTTGACATCTAGCTGGGAAAGCGTGAAGACTTTCCACACCTACGGATTGTTACTGTACCTCCCACTCCAATTAATTCCCTACTACTGTACAGTAATTCTGTACAGTAATTAAATAGTCATAATATATAAATAGCCGCTTTAGATGGTGTTCAGGCCACTGATCGCAGATAAAAGTCCCCCCTAATCCGCGAATTCCCAGAATTCGAGGGGCTTGTTCCATCAAAGGAAGACTCCAGGTAGCATAGCGAGTACTAGCTACATCATGCCAAATGAATAGTCGCCAGTACGGGGGTCTTTGAAAGAGAGCGTGAGGGGGTGGCAACATATATTGCGAAAGTTAAGTTGTTCAAGGACTCGGGTATATACACAACCGAAGTTGGGGACTTACACCAATCGAACCAATTAAGCAAGAGTAGCCTGAGCGAACCCGATCCGTTTATTTCTTACATCGAATTCCATGTATACGTTCCCTAGGGAGATGTCCCCGAGAACCCAGAAACCTACCGTCGATAAGATGTAGAAGCAATAAAGCATTAATAAAGCATAGTGCTCACCATGGCCGTTCCGTCACAATACCGCCCGGGCCTATGCAGGCATTTGGGTTGACGGAGTAGGTACCAAAATTAGGAGTTCGAGGCCGAAGTGTGAAGCTGCCATTACCGAACTGGAGCGAGATTTCCGAATCGAATGAGCAGGGAACTGATTGTTAATACCGAATCGAGAGACCTCTTTGCATAACCCCACCTCCTCGGTGACAGGTACATAAGTGAAGTCGCCCTTATAAAGGTTGCTATACTCTAAGGAGTCCGAATGAATCGGTAGGTAAAACACCCTGAGCGACGAGGGTGTAGGAGTAACACCGAAAGCTCAGAGGCTCGGGAATCATAGACCGAGAAGAGTCAAACTGCGCTGGGGACGGGGCTTCTTCCGTAGTCGGGCTGCCCCCTACTGAGGAAACACTTTCTTGGCCAGGTCTGAAGTTCAGAGTAAATATGAGTTATGACGCTGAGCCTTCTAAGTACGATGTCAAGTGACTTGATGGTGTCAGACGACTCGGCGAGACTCAGACGCTGATGCATTTCCCTGAAGTTATGCCCTCAGAGGGGTCACCGGCTCTGCGGAGCCCCATATGACCAGAACCTATGCCCCGATACAGCAAAATTCGAAGTGAGCGACTCTATGGTGCGGTGCACCTTGAGGTGCAAGGTGCGGTGTTCGAGACATTGACGCTTACGTCATACTGACCCCCTCTTCATCCGTTTCCTCTGCCATGCAAGCAATCCCGCGCCTGAAAAACTTACAGCTCGCAAACCTTTCTAAGGCACCAACCCCTCTAAAATCGGTTAATGTACGCCTGGCACCGACTACGCCTCTTCCTTTCCATAGAACTGTCTAACGACATCGCCCTCAAAGTTCCGACACACAACCCCCGGCTCTAGCACCGTCCTCGTTACCAACCGCCAACCACAGCCCACTTCAGAGCTCTTTGACCCATCGTACCCAGGCGCTCACCTCCCCTTCCATCGGCGGCACGCGCTTGTGGTGCGCTGGGTTAGCAAGCACTTCAACCTCTATGCGTGCCCAAAAGCGTTTCTGAGCAAGCCAGACACGCGGTACTCCTTACCTTACGTGCCGCGGCCGTACCCGGCGCGCCCTCAGCGGCCAGAACAACGCAGCGCCGACATGTCGATGCAATTCATTGCGTTTAATTCACGCGCCGCGCTCGCTCCCACCTTGCGCACCAAATTAAAGCGCAGGATCAAGGAAGCCGTCAGGCTTATCGTCACGCGCGGCGCGGCAGTCGAGGAGTCGAGCAGTGCCACGCAACGAATTGTGTTCCGTCCCGAGGATGTCGGCGCGGAGAAGTGGATTGTACCCGGTACGTGTTCGATGCGTTCGCTGGGGGAGCTCGCACTAAGTTACCAGTAGACTGGACATACATCGCCCTTCCCACAACCGAAATGTTCCGCATGTCCTTCACCGAACAGCTAGGCCTGATGCGTGAGGCACTCGGATCCATCCACCGACGTATCCCGGACGCCGAAAAGATCCTGAGGAACGGCGGATCTAAGGCTCCTAAGAGCGGGAAATCGATACGCCATAAAGCGCGGACATCTCCGGATGAGGTGGTTTTACGAGATGTGTAGTGGCTGGCCGGGGGCTCTTGTGACTATGACCGACTGGTAAACACGGACGGGCGGAGGTGTCCGAGTGATTGTGGTGTATTTCCGAAAATGGCTGAGGACCAACCAAATCCGGAGGCTCACGGTCTGTCGCGGAGAGCCCGGCGCGATGGAAGAGGTAGCAGATCGCGGCCCGAAACGAAGTCAAATCGGAGGCGCATAAGGAGTACATTACACGATGTAGTTCGAGACGCCTTTGAACTGGCCTACCATTCCAAGACGACCCACCTCAACGGTTATGAGAACTGCTGTGGCTTTCTGCGACCGGAGAGCATTGTACCAACCTGGAGAATAGGAGACGTTCTCACTCGAACACGGATAAACTATTTTGTTGTACAGTGCAGCTCTTCCACTCACTAAATATGACTCCTACTTTGCCACATTTCTATGGGCTAAGCGGGTCCATCTGGTAGGTTCTTGACCATGAGTCCTTACCAGGCCTTATCTGTCCATTTATCCTTACCTACTCTCATATTCTGGCAGGTTGGGCTGGCAGCTGAATTGGGCACGAGCGCTTTCAAATTGCACCACCAACCGAGGTGACACCGTTGGTTGACTCATCCGCATTTGCCACCCCCATACGTATTCTCTAAAGGTTATTTATAATTATTACGTGGGGTCATTGCATGACTGAACCGAACAAAGCTTGCGCGTCGAACACGAGTTACAAGGCGCCCACGCATTCACAGAACTGAATCGTAAATTCGAACGACATGCTGTCACCGTCCACAAGAGGGGCCGAGCGCTAATCTCCAATTGCTCCCCAACCTCGCAACGGTATCACACCCCCTTTCTCTCCTCCCTCCCCTTCTGTAGCTAGCTCCTCTGTATTACCCTGATGGCGCTTCTTCGCGCCATCGTCCTCTCTTTGTTTGCTGTCCACTCCTTAGCTGATCTCAATATCGGGTTTTCCTCCTATGCTAATGACTTTATCGAGCCAAGCTACGTTTCGGGAAAAAATTGGAACGCCACAACCGCCGTCGCTCAAGAGTCAATTGTCCAGTGGGCAGACTCGCTCGCTTCCCAGGGCCCGTGGTGTGCGTTCACTTCCTTCCCTCTTCTCTTCCTTAAGATTGATTGTGCCATTCTTCCTCTTGGTCTAGCTGTCACAACTTCAAAGCCCTTTCTTGCGCCATCAAATAATACACACGATTATCTTAGTTGGTCACCATAGTGCGTTCGACTCAAAGTTCAACTCCATTGACCCCGATTGTTCACTGGGCATACCTTAGCTGGTGGCCGAACTGCTCCGGCGTAGGCAACACCACGGAATTGACACCACAGCAAAGTAACTTTTTTTTTCGTATTTTTCGTATGATTAACCCTGCTTGCTCACACCGGCCCTGTGCTTAGTCTGGGTCACATGTCCATATGTCCCGCGCGACGGTGAGTTCAATCCGGATTACCGGACAGTCAACAACACTGGTGCCTTCTCCGCCTTGGCCGATGCGGTTCTCTACAATGCCCTCGCCTGGAAGATCAATGGCTCATCCGTGTACTCCGCGAACGTCGCAAACTGGATCAATACCTGGTTCCTCGCGCCTGACACCTACATGACCCCCAACCTTAACTACGCTCAGGTGGTGCGTGGGCCAGGCGCTAACACCGGCACGCACACTGGTGTGCTCGACCTCAAGTGTATGACGAAAGTCGTCAGTGCCGTGCTCGTGCTACGTGCAGGGAAGGCACCCGAGTGGACGGATACGATCGACTCGGGGCTTGTGAACTGGACAACGACGTACATCGGATGGCTCACGAGCAACCAGATTGCGCTAGAGGAGGCTGCAGCAACTAAGTACGTCACTTCTTCGCATAAAGCCAATACTGTATCCTGACTGTCGGCAGCAATCATGGGTCGTATTATTATAACCAGCTCGCGTCACTGCAAATCCTCGTTAACGACCTTACGGGCGCCAATGCGACACTACATAAGTACTTTTCTACGCTGTACCAAAATCAGGTTGATGCCAGTGGCGAACAAGTGCGTATGTTACTTTAGAACAAATTGCATTCACTTCTGACACGCACTGTCCAGCCTCTTGAGGCGGTGCGAACGCGGCCATATCACTACCGGTCGTACAACCTCGCCGCGATGATCGTAAGCCCTCTCGAACATGCCCGTCCCCTAGTGCCATCCACTAATTAGAAGTCACATCGCCCATCCAGACCAACGCGCGCCTCGCCACGTACGTCGGTTTTAACGCCTGGAACCTGACCACTTCCGCCGGAGGCTCGATCAAAGCCGCAATCGATTTCACGATGACCGTCCTGCCGAAGGACGAACTCGCGTCCGAGCTCTTCCCCAGCGTCGCCGCCGGTGCGGCAGTGTACGGCGACCCGCAGGGCGCGTACGCGGCGTTCCTCTCCCGCTCGGAGGCAGACTACCCCGCTGAGCCGTGGTTCTTCTGGGACCAGCCGCTTAGCGACTCGGGCTGGGTGCGCGCGCATGCGGGCAGCACCGGCGCTGCGACGCCGTCTGGGACTGGCGCCGCGGCCTCCGCTTCTTCGACCACGGGCGCGGGCGATAGTAAGAACGCCGGTGCCCGCACGCGGATCCTGTTCGGCACCCCTGGCGAGCTGCTCCTTGGGGCGGCGATCATAGTTCTGATAGATGTGCTTCTCTTCGCGTGATCCGCGCGTTGCTTCATTATGTTCTTTCTGGTGTTGTCATTGCTATTATTCCCCTGGTACGTTGGACACGTGGACCCTATGTGTGTGAACACTTGCGTGTAGGCGACGTTCCCTGCTTTGTTTAGTCTGTTATATAATATCTTGCAAGACGAGTCCGTGGACCATCTTCAGTGTGTACCGGAGGATGGTCCACCTGTTACCCCCCACTGATTGTCGTGATGTCTGGTCCCTGTCTATGCGTCGCCACTCTGGCCGTACAGTTGTGTCCTTGGTTGAGCCAGGCCCGCCTCCTGCCTGTTAATGCTCTACACATCGGAAGAGCAAACTTATCAGCGCGGACGTTATTCGGGTCCGCGTTCTAACTACTTTAACTCAGTCCCCAGATACACGTGACACCCGTGGGAGGAGGCTGCCAATCCGAAACTCAGAAATAGTTCGATTAAATTTAAATGACTTTTTTGTCCTATTACTAATGAACTTAAGTAAGCCACAATTGTTGTGCCACAGACCACAGCCACAGAACACGGTGGCATTCTTGGCTTAGCAGGCCCAGTTCCGCTCCCTCCTTGGCAATGCTGGCTTTGAGCGGAGCGCCAGGATACTGGAAGTCAAACCCCCGGCACAGGACTTGTGCGGCAATAATTTCATTACGGCTGGGGCCCGGGTTTTGCACGGGACTCGAGCTGGTTGTCCTTGAGGCTCAGGGCGAATCTTGGTCCTTCTACCAGTCATCGGTCAGCAACAGGCCTAAGATTTCGGGCTGCCTCTCAGAAACCCTCAGAGGGACCTCACCCGGATAACTTGCTTATCGGGAAACCAACTTAACACCGGGAGCGTTACCCTTCTTGGACAAAGGGTCCTATCTCAGGTTCGTATTGTGTCCATGCCTTTCTCCCGTTTGTCAGGAAGTTTAGCCAGCCAAGCCTTGCACACACCGGCTCAGCAGCTCTGCTGACGAAGGAAGGAACTCTAGGAACTCTGACGATTCACCCCAGCAGGCGACTGAGCCTATACCCACCGTACTGTCGTTCCTGGAGGAAGACAGCACCCTGCCTGCCGCGCGCATCTGTAAAAGTAGAGGCTGTCAAAGGCCGTCAGGGGCCACTCTGGACCAGTCCCTGACAGCTTTGACAAGTCCTAGTTTTGTATATGCACCGCCGATAGTTCCACCTCCTCACCCCCAGCGTCCGCGCTCCCCCTGACACCTGGCTATAGCTATAAGAGCCCTGTGCCCGAGGTCGAACGGCCCACACCGGTGCCCCTTCCCACCTCTCCTGATATATCTTCATCACCAACTTAGCTCTACTAGTGCCACACCCGGAGACGATGTCAACTGCAAGTCCTGTAACAGACTGCGCTCGCCGAAGCCTGGGACATGGTAAAGGATGGTCCCAAGGGTTCTGACAAGAGTCGGACGCTCGGCACTGTTGGTAAGTCAAACTTTTGCATTGTGATCAACGCACCAATATCCTCTATAGAAGACGCAATCGCCTACTATACCAACCGACGTCGCACCGTTCCAACCATTGGTTACAGCAGCCAAAGAGGCGGTTGGACAGACAGACCTCAACAAGGCTGTTAAGGAAATCGACCACTTTTTCGAGGGCATGCCTATTTTCTTGAATGGTCTGGATGCAGTAGCGGGCCTGCATCCTTTCATTGGCGGTGCGTCGATGTCATTTCACGTGTGCGGGCGGAGTGATCGGTGACCGCTGAGACAGCTGTTGTCTTGGCATTCAAAACCGTGTACACACTTGAGCGGAAACGTCGCGACAACGAAAAGAAGATCATCGCTCTCTATGTCGAGATGAAGGACATGATGGGTGTTTTGCTTCTGTGTGTACTCGCATTCACCCCAGGCTATTGTGCCCTTCTCACGTCTTTGCAGCCTCAAAGACGTGCAGAATGACAAGCTCGTCGCACCTGATGGAAGAAACATCGAAGATCGCTTGAAGGTCCTTGTAAATAAAACTTTAGAAGACATCAAGAGCTGCTCTAGTATGTGTGATGCGTATGCCAAGAAGAAGCTTTTGTCGAAGGTGTTCCTGAGTCCGGTCTGGGACAACAGACTACTCAGCTTTGTGACGCGCTTCTCGACGCGGCGACAGGATTTCGAGAGAGAGCTGTCCATTCTCACAAATCTGGGTGTGAACAAGGCCAACTTCAAGCTTATTAAGATTGAAGATACGACGAAGGTACTCGAGAAAAAGTCGGTGTGCATAAAGTTCTTTCTCAGTCGCTAAAATTATGGCACAGGATGGACGTTATGATGGCCATGTTCGAACAATTGGTCAGCCCCTAACAGAAACATCTCGCTGAGCTGGTGGCTGCAAGAGGCGGTATAGAAGCTCTCCGGAACGACGACGACATGTTACTTTCGCTAGAACAGCTCGCGAGCGAGGCACAGGGCGCGTCCAACTCAGAAGGGCATCGCATGAATTGGTCAAAGCCTAGCGACGCAAAAACGAAAGCAGATGATCTCAGAAAGAACATTTTTGAACATCCTGACACTGCTGTGGAAAATAATCAAACCGTGTTCTCCCGCAAATTCAATGAGCAGCAGCGTCAAATCCTCGACGAGCTCGAAGACCTGAAACTTGCCGTCACACGAGAGGGCGATCGCGTCATCCAAGTAGTGAAAGGTGGTCCCCATGAGAGGATTCTTGACTGGGTTAGTATGTTACCTGTTCAGTGAACGCGAAATGACAACGTAATGGTCTCTAGTCGGTCCATGAGATCTGGAAAGAAATGGTAGGTGTTACCTATGTCATCCTGGACCCTACTGACATACACACAGGGCTGGAGAGGGAATGTCAAAGCCCGACACTTTGTGCTCACTTTTCGCGATTATCTCGAAAAGCTCACCTCAGAAAGTCAAGGCGCTCGCGGCGTGAATACCACTGCAATCTGTAACTCTGACTTGGAGGATCCGGATGCGTGGGCAATCAAATTCTTAGATGTCACGCGGTTGCAACCTATTTCAGAAGCCTTTGATGACGATGCGTCAGGGTTCATTACCGTCACAGAGATGAACCGCTTTACTAGTTCTCGGCCGGCTGACTGGAGGTTAGTCTCGCTTTTGAACTGAGTGGTTGTCATCTCATAAGTCGAAGCTTACCCCGCTGGGTAGCTTTCTGGGCAGTTGGTGAGTTGTGTCCGTCGTGTCATCAGAGTGCCTTACTGAATACTGAACAGGATACAAGGCGTCCATCATCGACTATGCCGAGAAGATAGAAGAGTTATTGGCCAAGATGGAAGGAATTCGCGCCGAAGTGCTCCCTCCCAATCGAAAGTTCATCGAATATTCATCTGTTGGGAGCTCATTCACACACTGACCGCCGCCGTGACCTCGCTGCGACCCGAACCTGGCACAGGTAATTTGGATAGATTCAGATCATATCTCGAAGCAGAGGAGGCTCGATTAAGCACCAATCTGAAAGCTGTAGACTACATTATTAATGGCACAGATACCCTCACGCTCATTACGGGTGTGGGCCGTATTGAGAAGGTTGGTGCGAGGGCAACATATTCAATAACTCGCACGTCTTAACTACCCTCTGCATTTTGCAGACCATCTTTCCTCTGATCTACTTGTTGATGAAGCGCCACTATGAGATCATGCGAGCCATGCGGACCAAGATTTTGGACCAGCGTGAGCTTGGGTCAGGTATAGAAAGTTTCTACACTGTGGACGATGCCATCCGATACCGCGTGGATGACCTCACGAGTACATCCTCCTCAATGTTCCTTGCTGTCTTCGTTGCTCACATGGTCGACACATGCAGACATCTTTTCCTATCAAAAACTTGACCCCGAGAAGCAGTTCCAAAACTTCGCTCATGGCATTGTGGGTTATCTCGTTTTCCTCTCCCGTATATCCTCTGAAGTGTCCTAGTTCAAGTATATCCGTAATAGGAAAGATCCTATGGACTTCAAACTATGTCAGGACTCTCGATCCACGTGTCATACCTTATGACGATTCAAATGAAGACCAAGATGTAAAACTGGGGGATATATTGAAACATGGATATAAGGACAAGTTGGCTCTTGAGGACTGGGTTTATGACGGACATTCGACCGTCGACACCCCAGATTATAGTAAATTTGAACCGCCATTAAAGGACATGTATGCTCTCCACTTTTATCCATCTGCCCCCTCTATTCTGATTCTCTTATCTGTGCCTTTCAGTTTAGGGTACTGGCATGGCTACTTGTATCAAAACGACGGTGCCCGAGAACTTAGCGGATATTTCTCAATGATGACGTTTGTACTCAAGCCCCCCGACTCGATTGGGGAACGGAAATTCAAGGCAAACGCCTGGTCCATCGGAGGACGCCACACGGTCACTGGGGATTGGTCCATCAGTGAAAACGGTGCCACGGAGATCAAGTTTATGACGACGTTCGAAAATACACCTTGGCTTGCGATCTCCTTCCGTGGCCGGTTCGACGCAGAACGCGATGCTTTGACCGGTATCTGGGGCTGTGGTTATCATATGGATGATGAGACCTCGAATGGACGGATAGAGTTCCGACGAATTCTACCTCGCTATCTGACAGTATATCCTAGTATCAAGGAACTTTCGGGCAACAAGTCCCGCGCATTGTGGGGGTTCGCAATCGCGGCTGTGCGCAACGACGTACGTCGGGAACGTTGGTCATGGTCATACTTTTCACAACGCCGGAAGGATCGAGAGACGATGGTCTCCTTGGGGAGCCGTTGCTTTTTTCTCCTCGGGACGCCAGCCAGCGTTGAAGAAGCTGAAATTTTCAGTGCTTCTGTACGGCGACTGACAGCAGCCGACGCCTGCTTCTGGATCTCCAAGATCAGTTGCTCACTTGCATACACGTCGCTGCACCTGTGAGTTTCTGATTTAGCACGTTCTTGCTCCGGTGCTGACACGGACTAAAGGAACAATTGTGATTGTTGTCGAGGCACCATTGTCGGGACTCGGCTAGTCTGCCTTGATTGTGAACAAAAGGACACGGAAATTTTCAATCCTCTGGACCTTTGCTGCGGACAAAAGTGTCTGGCTGCGAGCGTAACCCGTCAAGACCTCAAATTCCCACACGAACCGAGTCACAGGCTCGTAAAAGTTCGTCCTGTCGTCCTGCAGCGCCAACTTGGCCGTGTCAATACTGCGGCACTTGCGGGGTTCGAACGCGTAGAGACACTCTGCGCGAAGATTGCCGAATCTTCCCAAGGATTGGTGGAGAAAGGTGGGGGAGAGGCGACCGGCAAGGAGAGTCCGCAAGACGGGACACAGTCCGAGGACAACGACCCACCTTCATGTAGAAAGTGCAAGGGTCGTCTCTCGTTCCCATGCTGGTACTGCATCTATTGTAAAGGTCAGTCTCGAAGATTCATTTTCTCACCTCGTACGCTGATGTACAGTCTTAGATGATTTGTTCCTGTGCGATGCGTGCGACAGAGAAGGCGTGCCTAAACTTATGCGCGGCTCCGGGAGGCATAGTGACGACCATACTGAGGATCACCATCTCATTCGCTGTCTTGAGCCGGTAAAGGAGGATGATACCAGTAGGCTCTCTTCAACTGAGCGGCGTATAATCTCGTTGGAAGACCGGCTCAATGGCTTGCAATCTCGGTTTGATGAGCTCAGCCAGGATCTTACCGGTCGAATTGGAAACATAGAACAACTTCTCCACAGGCTTTCCACTAGTACAGTGACTGTTGGAAGCACTGCGTAGTTATACTCTTTCTTACGTTTCGTCTCCAGCGCGAATGGCGCGTAGTATTTTACGGATGTAATTCAATCGGAGAAATGCAACCAATCACTAGATTTTTTTGAAGTAGATGACAATGTGAAATGCTTGCAGGGACAGGCACCCTGATGTCTCACCAAGGCCCCATCCTTTACAGTGTAAATGAAAAATCAACTAATTCCTGCCACTGAGTCATCACTGCATCACTGACAGTGCACCTCCTTCAACCTTCACTTAAAAGTTCAGTTGCCTTGCAATTCTTCGAAGATTTCCGTTCCGCGCAAGGCCCCGCGGTTCTATCAGTGAAGAAGCCGGTTAAGTTATGCGCACGCTTCCTGGCCTGGCCGGGGAACCAGTTTGGCGATAGGTGGGCACAATGTGGGATGCGTGCACGTGCGGATGTGAATGTACTGTACCTTCCCTGCTACCAATGCCCATAACATCCGATACAGTCAATAAACCGCGCAGTATGCAGCCCAGCGGCGGCGAACAGCCCGCAACGCGTTGCCAATAGAAGACTTCTCCCCTCAGATTTCGGACTTTTGATCTCAGTGTGGCTCCGGGTCATTCCTCGCGTACCCACAGCGCCTACAGTCGAAATGACCTTTGCGGAGAGGCCTGACCAAGTGCACAAGACGCTCGACTTCCTCCGTCGATATAGTACAGGAGCCCGGGCGCCTAAATATAATATCTTGAGGAGCGTCCCCCGCCCGCCGCCCGCAGGACGTCAGGTCCTCAACTCGCTCGAAATTGACGATACCAGTGACGGCGCCCGCCCGACCAACTAGCAAAGGTGACATGGACAGGAGTGACGGCGCTTGGAGACAGCGGTGTATAAGTTACGCGTGTCCTAAAAAGGCTCAGGACCAGCCGAATCCGAATGCTCACGGTGATGTTGCGTATCGCGGAGAGGTCGGCGCATTGAAAGAGGCGGCGGATCGCGACATGAAACGAAGTCAAATCGGAGGTTACTGTACTACATTGCATGACCGAGACCCTTTCCAAGACCCTCATTTCGACGACAGCAATGGGAACAGTTGCGAGCTAATGAACAATAGTACTGCGGCCTTCCGGGAGAGCATTGCACCACTGGCAACCGAGACGACGGAAGACGCGAACAATGTTCTAGCCTGGGCACGGTCAATAGTTATACTGTAAAATGAGTAACTCTTCTGCTGCCACTTCTACGACTTTCCCATATTCCTGTCAGGACATACAGTACAGCTCGCTCCTGAGTCTTTCTTTCCTGACCTGACTGAAACATCTGGGACAGACCACTGAAGGAGCTCCCCCCACTCAACAGTTCCGAGTCAAGTAATGGTTTTAATTTGCCAACTCCGAGCCACGGCCCACGTGGGAGGTCGGTCGGGCTGGCTTGCTGCCCGAATTGAATGGGCCCGACGAGCGCTTGCAAATGGTCCCCGGCCCCCCAGGTTCTATCACTCCCTGTGTCATTACGTGGCGTGGAAGCATAACTGCATTGCAACGATACAGTATGACAGGCTGTGGGACACGCTTGGGGACACGAGCACGCAGGCGCCAACGCATACTGTATATCGTAAATTCGGACTCCAGTACCACGCTGTCACCGTCCGTGAGAGGCACAGCGCTAAACTCCAACTCGCTCGCTCCCGGGTCATCCCACCCCACAACGGTATCATACCCCTCACTTTCTTCCCTTTCCCACCTGTAGCTAGCTCCGAGTCCTCTGTATTACTCTGATGGCGCTTCTTCGCGCCATCGTCCTCTCTTTTCTCGCTGTCCGCTCCTTAGCTGATGATCTTAGCGTGGGGTTTTCCCCCTACGATAATGACTTTATCGAGCCAAGCTACATTTTGGGAAAAAACTGGAACGCAACAACCGTCGTCGCCCAAGAGGCAATTGTCCAGTGGGCAGACTCGCTCGCTGCCCAGGGCCCGTGGTGTGCGTGCATTCCTTCCTTTTTCTCTTCCTGGGATTGATTGCGCCCTTCTTGCTCTTGGTCTAGCTGTCACAACTTCCAAGGAATTTCTTGCGCCGTCGAATAATACACACGATTATCTTAGTTGGGCACCGTAGTGAGTTCGCCTCCAAAGTTCACATCCATTGACCTCGGTTGTTCACTTGGCATACCTTAGCTGGTGGCCGAACTGCTCCGGTGTAGGCAACACCACAGAACTGACACCGCAACAAAGTACTGTACCTAAATTTTTCGTATGATCAACCCCCCCTGTTTGCTCACTATCGTTTTTCTGCCCTGTGCCTAGTCTGGGTCACATGTCCATACGTCCCTCGCGACGGTGAGTTCAACCCGGACTTCCGCACGGTCAACAACACGGGCGCCTTTACCGCTATGTCCGATGCGATTTTCTCCAATGCGCTGGCCTGGGCAATCAATGGCTCGTCCGTGTACTCTGCGAACGTCGCAAACTGGATCAATACCTGGTTCCTCGCGCCTGACACCTACATGAACCCGAACCTCAACTACGCTCAGGTAGTGCGCGGGCCCGGCGCCAACACTGGCACGCACACCGGTGTGCTCGACCTTAAGTGTATGACGAAAGTTGTAAATGCCGTGCTCGTACTACGTGCAGGGAAGGCACCCGAGTGGACGGATACGATCGACACGGGGCTCGTCAACTGGACAACGACGTATATCGGATGGCTCACGAGCAACGAGATTGCGCTAGAGGAAGCTGCTTCAGCAAAGTGCGTCGCTTCTTCGCGCATCGCCAGAACTGTATCCTGATTGTCTGTCCCCTTGATTCCCGGCAGTAATCACGGGACGTTCTATTATAACCAGCTCGCAGCGCTGCAAATCCTCGTGAACGACCTTGCGGGAGCCAATGCGACGCTACATAAGTACTTCTCTACGCTGTACCAAAATCAGGTTCTCGCCAGTGGCGAACAGGTGCGTATACTACTTTAGCTCAAATCACATTCACTTCTGACATGCACTGCCCAGCCTTTTGAGGCGGAGCGGACGCGGCCGTTTCACTACCGGTCGTACAACCTAGCTGCGATGATCGTAAGCCCGCAGTCTCTCAAGCCCACCCTACTGTCCCTGATCTTCGCCCATCCAGACCAACGCGCGCCTTGCCGCGCACATCGGGTTTGACGCCTGGAACCTGACCACTTCCGCCGGAGGCTCGATCAAAGCTGCGATCGACTTTACCATGACCGTCCCGCCGAAGGACGAGCCTGCGTCCGAGCTCTTCCCCAGCGTCGGCGCCGGCGCGGCAGTGTACGGCGACCCGCAAGGCAAGTACGCGGCGTTCCTCTCCCGCTCGCAGGAGGACTACCCCTCCCAGCCATGGTTCTTCTGGGATCAGCCACTCAGCGACTCTGGCTGGGTGCGCACGCACGCGACGTCATCTGGGACCGGCACCGCGGCTGCACCTACGTCGAGCGCGGGCACGAGCAAGAACGCGGGTACCCGCACACGGGTCCTGCTCGACACCCCTGGCGAGCTGCTCCTTGGGATGGCGATCATGATTCTGATCCACATCTTTCTCTTCGCGTGATCCGCGTATTGCTTCTTTTCGTTCTTTCTGGTGTTGTCTGTCATTGCTATTATTCCCCCCGGTACGTTCGGCGTGTGGACCTTATGTGTGCGAACACTTGTGTGTAGACGACATTCCTTGCTTTCAGCTTTTGTTTATAGCCTGTTATATAATGTCCTGGATGAGTTAGTGAAGGACGCTCGGCGAGCACCTGAGGCTGGTTCACCTGTTACCCCCTACTGGTTGCCGCAGATCTTTGTCTGCGTATCGCCGTTCTGGCCGAGTTGTGCCTAGCCCAAGTGCCTACTACCTGCCTCCATACATTAGAAGAGCACCTGATTGATTCAAGCCGGATCATCAGTCTCCAAGGCCTCGTTGTCTCAAGCTCCAATAATTCACAGACGACAACTCAATAAGCAGCTGTGAGAACCAACAGATACGAAATCACATGTATGATTAAAGAGAAATTCGGCATCCCGACTTTAACCGGGTCATGGTCCGGCGTATCAGGGTGATCAAGGCCTAGGGCGCCAGCGCAGCGGTCGAATACCTCTCCCGCCACCAACTTGAAGCACATGATAGAGCAACGAGTGCCACCAAAAACACTGAATATCGTACTTTCCAAACGAAAGTCTGTTACAACCTGACCCCAGGGATCTGGGGACACAAACTATACCCTCTTGGGACGACCGCCACGGCCTTCGTGGCACGTGTCAAAGCGAGTTGTCCACATGGCCCCAAAGGCGGGGTATTTGGTGTCAGTGGGGGCTTCCTTGATGGCTTCGCTGAAGTATGTGTCAGACAGTGACGCCCTCCTATTTCCAAATCGTCCCAAGACAAGATATTTTTGGGGACAGCCCCACGTTTCGCCTTTTTGATCCTTACGCATGCGCTGAAACGCAGAACGCAATGTAATGGCGTAGTGAATCGTAGTGTAGTGAATCTGATAGGGACAAAATGTCTCGTCGTTTTCGAAAGTTTCGATCGCGCGCCACACATCCAGTCCCTGGCCCCTGGCCACTAGCACGAGTCGCAGATCAGAAGAGCAGGGGGGCACAGGGACCTCAGAGGCGTTTATACTGCGACACTTGACTGAAGGGGGTTATTCTTTTCTTGGAGCTGCTGCCTACAGTGCCAGCGGCGGACCCACGGCCGCCGCATGTCGCTCCTGTCTTTTTGCCTTTTGCACCCTCTTCGCCCACTCCAAGATGCCGCAAACGCTCTCCATTTAATCACCACCCTCTCCATATCCCGAGGAACGCCGAATCAGTACTACTTTTAGTGTCGAGCATGATAGGGGTAGCATCCTTCTTCTCCACAGGTGGGGTCGAAGGGCACCAACAATCCCCTGTAGGACGAGATAGTCATATGAGAGAGAGAGCAATCCCGCATTCGGTAGCACCCACGTTAGTTCTTTATTTGGTTTCTCTTCCTCCCCATGCGGTTGATCCAGCTGTCTCGTGCGCCAGCTTCAAGAGAATTTTCTCGAACCCGTTTATTTGTGCCCTGTGGCCCGGGTCATAGCCAAGCCCGTTACCCTGATTCAGGTTCTTCGGATCGAACCTCTGTGCTCAATCGTGGCGCCGGCAAGACCCCCTAGCCGTGGCCCGTGACATCGTACAAGCGCCGGGGAGAGGGCAAGGTGACGACAGGTCGTAGATGCGGACTCAGATTTGACAGTCGTCGTAGTAATCGAGGGATTCCGAGATCATCGATTTCGCCTGCCACGCACGGTACGCCGGAGTCCGGGAAAGCTCCTCGACGCTTTTTGTCCGGGCTTCGTCCGGCCCCCCCCGGGTTGGTCGCCTTGTAGTCAACCCACCTCGACAGTGTCCGGGTTCGAATTTCTCCGTTTTCTCCCCTTCCTTTCAGTACGTTGTTTGATAGAGCGGGCCAGTGAAAGTGCTACCGACGGGGAACCGGCACCTTTTCGCGATGGTAGTAGTAGTAGTAGTAAGTAGTACGGTGAGTATAGAATCCGAAGCGGAAGGCACAGTCGTGTCGGATTTAGTAGAAGGGGAAGTGCACCTTACTGGGAGAGCGCTCTTTGAGACGTCTCGGTGAAGAAAAGCCGCGGAGAATGGGAAATATGAATATGTTTCACTGGAACTCGGAGCTCCGTGCGCCATGTCGCGTGACCAGCGAACGACCCCGGATGGACGGGTATAGCACGACCCTCTTATTCTCAATGTGTCCGAGTCCGAGTCCGTCTCGAAGCACAGAATCTTGAGTTGCTGGCCTTGCTGCTTCCCGCCCGGTAGCCAAACAGTTGGGCCACTGATTTGCACGGCTGTGTATCGGTTGGACCTTGTGGCCTTATCGATGAAAAAGTGTACCCATTGTAGCTGACATGCCAGTTGTGCCAACGATCCTGAACGTTCGAGATTTCACCAGGGTCAGGATCACGAGAGCCACTACAGCACAACCCTTGATTGCGATTAAGACCGCTCGGGCTTTCCTCGCTGCTGCTGATATTATCCGTTTGGAGGACCTTGTATGCGCGCCGACGACGTCATACATACCAAGAGCAGTTCTGCTGTATACGGCAATCATATCTCGAAGAATGACAGATGTGCGCTATACCGGGCAAAGATAGTCCTTTGCAGTGACGTCGTTCAGTTGTCAGTTGCAGGTTGTTCGCTGGCAACAGCGAAGCTCAGTCTCTGCCACGTCGATTTGCCCACGCTCGGGTCGTGCTAGTACCAACCCCCAACATCCCGAGGCCCATGGGGCTCAGAGCGGAAAGGCACTGCACGGAGGAAATGCCCACCCGATCGCCGGGACCATCCCCATCGGCTTTATGTTCCCTACCTTTCCCTTCATGTCTGCATTAGAAGATCCATTTGGGGAACACGGCGTCACCTCGCTCACCGACCCGTCACCGCGCGCTACTCTACTATAGTACAGATCTTCTTCTTCTGATTTACACGACGAGCACCGTCATCGTCGTCATGGTTGTCACGGTGACTTGTGTGAATCTCACACCGAAATCGCCCGCCACCCCTTTTTCTTTGATTTCTGGAAAAAAATATCAACGGGGGTTTCCTCGTGGTGTCGATAAGTCTATGACGTGATTCCATTCCGTTATAAGTTGACCATCTACTGCTGGAGGGCTGTGTGCATGCATGCAAATGCATGGGGCTGACACATCGGCTCAGCTGACCTTGTGAAGACTGCGCGGACAGATACAGCATGGAAAAGTGATAGTCACTACTGTAAAGGTTTTTAGATTGGGAAAGGTCCCGGGTAATGACGAGCGGAGGTGAAAGGTGAAGGAAAGTGTGTGTGAATCAAGTTTCCTTCCCTACCTCCTCCAGCCAGTATCTGATTGCGATGATAACGTGAAATGTGATTCACACGATTGGATAGGTGTAATTAATTGATTGACCTCATCTCCGAACGAACGGGGCGTCGCGCAGGAACCAAGACGGGACGCCACATCCGACGAAAATCCGTGAATGAATCGGAGGACTGCTCGTGATAACGATATATTGTAGTGCAGAGTTTGCTTTCTGAAGATGCAGCGGACTTGAGAAGCAGCTTCTTGTCTATACACGGCCACTCGGAACAGATCGGACCTCGCCAAGAAGCTTTACTTTGTGTTGTTTATCACGAGATATCAGGATGAAGGGGTGTGGTTGCCATGAGGCCTTCCTTTTTTTTACTTCCTTTTTTTTTTTTCATGTGGCGTTGCGATGCAGTGTGCGTACCAGTGATGCTATTATTATTCGTATATCGTGATGTGCTGTAAGCACAAAAAAAACAAAACGTCGTGATGGGGGGCGTTTCTAGTAAGTGCGGTGGACACTATGTAGTCGTCGTGATCGTGTGCATTCCTCTAAGTGCTCGAAGGGTATTATGGGCCTCTAAATTATCACTATCTATGGGAGAATCCTCCTTCCCCTCCTCGTGGGAGGGGGGCATCTGGGCCTATTGCCGAATGAAGAACGAGGAAAGAATAGCCTGTTATCGTGCGCGAGTGTGAATGAGCCATGCGCAGAAAGAGAGGAGGACGAGAGAAGCAAGACGTACGGTCATTTGCGCCGGGTATTTCCCTTTGAAAGTTCACGTCGTGTATATGTTTCTCCGCTCAGATTGGCGCCACCAGGGGGCCCGGGAGCCGCTCAAAGTTGCGGACAAAGTCACACTGGCCGCCCGTCTCGGGGCTTTGCGGGAACCGGCGGTACTTCTCGACGGACTTCCACTCCTCAGCGATGAAGCGCAGCGCAGCGGCGCCGTCCTCGACCGCGCCGGACTCGACGAGCCAGCAGCCGACGACGACGCCCGTGCGGCCGATGCCGCCGCGGCAGTGGACGGCGGAGATGCGCCCGCGGCGCGCGTTGTCCCTGAGCACGGCGAGGATCTGGCGCACGTACGACTCGGAGCGCGGCAGGCAGCGGTCGGGGATCGGGAAGGAGTGGTACTCGACGTCGCGCAGCTCGATGCTCCCGACGCGCGCGACGTGCGCGGCGAGGTGCGGCGCGTACGGCGAGAGCTCCCCGCTCTCCGTCAGGTCGATGAACGTCCGCACCCCCGCGCGCAGCAGCAGATCCAGCTTCTGCGAGTGCTGCGCCCGCGTCGGCGTCCAGGGGTACTCGCATGCGACCAGCAGCGGCGTCGCCCAGTATGAGTTGGGGAACGGCCGTGGACGCATGAGGTGGTTCTCCGTCGGAATAGACGGGAGAGATGAGCATGTGGAGGAGGAGGGGTCCCGGCTGGCGGCGGATTGCATGCCAGTGGGAGCAGCGGAGGATTCGGCAGAGCAGGACATGGACATGATGTTGTGATGAGTGAGGTGTGGGGTAATAGGCAGGTAAATGGGTAGATGAGTAGATGAGGACGGTCGCGGACTTAGGAGGGTAGGCTTATGTACTTTTTGTGAGGGTGAAGAAGAAAAAGAATGCTTGTTTCTAGGTGGAGTCCAGCCCTAAGCGAAACAAACAACGGACGGAGCCTTGAGGCGCACCGCACAGCCACAGCGTCTGTGCTTCATTTTCGGACCATAGCCAAGCCCAGCTCGCTCAACAATTGATAGCCACAGCACGCGCATGGAAAATGCATGCACTCAATGTGTTTTCCTTCGCAGATAGATGTACAGCATCCCTACAGCATCACCATACCGATCCTAGGACACTATTGTGCGAACACGTTGCTTGGGGCACGTTCACCCTCCACCCAAAAGAACAAACTTTAGCATTTCGAATCGAGAAGCTTCGGTGATGATTGTAGTCGATTCGAGAGCGGCGCGAACCCATCAACCGCTATCCCATTCTATTTTGGCCCATCAACACAACCTCTCCGATACAATATTGTGCGTGTGTTCCCCGCGTGTCGACGTCGTGGCTGCATGCACTGTACAACGGGGCTGACGGACCAGGGCTCGCTACGGCATAGCGTTCCATCGAATTCTATCAGCCGCACCGGCCTTCGCCATTGGGATGGCTATCGTGCGGCCTTGGAGGGGCCGACAAGTGGAACTGAGAGAGAAGGGTCGTGTGCGACCTGCCAGCACGACGAAGGTCGGTGCCGGCAGTCTCCAGATGATGGAATAATTTTTTTTAGGCTACAGGGGACCCATGCGGCCTTGGGTCAGGTTAAGTGCAACCAGCACTATACTCACAAATCCAGGAACCACAAAGTACGCACACGTAACATCGCTGGCTGAATCGAGGGATATGAAACGGGAGCGCCCGAGCTCAATAACTGGCAGAGTCGAGCCTATTGTGAGCCCTGGGAGACATGAATCTTCCTAGTTAGACAAGTCCTCGGCCGCGGTTCGAACTCGAAGCCACCTGGCCACCTGTCAACGACAAGTCGAGACTTGCTCCTGTCAATCAAAGAGAGCAAGGGACCGTCCCTTCTTTCCCCTTTTCTTGCCCTCCCCCTGAGGCGGTCGAGGCTTGGGTCGAGGTCGAGGTTTCTCCGAAATACGGCGACGGGTAGTTACTAGTTATCTTGCATAAACGCGTGGAAAAAAAAAATTTGGGTACTACGGGAGGGAATCCCAAACACATAAGAGACCAGTGATGATTTTGCGATCACTCATGATTGACAGGTTCCCCGGATTCGCAAATATAGATTGTGGAGATGGCCCTCGGGAGTCGGGCCTCCAGGGCGAGGGGACATACATTACGTAAAACATGATAACAAGTGGCGGTCTCGAGTCCAGTCGAGATCATAGCCCAGGGTATAAGGATGAGGCGGTAAGGGCAAACAAGGTGGGCGGTGTGCTGTTATATGTGGGGGGCGCAAGCGAAGCGAACGAGAAGCATCATTGCACGACGCAACGGGGTGCTAATGTTGTGGGGGTTCCCAGCGGGATGTCATTTATTGATTACACAATGGGGGGTATTATTATACATCAAATCAAACACGGCGACTGTTCCAATGAACATAACAAGTACGACAATGCCAAATGGGTAATAAAAAAATCAAAAAAAAATCACTTGTGTGAGAGAACCCCGAAGACGGCATCGACGTGGACCGCGTCGCTCTCGCACCGCACGATGAAAGGGCCCCATAGGCACGTCTGGTGAATCGGGGGCCTCAATGTCCTCCGGTGACAGGTCCAAGTATGGGTATCTGTCCGAGGACGTCAGAAAAGAGCGCGCAGCGGGGCACCAAACGAGACGACAGACCGATGGTCTCCCAAAAAGCCACGATGGGGTGCGCAGTTCATCGCCTCAGGGAAGGACCCTCCAGGCGCACGGTAGTCGTCCAGCAGGGTCTGGTAGTGGGACAGCACAGTGCGCATGTTGGCGAGGCTGCGCGGGAGTCTGCATTGGAACAAACAGCACACCGTCAGTCTTGTTACGTGAGTGGTGGGGAGCAGACGCAGATTACGCACAGATCGCCAAGAAGCCGGTTGACGTCGAGCAGCGTGCACCCGTCCGGGTTCCGCACGCTCGCGATGGCGCAGTCGGAATTGGGCCGTAAGAGCGTGATGGACCGCACAGGGGGCGACGTCACGAATACGCACGCGGCACTGGCGTGGCCACAAAGCGGCGCGTACACCTTGCGCCGGCAGTCCGGGTGGGTGGGGAGAAGGGTGTGCAGGAGCGCTGCCGGATCGAGCTCCGCGCCGGCCGAGAAATGGAGATAGTAGAAGAGCGGGTGAAACGCGAGGGAGGCGGACTGCTCGTCGTCTGGACATCATGAATGGACGTTTCCCGAAAGGGTTTCGTTAGCAAGCAAGGACTATTGGTGGCGAAAAGGCAATAAAGCGAATTGATTGATGGGTGCACACGGATCGTGCCGCGAGCGTCACACGCACAGGCCAGCCAGCATGTCGTGCCAGACATGCCCAGGAAAGGAACCGGGGATGAAATAGAGGCGGAACTCACCAGGCCAACAACTGGCGTTCCTGCAGCTGCGGATTTCGCACACGCGCTTGTGCGCTGTGACGAGGAGTGCGATCTGTTTCCAGGAGAGCACCTCAGGCGGCGGTGTGTCGGGCGGGGTAGAGCCCGGGAGTGACTGTGGGTACTCGCGGCGCATGGGTCTGCCGTAGCCGGCCATAATGCAGGCGCGCTTCCAAAACAAATCCTCGGACTCGGGAGTGGAGAGCACGTAGATTCCCCGCAGCCGACGGCAGGTCTGCGAGAGGGAGAGGTGGGCGAGGAGACCAAGTCCCGGATCGACGGAGGTGAACGGGGCGGAGGATATGACGTCGCGTATAGAGAGGAGGACGTCCACAGGGAGAGAGAGTAAGGACGTAGGCATCGTGTTTAATTGGCGAGCGATGAGGAAGACGGGGAAACAGAGACTGGGGGTGGAGAAGTGTTATAAGCGGTATGGTGGCTCATGATATATGCGTCGGCCGGGACAAGCGAACATTACGAGTGGTGCACTAAGACTGAAGGGAAGTGATAACGTCCGTCAGGGCAGGACTGGGGCGTAAGGGGACCAACAAGATCAGATCTGTAAGAGAGTGTGAAAGGGAGCGGTCCTCTGGGGTATAACCAATGCCGCAACGGGCCCTCACAGTCCCCTTCTGCGGCATCGACCGTCTCGGAATAAATACCGTAAATAAAATAGTCCACCAATGAGAATCCTGGGAACCTAAATGCCGGCTATAATTCGACGAATGAGCACGCGAGTAGCGATCCTCGGTGCACTTGTGACCACTTGTCAGAGCCCTCGGTTCCCACCTGCCTATTTCGGCCTCCGTTGTCCCTCCGAACCCTCCCACGGGGGTACACTGGTTCTCCCTCAACCCCGCCGACCCATGTTCCCTTCTTTACCCTCGCTTGCCGCCGCCCTCAGCCAACCATTCAAGAGGTCGCAGCTCGGTCTATTCCATGGAAAGACTAAGCAGTATGGAAACAACGTCCCGTTCTCGAAGAAAAAGACTCGGAGGACGTGGCTCCCAAACATTCAAACCAAACGTCTCTTCTCTGACGCGCTTGGAGAGAAGGTCCGCGTGAAACTGTCCATGCGCGCTCTCAAAACTATCCGCAAGGTGAGTAGCCCTCTCTCCATTTTCCGCTTTTTGCAAGTCTCACGCCGATATAAACTGCGCAGTACGGTGGCATCGACCAGTACGTGCTCAACACAAAGCCGGACTTGCTGGGCTGGGAGGGCATGCGTCTACGTGTCGCAGTGAGGGAAGCGCAGGAACGAAACACATTGGAGGCATCCATTTCTCCATCTGAGGCGCTAGCAGCGCATGGTGCGTCTCTAACTCGTCCAATACCAACCACTTCGTCTCGCATTCTCATTTCCGCTTCAGCTCCCCCATAGATATAGTATTTCATATACTGTTTCGCGAGCAGTTATTATTGTTCCCTCCCCTTTCTCGCAGTTTCGTTAGTAGATTGACATCCTTGGGTGGAGCCGAAATGGCCCCATGCTGGCGTGTGCGAATTCACCCGTGTGGAGAAGAACGCGGAACTATGTGCGCTTCCGAAGCTGTACTGTCTCACAGTCGTCTCATCCGGCGCCGCACGCGTCCCTATAACCCCTGTCCACTGTATGGGTCCCGTGGCCCCAACAAGATCATCTTCTTGAGCCGTTTATGCTTATCTTGACTAAACCACCCCAATTAGACAACCGGACAATCGAAGTCAACGGGTCAGAGAAGCGCGCGGATAACGGGACAAGGTGCCCTGTCGCTGTTTCCCACGAGCATACAAGCACGAATCCACCCACCCTTACTGGCTGTCGCATGGTAGAATCTGCGGAACGCCACAGTGGCGCCCCTTCCTCTCTTGCACCCTTCGTATATTGTTGCGGCGCCATTTGCTCCACAACACACTTCCCTCCCTCCTAGGAGGACGTGCCTGCATCTGAGAACAGGGCGGCGCCTTGTCGTGATCAGCTAATGGGACCCATGGCGCGGGCTCCGGCATCCCCGCATGTGAGCTACACGCCCACGGTTCAAGATAACCAACTAAAAATCGGTGTATGCCGCGCAGCCTCGTGTGCTATTGGTGTACGTAAGAACATACAACGCCAAAAAAAAACAAAGTGTTTGGGGCGCGCCAGCCCTTTTCCTTATTCGTAGATCCGACCGAATGTTGGGAGTCTGAGGACCGAGTGAAAGGCGAAGAGCTGTGCAAATTCGGTTTGGGTGCTGTATGTCGTAATAAGAAAATGGGTGGATTCGACGACTAAATTCCCCGCTTTTTTTTTTTTTTTCGCGCGCTCTCTTGCGATACATGCTGTCTTTTCCCATTGTGTTACGCGAACGGGAATACCGTTTTTGGTGCGGGGAAAGGCGGGGAAAGGGGCAGAGACCTGTTCTTAATCGTCAATAATTACCAGCGCGTGCCCGTAACTTGTCCCCTCCCCTGAGTCAGTCGACAAACTTACGAGCTTCTTCCTTGGCGATGACTTCGAGAAAAATTGTTAGGCGTTGCTCAACGTGCCCGGTGAGAGTGCATAACTTTTAGCAATTGGCAACTATTAAGTTACCCAAAGCGGCGACTTGGACCTCTCCACCTGTTTGAGCAGTCGTAGTTCGCATGTCAGCTGTAGCTTCAACTCTGTCTTGGGGGTTCACAATTCTCCATCTCCTGTTGGCCACTTTAAGGACATACCGACCGTGACCGCCGCCTGGACTCGGGGGGGCTTACACCGCGATTACGGTAGAGGGGTGCATGCGCGCTTGAAGTCGGGGATTTTATCATGACCTTATGACTCTCGCAAACTCCGGTAGTAGTGGGGGGGCAACTTACAACTCTGATTCCTAAGTTGCGTCCCTACAGTACCCCCAACCTACTACGCTCTGATCGCCGAACTGTAAAACAAGCGCTGGCATGTCGCCGCTCGGTCAGGTCAGAGACGTGATCACGATCACTACCGTGGTACGGTACTGTAGTACAGTAAAAAGGCCCGGTTTGTCCGATATGGCAAGCGACGACTATTCCCGTAAACCATCAATATTACGGAAAAGCGACGACAGCGTGATCACCTGGTGTGCCCAGGTCACTTGCCAATGGTTCAATGCAGACAAGCCTGACAACTTGACATTAGAATAATCGCGATGCCATGCAGGACGTCGCTCTCTGGCGCACGCAATCGCCGCATCTTACGTGTGTGACGCCGCCCTCTTACGCTGGGTATTGTTTTCATTATGTGCTCGTGCCCCTCTCCTCGCTCCCACGGGCCGGAGCCTGCCGCTGTCTTGAACCAGTTCGGCGTTTGCCGTATCCCACACATGTTGCATCTGCAGTACCAGTACCACCTTCCGCAGTCATTTGCGGTTCTGAGTCTCACCACAATTAATACCCTAGCACTGTCCTCCACCGGCCTGTTCGGTGACTCCAGGAGTGAATGTAAAACGACGTGTTGTAGGTTTGAACCTAAAGGTCCGTCGATGTGTAGTGGGGTGGCTTGTGCTTGCTCGTGTCAAGAATGTGGTCAGCTTCCGAGTCGCAGTTCTCCAGCATGGTGGGTCCCAGAGTTGCGATGTGATGGATCCATTTAGTTGTCCCCGTGGCGAAACAAAGCAAAACACTTTTTGCAGAAGCGCGATTGTGGGTTCAAGAGTTGTCAGGATCAATGAACTTAGAAGGACGTCCTTGTGCCGCTGCTTCGTACGTACCTGTTACCATTTTTGTTCGCTCCGAGTCGCATTCTGACATCCTGGTCCTTAATCATTCACCTCCGCTCGTGACGGCTTCTTTGTTCGTGCGGACAAAGCAGATACCGGTCGCTGAATGTTGAACGCACAACAATAGATGCAGTCTCGGCTCACAAATCTATGATCTCGTGAACTCGCCCACGGTCTTCTGCGGCTTGTCGGAAGACAGACCCCGCGGCTAGTTAATCGGACCAATCCCCAGTCTGGTAGTCCCCTTGATTACGACCCCGTTATTATGCTACGAGTCTGATTCTGATGGGCGATATTCATTGGCATGTGCGTCTCTTCGTACACTTCCGATCCTCACCCTCTCCAACACCGCAAAGTCGATACACAGATCCCGGATCTGCTTTCGCTATTGTCGCATAGCCTGATGCGTTTCGGTGGAGAGGAGAAAGACGGGGGTTAATCGGCCGTCGTCGGCGGCAATCACCCTCAGACTGAACATGCCACACCTATTTGTCGGTGGAGATTTCCAATTGGTTCACTTGGCTCATCACGCGAACACTGGAGGTTATGAAAACATCCGATGCTTCGTTTCAGCTGTACGGAGGGGTATGCCCGACACCACGCTCGACAACCGTATATTCTGTTTGAGTTCGCATTCTGCTTGACTGGTCCTTGTCGTGGAGACGAATAGGCAAGCGTGTGCCCCTACGTTTAAATGCAATGGAAACAGGAGCGACACCTTTTAATACCGGTCGGCATTCTCAAGCCAAAGAAGGAAGGAGGGGGTTCTCTTACCATGAGAGGTTGAAGAAGGTGCTTCTGGACGTCGGGCGTTAGGTGAACTGAGTCCGCTTGGGCGCGTGACCGTTTGAGTGAACTCGTGGCCACACTGGTGAATCGTTGAATCTACTCATCTACGAGTCAGTACTCATTGCAAAGGGTGGAGAAATAACACCCTGTCCATATCCAAGGAACCGCGTGTGTAGAAGTAGACGCTGGTCTAGTAATACTGTATGGGCACGCGAAATTTGGCATTTCTAGGACAGTGGCGCAGGGGCGATTGGCCAAGTAAGTTCGATCTTGTGGCTGGGTCTGCAAGGGAGACCGCACTGGGTCTAGAATACAAGTTGAAGCTTCCCCGATGACTCTTCTATCTTTGGTAACTTACGAGAACACTTGGCTCGGCACTGGCAAATGAGATTTAGCACAATCTCTGAGAAAGCCTCCTGAGTATGCCTTCGCTATCGTCGCTAGGAAACGATTGCCCTCGCTGGCATTCCATTCGACCACGTCTATGAAATCGGGAATCATCTTGATGCCCGACTTTCGGAAATTCCAAACTAGTATGGAAATCACAGCCCCTTCATCTGAGGCCGGGCAATTCAATTGGTTTCGTGAGCATCTGGGCCAGAAGACATCTCGTGTGGGCACAATCGAGAGAAATGCCATACGCAACACGGTAAAAAAAATTGGGGAGACCACGCCCTTGGGGATTTGACTGTCTTGAGGCCGAAGGCGGTGTTTTTTTTTTTTTTCCTCTGCAAGTCGTCGTTGGTACAAGATGTCAGTAAGAAGGCTACTAGCAGTAAGTTGCATGATTCTGACCCAGCCAGCATGAGGCAGACTCGGTGAGACGCTGGACTGAGTCCAGCACAATTGGGATCGATAATTCGATTCGAAAAAAAAAAGCACCTCGTTTCACCTTGAATTAGATTCTGTGATGGCCACTTTGGTGATGGAGGCGGCCCAGTGCTCCCACGTTCTCCGAAACGAGACCGCGGAAACCAACCCCCCCCACCCCCGCTGTCCCATGGATGGCTAATGTAGCACCAGCGGCTGCCAACTCTCCGCGAATAGTGGACGGCGTAGAAAGGGAAATCAGAACTTTGTTCCCCATGGCCTCGAAGTTTCTTTCGAAAAGAGTAGGCCTCGGGGGTTAGTTATAACTTGCTGTAGGCACTCGATCGGGTACTCGGGGCCTTCGGATTGCCCTGGGCGCTGGAAGTGAAAGAGAGCGCCGAGCGGTATGTATGAGGTAAAAGAACATCCGAACGACTGTTCACATAAACGTAATTAGTCTTTCTTGAGTTGTGATGTGGAAGAACGATCCCTTTTGTGGGGACTAGAACGGATTGGTCTTGTATCTCGGCCAGGAACCGACAGCGTTGCAGTTATTTGTGAAAGGGCAAGATCTAGAAAGCTAGGTGCTCGAGAGGTAATTGAGGCGTTCGGGGGAAACGATGATTGATAGAGCATGGCAACCTCCCCACCCCTGATAGCTCGTTATAGGGGAAAAAGGTTGTGGAGAAGACGCGAGGGGCTGTGGAGACGTGGAAGTTGGGTCACAGTATTAGTAAGAGTAAGAAAGGGTCGTGATCTGGAGCCTACCTCACGATGACTCTGTGCTGTAGTTCGCGCGCGCAGTCTAGGGAAAGGGAACGAGGTTCATAGAGAGATTGGATTTTCAAGTAGTGGTGAGTACAATCACAGCTGCTTTCCCCCGACATCAACTCCAACTCTCAAGTGCGCGGACGCGTGATTCCGAGCCAGTTTCCGTTCGTTAACTCCACGACTGAGAACGGCCAATCAGATTGACCATTTATGCGGTCACCAAGACCATACAAGGAGATGCGTAACTTTGAAAGTTGGGCATTGAACATTGAGCTATGATAGTTACTAGTAACTTTTGGCATTGGCGTGGGTAAAAACTTCTGCCTTTCTTGGGTACAGTAACGTCGCGATCAGGACAAACCATCGGCAATGACCGGAGGATAGCAACCCTAACCTTTCTAACCTTTCGGCGCTCCCATACCCCATTCTGGGCGGGGCCGATCGACTCGGCCAGCAAGTCCGCTGCTATCGCTCGTGCCGTTGAACCTGGACGACCCGCCCCGAGGCCGCGCTGCCGGACATGAGTCGTCGCCATGGACGGCAAGCTGTGGGGCCGCATCGTTCTCTGCACCTACGTCTGCCACCGTTGCGGCGGGCGCAGTTTCCAGTCCTGCAGACATGGGAACGTCATCATCACTCAGAATGTCTTGCATCTCGAGCATCGGCGTTGGCCTCTTTCCGTACGTCTCCGGGCTTGGAAAAGATGCCCCAGAATACGCAATGAATTCAGAATATCCGACTCGATATCGCTCTTGACTCTTGGTAAGAAGTTGGGCAAGAATCTACTCTTCCGCCATGCATTCTTTCTTTCAAGGACCGATATTTGTGCCGCATCTGGGCGGTTTGTGCTTGTTACAGTGACGTACAGTACTTGCTTCGTATGTCCCGCGCTGCCTGCGACGAGTTCGCCCAACTGCGGGTCATCCAAAGGTCCCTCACCCGAAGTGTCCACACTGTTGAGGCCTTCCCGCAGGTCTGCGACGGCCTTCTTCATTTGCTCTAGGGCCTCTTGGGGTGTGTAGCAGGCTTCTATTACAGCGTCCTCACTGCCGTTCTGTTCGGATGGCTCCTCGAGCTCGTGTCCCATCGCATCGAGTATTCGTATGCTGGAATTGCGTGGGGTTTTGAGCGGGCCGCCTCCAAAGAGTCCAAACATACAAATGGATGCTGAGTGCTCCCTGACGTCTTTCCGCGAGGGTGTGCTTAGGAAGTCCTCCTTCACGCGCCCATCCTCGTCTACCAACTGTACGTTACGAGTCCGTCGCAGCTTGCGGCGTGACGGGGACAGTACTATTGACGGCGGGAGAGTTCGTAACCGGACCGTCCTCTTTCTGGCCATTGCCACGCGCGGACGTGGATAGCGCTAGCACGGGAGATGACGACTCGATGTTGTCGAAGGATAGTTCTGTCATGGACTATACTATGAAGTACTATGGTTCGGTCCTAGTGGCGGGGTTATGTCCCAGTTAGGAAGCTTCGACTCATTGTCGTCCTTTGCAGTCACGTCCAACACAGTGCTACCCGAAGGTATAGTCCCGAACCGCACCTTTGTGATGGTCGATGATACTGTCCTTACGATCGATGTCGAGACAAATCGAACACGACGAAAATGTGCCTCTCGTCATGGAAGCCGTAGACGAGGAGCACATTGGGGTATCGGAAAGAGGTGCGGAGTCGTTCGAAGTGGCATCGGGGAGAGTCGCAGCGGTTGGAGTTGGGGAACACTTTGGACCCCTGGCCCCCAAGTGTTGAATGGAGCGTGAAAATGTGGTAATTGAAAACAGTATTGTATAAAACACGAGACAGCACGTGCTGCAGGTGGGCAAATCTTACGAGACATCAAACATGTCGCCAATGAAAGGGGATGGCAATGCATTGTCGAACTCCGGGAGCCGAGATGCGAAACCGTTCGGGCCTTCGCAACACGCGATGCGGTTGAAAGAGTTGGCAATAATGTGGTGCGTGATGTTGTGCGTGCGGGCTTCAAGCTTCAATGGTGGAGTGGACAGGTCCCCGGACTCGAGGGTGAAGCGCCGAAACAACTCGGAAGAGGGAGCGGTTCAGCGACGTGGATGCGCCAAGTCGGAAGCAGTGGCCATGAGCACGGATCAGTATGACAAGGAGAGTTGATGCTGACACGCTGCATGCAGAGGATGGCGCTGAGTACGCAAGAAAAAAGAATGTCGAATGTCTTAGTTAGAGAGAGACAAAGACATTACTAACCGGACAACGCGCTGCGACCCTCCTCTGCTCAGCGCTCATCGATCATCCCTTGATCTGTCTTGCCCTACTCACCTGCACGCTTTTGAGCACGTACACCATAAATCAATGACTCAGAAGAATGAAACGAATGAATAGCGGTAAACACTTCTCTACGAATTCCGCCTTTAACCATTACAATTAATACAGGAAAAATCTGGTCCGACATCACGACAATGCTACCTAGAGGAACGTACAACTCGAAGGCGGGATCCGACACACTGGAACAGACGTCAATGAATGCATTGATTTTTTGTTGGGGAAATGCCTACTATTCTACCGCATATTAGAGACACTGTTCCAGGTTATTCTGCTAGAGCGAAACCAATAATGACTTGAGTGAAAGATCGTCGAGGGACTCTGCTGTCTTCCTGATCAGTTCTTTCACCTGCTCTTGGTGGTTCCCGTCATCTTCGTGCATATCTGTATTTGACGGTGTCAACAGACCGACGAACTGCCTGAAGCCCTAAACGCGCCTTCCAAGCATACATCCGCTCTGGGTGGAAATTCATATATTCATAGTTGAATAACGGTACTCGGAGGTCGTCCTTCAATACCCTCTCCGCAGCCATGCGATTTTCGTCCTCTTCCAAGTTTGTATCGTAGACCTGACTTATTAAATAATCGAATTTCGTGAAGATTGCGATTACTGGAACTGGGGAAGGTTTCATTTATGTCAGCGGAGAATTCAAAGAATAAGTCAACAAACTATTTCCCGCTCGTTGTTCATTGAAGAACCTCTTTTCTAAATCGAGTAGGAATCTTGCTTTATTCAGTATAAAGCAGAACCTGTGCCAGATATAAGGGAGAGCAACAAAGCGAGACAGTAGAAGTAACCAAATGGCATGGAGCCGATCGTCTACTTCCGTGGATTGCACGCTTCTCAATAAACGACTGGACCTCCTTCAGCTGACTCTCGTCTCCTGTCTCAAAGCCGGGAGAATTGTGGAAGATGAACTGCGGGTTGTTGGAAAAAGCAAATGGGCGATCGATGTCATGGATCCCGCGCTGATTAGCATAGCAGCAAAGTTAAATAGTCGAATTTAATCAGCGAAAACACGGGAAGTACCTCCGAGATCGGCTCCAGCTGTTTCCGTTTGGTGATTAGAGAACTGCGTCCATAAATAACTAGGCAAGCAACATACCAAACTGTTACTTTTTTCGTCATAAATGCAAGGTTCATCAGTCGTATTGCAGACCCGCTTTAAGAGTGTTGTCTTGCCAGCATTGGCCCGACCGATCACGAGAAGCTAGGCATTAGACTGGCGACCTCCAGCTCACCCAACGCGTCATGCATCACATGACACCACCTGACGGGCAGTATCACCTTCACCGCACTGTGAAGTCGTATGTACTTCTCGGACGGTTTTCGCATGATTGCTGTCAACCACGGTGCAGAAAGTATCGGTCTCACCGTGGTCCTAACTGTTCTGGGAACGCCACTTCCGCTGGCACGGGACCAGTCACACATCGTCCCCATCAATGCGCGGAAAAGTGAGGTCAGGCAGCTACCCCTGTGTCCTGGGTATCGGGACGACGTGCGAGGACGCGGCGACAATATGCTAAACGTCATAGCACCGGCTTAGTGCGAAACAGGGTTCCCATCAGTTCTTAGTCTGGAGCGATGGGTTTGATGTATTCGCAGCCCGATAGTTGCCCTCCAGGAGGATAGAAGAGGCGTCCATTGAGAATGGCAACGCCGTGAGGCTTTTTAGGGAACGGTGTAAGAGATAGACTCAGAGTCGATATAGAACCGAGGCCCTAGCTCCTCAGGTACCCCCCCCTCCGCGAGCTGGAATAGAAGGACAGAGGCACACATGGAGGAATGAATTGGACATAACCAGGGCTACAGTATACTCGCTCCTGTCAAAGAAGTCGTTATGATTACTTATCTTATGTGACCCTGAGACCCTTTAATAGTCTTTAGGCCGTCGAATTCTCGATTCCGCATACGTATCAAAAGCGCTATAAAAAAACAGCCGCTGATACCGAGTGGTTATCAACCTTTCACGGCCTCCTTAGTCTCCGCGGGTAGGGAGGGGGAGGGCAGAGCCCAATACAGTTTGGGAACGTCCGACATGTAGGTATTGCGACAATGTTATAGTGATCTTCAAGTTAGGGCAATCCGATCCATCACGATGGTGGTGTTAAATCGTTTACTTCACGTTGTTGCTCCACGACCGGCGATGGTCGGACAATGTTCATGTGGTCTTGCATGAACGCAACTATAAATCGGCAACCTATGCTCACAATCTTGTCATCACTCCCCGCTCTTCTTACCACTCATCCCATGGTGAACAGAACAGCGTTCAGGAAAACAATTGTTGTGCTTTTTTTGCTTGCTGTTTGTGTCTTTGCCGCTCCAGAACCCCAAAAGGCACAGCCAAGGGAGGAGAACTTCTCGAACCCTGACGACCCATGCGGGCGGTGAGTCGTGCTTAAACTAATACGTACTTTTCGCAACCTTGACTGACCTAACGTAGTGCTCCATGTCACGGTAATCCATGGGGTAGATGATGCCCTGTGGCTTGCGGTGATATAGTTTACTCCTTGATACCGTGGGGCGACGTGTCTGATCTTCGAACCAACAGGGTCGCGAACATGCCACCCCTGAGCCAGGTTCATGTATGACGGGTTGATAATGCCCGAGGGTGTCTCCTGATTTTTTTCATGTGTTGATGGGCAAAACAACGGAATCTTGATAAGAATGTCTTTTGTCCTGAGTCAGAAAGCTGTTGTCTTGCGGATTGGTCAACAAAAAGAAAGAAAACGGTCCTTCTTCAGAAGCAACGTAAAGAAATACTCCTTATGGTAAGCTACCTTCACCGGTCACAGCAGAGTACCAATTAGCTAAGCGAACAGCCTGAGGGCAAGAACAGGGGCCTATAGAGACGCTTCATAGGCATATGCTGTGTCGAGCATGCTAAGCACGCTAACCTGAGTGTGGGCTGGCACAAACATCGACTTTCAGCAAAAAGTCACTTCGGGGCTCTACCTGTGAAGATTGTTGTACTTTACATGTCAGATAATTTTTCCGCGTAGTCATGAGTACAAGCAATCACGTGTTCCACGCAATACACAACGCATGTACACATACTGTACCCGTACGGCGCACTGACGTGCTGTGAGGAAGGCCAAAGATGGGACATGGTGGGGAGCTGGCGCGGGCTATAGCTTTGGAGACTAGATTACTAGCTACGACATCGAACATGGACGAGAGCAAGGACGAGACGGGTCACGAGAATCGGAAGAAAGGGGTGGCTCCACCATTTCCTATTCAAGTTCCAGCGCAAACAAAACGACCTGAGAGGCAGTCTACTACTCAAAGAAATGCCTTCTAGGTGCTGTTTCCAGAACCTTATGGGCTCATTGTCGAGACTCTACAAGTTGAACATATCTCGGACTAGCCGCGAATTTGGCGGGAGCCCCACATCCTTTTTCTATTCTCCTCTCCTCTCCACGCAGTTGCCCCGGTTTCCTCGAAAGGCGAACCTGTGCAGCACCATTGGATATTTATATCTCTTCATCATATCGTGATCGCGGGCGCCGGTCGTTGGATCGACTTTGCTCAATCCAATATTGCCGAAACCCGGAGCGGGAGGGGACCCCGGGGTAACTAAGCAAACCTTACCCCAGGAGAAACAACAGCTGCCGTGGTCGAAAGGCTATAACCAGGTTCGCTCTGTTGTTAGGGCTCATTAAGTTCTCGTTAGAGACTGGACCATTCGACGCCGCATTTGAAATTCATGGAGATGAACATTCAACGCTCACCTACCAGACGTAAGTGGAATTCGCCCTCTTGAGCTCGTCACGGTCACTACCAAATACACGGTCACTGCAAGCCCTGTACAAAGTCTGTAGCTTGAACATCAGCGAGTCTAGGAGTACCCGTCCCGTCCACCTTTTGTTCTGTGCGGTAATACCTTGGTAATACCTCGTTCGGGTGACCAGACTAAGCTGCCATACTTCTTGGACTCTCATACTCTTCCACACTTTCTGCACCCATCGGATCCCATATCACCGGTATGCAGATACCAGAAATACCTTCCTTTCTCACTTTATCTTCCCGATTTTAAAGACAGAAAAAGTCAGACGGCGGTCGCTCTATAATACTCTAAAATTCCGACGAGGGGTGAGGTTTTGCTGCAGGAACGACCTGGCCTGTCAGAATAGTCAATAACCAGTCATTCAAGTTGTCTGCTTAATAGAAGATTGGAGACAGGAATGTCATTCCATACTCTGCTGGGTTTGTGCTTGAGATCATGACGTGCGCCTTACGTCTCTTGGCCTCGCACTCCCGAATTCTTTCCCGTGGGGCTCGCCTTATTCTCAGTTCGTCATACGTCCAGGCTCATATATGAGGAGCTACGGCACAGTACAACCCGCCGCGGTGATGTAGTATCCCAGAAGTGTGGATGGGATGATGCGATTCATGCGATTCACGGCTTGTCTGATACTTCCAACTTAAAAAGTCGATTTAAAAAAGTCGATCTATTTGGACAACGAGGCGTCCGGGTGCTGTATTGGAAGATGCGAGAGAAACGGATGACGATCGAGCGGCGATTGCGGTGCACAATTAGTAGCGGCGTCGCGACTGCTATCAGATCAGAGATCGCTGCTTCTACCTCCCTACTGTAGATCAACGCATCCATGGCAGCAATAGTAACTATGCAAATCCATCTAGTGGTCCCCAAGAACCGTTTAACTTTCCGTCCGCTTTTCACGCACTTTCTACAGGTGCATTACATTTGATAACACTATGAGTTGGTGGGGATATAGTGTCGGTGCTAGTGACGAAATGGCATTGTGGTCCTGTCTACTAACAGTGGGAGCACTAGGTTGACAACGTCATCGACGACTTGTCAATCGCTTGGTTACAACGTTACATAATCTATTGAGAACATGAATATCAAATCAAGATGAATATGAACCACTTTACTGTCCTCGGTCCCAACTCAAAGATACCGCCACCTTCGATAATATATGGATGCATCAAAATTGAATGCTAATTGTAGCTGGCGTAGTTTGTTGTGGTCGAATTCCAGCCTTCCGTACGCTCGGCAGGCATGGTGAAGGCCTAGTACAGTGTTGTACCGTTCCTCGGCTCATCGACACACTACTCACTGGGGCTGAATTGGATGGCAACGGGTCGGGTGGTCCCTTAAGACGCCTACATTGTATCCGATCCTACCGTTTCACCTCGTCCGAGGCTTGCGTCCTCTCTTCTTCCTTCTTCCCACCACCGTGCCTTTTCTTGCAGCTAGTCTGCAGTCCACTCTTTTGTAAATCTAGCCTGCCTCTTCCGTTTTTCTTTGCTGGCAGGTCCCAGCCTGGATATGTACTTTGACTGTCAGCTTCAACAGTGCTGATACAGTTTTCCCTGTTGGTATATGGCAGCTATCTGCCTCTCACCCGTCCTCGGTCTTCGTTGCTTAGGACTCTCGCACATTCAAGAAGCAATCACTCTTATTCCAGTTGGCCTCGAGGTGGTTTTCTCTTTGGGGTTGATCTTCGCGGGACGCGACGCAGGCAGGTACGTGCTCACCCCTGAAAACTTGTCGTGTTTCTCATTGGTACCTCATACAGCCTTCGGTACCTTCTTGCCGCCGAAGGCCCAGCCTTCGTCCTGTTGTCAGTTTTCTCCTTCCTCGGCCACGTCGTCCCCGTCTTCGAGGACAACCTCACTCCTTTCAAAGCCCTGGACATTGTCATCAGTGCGTGCGCTGCCCGTCGTCGTCCGGCTCACTCAGCATTCCTGTATTATACTCAGGTGCTACATCCTTTGTACCCATACTCCTCTACACAGCTTTTCTCTACTTCTTCAACCGGAGGGAATCCTTTCCGCGTCTTTCGAAGCGCTTTGCGCTCGTTTCGAAAGCCTTTCTGTTTGCAGTGATCCCAATTATCGTTGTGACCAATGAGATTGGGTCTTTCATAGGAATCAAATATCGTTAGCGCCCTTTCGCCCGCATAATGTTACGTGACTCGTGCTGATCTCTGACACGCAGGTAAAGATCCTGACCCTAACGACGGGAACATGTTCTACATGCTTGGTGGGCCAGGTTTGACCGCTCACGAATTT